>JAQFVV010006375.1:2249559-2606783 GCA_028023455.1 Epiperipatus broadwayi
CATACACATATACTGATACTTAAATGTTTGTATCATTATTAAATCACAGTTCCTTTGTAATGCTCATACACGTATCATACTGATACATAAATGTTATTATTAAAACACAGTTCTTTTGTAATACTCATTAACATATCATAATGATATTTAAATATTGCTGTCATTATTAGCATATAGTTCATTTGTAATGCTCATACATGTATCATAATGAGATCCAAATATTATCATTGTTAATCTATACCTTATTGAATTTGTTATTAATAAATTATGTATATTTATGTTCATACATTGGTCGTGTCTTTCCCTGGTATGAGTCTACTCAAAACCCCTGAAGTATATATAAAAATGGTATTATTGTCAAATTAATTTAGTAACTAATTCATGACAGGCTGAGTTTGAATCTGTAGAGTCCTTGTTTCACCCTGATCACCAGGTCCAAAAGAAATTGATTACTATTAGTAGCATCAGAAGTGCTGACTGGATAGTGGAGATTTTCTAGCACTGGAAAATGGGTTAAAGCTTAGTACTGTTCCACAACTATCATATCCTGAATATGCTGGGTTTGATGTACTTTTGCTACCTCTTTGAATCTTGTTGGCTAAACACACAGTTCTGACCATTACTACAAGTACTTCACAAAATAAATTTTTTTAAAAGTAATTTCAAAAAAAATGGTTACCACACATAATAAAATATGACATTCCTTGGCAAAAAATGTCACAGTTAGTAAATATTATATAAAGTGCTGTTTACTTAGATATGCATAGAACATATTGTAAAAAAAAACCTTAAAGAATCATTCCAATATGCAAATATAGAATGCATTAGATACATTTTTTCTTTTTAAATAAATATCAGAATATTTGGCTTGAACTTAACTGCAATTAGGCTTTGATAATGTACAATATGCTAAATTTGCTACTTTTACACTAATAATAAATGATACATCTTTATAATCAATTAATAGGGCAGTACAAATTAAAAAAAAGATGTCAGTTTTTTTTTTTTTCAGTGCAATAAGAAACAGATGTGCAGATGAACACAGAAACTTAACTGTTAGTTTACTTTTATTTTCTTGTTAATTTTGTTATATTTTTGGACTGTTAAGAATTACTTTTTTTCCTAGAAAATTTGTTTAAAAGTTTATAACTATATATATTTTCAATTAGAATTATGGCAGCAAATAATATGAACATGAACAAATCAGGAAAATATCTGAGCTTGGAAACTGAAATTGATATCTTATGTTAGACTTGAAAAAGGAGAAGAAACTTATAACAACTGGTTTTATATGAGTTTATCAATGGTTACTGTTGTCATTCTTTTTCAAAACAAAAATGAAATAGAGCTCAAACCATCATAGGTACATCCAAACTTTCGAAAATTCTGAAATCACAGCAGCCTAGATTAAAAGAAACCTCTAAAAATCACATCCACCATCCAATCTGAACCTTTTCTCCAGACATTCTCAGCCATCAATATATGACGCAATTTTTCAAAAAACAAACAAACCAAGATTTAGAAAACAATGATGAATCTTAGAATGAGCAATTGACAATTCAGAAAACTGAATAATTATGATAGATAAATGGATAACCAGAAAGAACAACTTTAAGTTGTGGCTTTTTTACATATATTTAAGTTGCATTCTCTTACATACATATATATTTTAAGCACATACTTACCTAATACACACAATACAGTTTACACAAGCTTATAATGTACATTAAGGGGTTATTTTAATTACTAAACATACACTAGATTAAGTTGTTTGTTTACAGCTTACAATGCAATTATTAGCTGAAATAACTAGTCAAATTTTTTCCCATAGAAAACCATTATAACACTTCTTTTTATACAATATTCTTGCTTAATGATGAGTTTTGGGGAGCTGATTTCCGTCACTAAATAGGGTAAAGCTGTGTATATAGTAATTCACAATGCTAGCTGCAATCTATATAAAATATATTAAATTCCTCATAGTTCAATTTTTTTTTAGCTACACTCCCTCTTTAAATAAAGAAAAGCTTGAATTATGTAGCCCATTCAAAAAAAACAAAAAAACAAAAAACAAAAAAGATAATTTCTTTTAAATGGGTTGCAAAATTCCAGTTTTTCTCTATTTAAAGGGAAAGTGTGGCTGAAAAAATATATCTATGGGGTATTTAAAATATTATATGCACATTATAAGTTTTAGTGAATAATCCTATGTTAAAATAAATTAAAACATTTTATTTAGCTTATTTAGAAGTGAAAAACACTGAAATAAGTTTTTACCTTAAAAATAGTTGATTGTAGAAGCTTTATTATTATAAATTATATCAGTTATGAAAGATTTTTATTAAAATAAAATATTGTAGTAATATTTATTATTTTTCACATTGAATAAAAAAATATTCATAAATATCAGTATTTTATTTATTTAAATACATTCCAAGCATATACATATGTATAAAAGAACGTTTTGTGTAAATAATTACAAGTTAACAATTGTATATACATCTTTACCCTACTTAGTGCTCCGCCTTGATGCAAGGATTCATCATCAATTTGTCCTAACTATTTTGATTTACAATCGATTATTCATTATAATAATCATAAAAAAAATTTTGGTGGCTATTTTGTAAGAGTGATGATGTTGTAGAATAGTTATTAACATTATGCATTGTAAAGCAAAATCGTGACTTTCATACTGAAATTGTACAGTACAGAGCTTATTCAAATATTCAATACAGTCCATTTTATTATTTCTGTATTCAATATTTTGATTATAAACTTAAAATATGATTAATGAATGTACAGTGTTTTACTTTCATCCTGCATCTTTGCAAGACAATCAGTTCAATAATGATATATTTAAATTAAAGATTTTCATCATTAATGATTAGAAAGCTTCCAAAAAAAGTATTTCATTCAGTATAATAATCAAAATCGTATTTTAATGATATACAACAATCAAATATATTAATATAGCTTAAATTCTAAAATGAGTACATTAGTTTAAAAACTATAAACTGTATTTACTCACTTTTATGGATTAAATTTTTTTTACTAATAGTACTTTATTTATGATCAAAATAACGGTTCATTGTTATTTAGTTATCATAATGTTATTTTGAAGAAAAAAAGTTTCCATAATAATGAACTTTATACATCAAAAATGACTAAATCTAAATTAAAAATAACATTCTATTATAAAAGATCTTAAATATTATCACACATTTATAAAAATGAAGAATAAAAAAAATAAAGGAAAATTTTATTCAGTATAAAACTATTAAAAAAACATGCAAAATTGCATACAGGTAAACTGAAAAAGATTCCTATCTTTAATATTTATTTAAATAGTTCAATGGCACATAATCGAAAATTTTTAAATTCATTTCAAAGAACATGTGTACCAAACTCAATAAAATTTGATACCTTATGACAAAAAAAGTTTCACCTCTAGCATAAATATTTACATATTGTGTAAAGTGATTTTTATTTAGATCTGTATAATAGATATTGCAAAAAAAAGGCCTTAAATATTGATTACATTATGCAAACACAGAATGCATTAGATACATTTTCTTCCTTTTTTAATATGTCAGTATTTTTTTAAGTAGTTTTGACTATGTACAATATGCTAATTTTACTACTCTTATACTAATGATAAATAACAAGACTTTATGATCAATTAAATAAGTTGTTATTAAACATTTTTTTAAAAATTCTAAATAATTTAATGTAAGTAATATAATATAGTAGTACAAAGTTTAAAAAAACTTAAGTAAACTTAAGTATGGATTTATTTTAGCCAATGAAAAACAATTATGCAGAAGAACACAAAAAAATTGTTAGATGCTAGTTTAGTTTCACTTTCTCAGTATATTTTGCTATACTTTTAGACAGTGAAAGCACACATTTTTTTGTAGTGATAGTAAACATTTTTTTAAAGATTCTGTTTAAAGTCATCTTAGCAACTAATATGTTCACAAAAAAATCAAGAGGACCTTTGAGCTTGGAAACCAAACTGGATAACGGTGATTGATGAATGGATCACAGAAAATAACTTTAGGCTAAGTGTTTTTTTTTTACATAGATCTAAGCTGCATTATCATACTTACTTAAATACATATTTTAAGTGAATACATGCATAATACACACATCAGGGTTTACACATGAATTAAGGATTTTTAAAATTTTATATATATATTCAATAAGTTTACTTTTTTAATTTAATATTCCCAACTTATAGTGTAATTTTTTAACTCAACTAACAGGCCAATTTTTTCCTATAAAAATCCATTATAAATACTTATTGTGCATTCAATATTCTTTCTTAATGATGAGTTGTTGGGAACAAATTGCTCTCACTAAGTGGAGTAAAGGTGTATCTAAAATTTGATTTTTGAAGATTATAACTAGTGCTAATAAATTCTTTAGTAGTATCAAAAAGAGTGTGCATGAAAGTTTATTTTAGATTAAATTTTTTTTTTAAAAAATATTACATTAATAGCATGATCTGAGAGAGGAAATGCAGTCAGACTCTTCAGTTTAACTTTCTACCCTCAGTAAAATTGGGTATAGCCACCTTTAGCACAACTATACTTCTCCTGAATGACTTGATAACACACTTGATCTTGCTTATATTAATAGAAAGAGAGAAAAGAAAAAGTATACATTATTTAAAAATGTATTTCATATGCTTGTAATATAATATAATTTATTTTAAAATAGAATATTTTATTTTGAAGTTTTAAATAATCATTACTTAAAGATTTTAAAACAATTTTTGGAACATGCCAAGGATGTATAAAATATTTTCAAATGACAGATCATGACCTCTGGATACATTCAATGGTTGCTATGTTTATTATTTTTATCTTATTATCTAAATAATGAGGCAAAATTGAAAGTTATATAGGTACCTCTTTTTCTTGGAAATGTCTTTCTTATTCTAGCTTCACAAAACTATCTACTTAAGAATCACCATCTGAACAAATGATTATCTGAAAAAAAAATTGCTAGACTTCTAAGAATCTTCAACATTAATTATCCTTAAAAAATCAGACTCTAATAATAAAAAAACAAAATTGTAAGTTACTATTAAATATTTAAAAAAGAAAAACTCCAGTCAAGCATTGTTAGCTAAGAAGTCATCGCAGCTGCCTTGCAAGCAAGTAGTTGGTTGCAGGTGGTTGTGGGTTCACCTCCTGGCCGATGCTATGACACATGAAAAAAAACTCCATTAATTTGTTTATAACCACTGTCACTTTTAAGAAACTTTTTCAGGTAAAGATAATGACTATTTTGAATAATAATCATGTTGCCTTAAATAACATTTTAGATTTGTTAAAATGAAATCTTTTAATAGATATTTAGTTTGATAAAAATCTACAATTTAAAGAATCAATATCATTGGAAGTAAACATGTAGAAGAAAATGACTTTATTGTTTATTCTCATAAAAAATGGTTTTTATTCAATCTGTAAAAAAGAAAATATACTTAAATATTTTATTAAAAAAAGATTTATTTTATCTTTTCTTTCTCTGTGATGTTCAAACAAAGAACTCAAAGTAAATAGAGGCATATTAATCATTATTATTGTTGCTATAATATTATTGACACAGGTATTATTTTCTATTACATTACATTTAATGCATATTTTGATATGTGGATAAATAATTTGGTCTTAAAAGTGTGTAAATATGCATATATGCACATTTTACAATATATGTAGACAAACACACTCATATAATTAGTTATTATTGAAAAAATAATATTTACAAAAAATATTATGGTAAAGAATTTAATAACAAAGTATTAATGTGTATATTTTTTAAATTTTAATTTTGTTTATTTTAATTAATTTATTTAAAAGAATATTGTATTGAACACAGAAAGAAAACATAATAAACTATTGATAAAATAATATTTTCAAAAATATTAAGGTAAAGAATTTAATAACAAAGTATTGATGTGTACATTTTTTAAATTTTACTTTTGTTTATTCTAATTAATTTATTTTAAAGAGTACGTATTGAACTCAGAAAAAAAAAAATTTCTTGAATAATATAATCTGACAGTAAGAGAGGAGAAATTAAAATTATATAACATCTATCTATCATATCTCACTTTGCCTTCAAGTAGTTCAGATTCCATTTTATCTAGATTGGATTGAGCATTCATCAATGTGAACATATGCATATAGACAGATAATGCATAGTCAATGACAAAAATGGGATAATAGATAATGATGCTCACTTAATTCAAATGTTTCCATTAAGGATGGAGATCTAGCAATAAATAGTCAGTCTTTTTAAAAGTAGGGGTCAGAAAACTAATTCAAGTTATCCATACATGTTCTGCAGAGAACAACTGTTAATATGAAAGCAGTATGCACATTCTCCAAAGAACTACTGTCACAAAATTTAAAGTCAGACTCTCCATTCTCCAGACAATAGCAGTTAAGCTAAATGATTGCTGCAGCAAGGCAAGTCCACATTCAGGATTAGAAGCTGCTGGAACCAAGCATTGGCATGAGACAAGCTGTCATAGTACAACCTGAAGTGCCATCAGACATACTCATGAGGCAGGTTGCCAAGAAACCACTTGAAGTGACAAGAAACTTATAAGAGCAATTGCAGTCCCTTCTTCTGTAGTTCACCATAGAACTAGGAAAGAACTAGGATGTATACATTGCCAGCTTGTAACAAATTCAAACAGTGTCTATTCAGAAGGAATTGATAATAATCAAGGTTTGAAGTCTAAATTAACGTATGAAACTGAAACTGCAACTAATGGATACTTTACTCATTTCCTATGCTGCATGCTTAAGGGAACTACCAAATTTGTTTCAGCATTGGTGTTCAAAGTTAAAGGATCATATACAGTGATAGTTAAAACTGATTATGAACAACAACAACATCATCATCATAGAAAATACTTAAGATCAAATATCATCAACAGACAGCAGAAAACTCACCAGATAACAAAAAGTTGCAAGTTAACAGTGATGAGACACCAGCCAGCTTGCTATGAATCTACAGTTCCAAGACACATAGATGACAATACTGGATATATTGAGAAGATTGTCAATCCAGATGAAACTACAAAGTGAACAATATGCCTACTAACACACCTGCATGACTATGTTCTCCAGGCTAATTTTAGTAAGGGGGAGGAAATGTCATATTACACCTTGCCTTCAAATAATGAACTAGTTCAGATTATATCTTATTTAAATTGGATTGAGCATTCATTTCTATGAACCTACATATAATTATAGATAGATAATGAATATCCAATGGCAAAAACATGCCAATAGGCAATGTGTTCACCGAATCTGAATGTTTTTATTAAGGATAGGGATCTGGCAATAAATATTCAGACTTTTTAAAGATATGGTCAGAGAACTACTGTCACAAAGCTGAAAGACAGAATTAACATTCTCCATCCATATTCTTCAGAAAACTACTGTCAATCTGAATGGCAGTATATATGTTCTCTAGACAACTACAGTCACAAAGCTGAAAGACAAAATCTTCATTCTCTGAACAATAGCATTTAAGCTAAATGGTTAATACAGTAAGGCAAGTCCACATTTAGGATTGAAAACTGATAGAACCAAACATTGGCATGAGGTAAATTGCCATAATACAGCCTGAGGTAACATCAGACTTATTTATGAGGCAGAAAACTTATAATCAATTGCAATTTCTTCTTCCATAGTTCATTCTAGAACTAGGACAGAATTAAGAATTATATTTCACCAACAAAGCAGGCAGAGTGTAACCATTGTAATATATTGTAAATACAAGGGTATATTTATTTTGTTTTCATTTCAGTAATAAATATAATATTAGAAACATATTTACACATGTTTGTATTTATAAATAACCCAGACTAAATACAACAATAGCTAAGCTGGAACTGATCAATATAGCTGGAAAAAACTATCTCCAAACTTTATATAATAAAACAAGTATTTTAAATTATTTATTTTTGGAACTTGTAGATTAAATGCAGTGTTAAGCAAAGAAAGTAAAGGTAGAGATCTGTTGCTTTTTTCTGCCAGATTTTCAATGAGCTGGATTAATGATTAATGAATTTGTTCAAGCTATGTCAATAACACATTTTATAATTTATTAAATGATGATTACATTATGCAACCAAGAATAAAGTACATGATTATTATATTGGAATAATTAATTTATTTTGCCATGAATATTTTCATTGGAAACGTAATATTATATTACAGTCGGAGGGGAACAAATATCACAATTGATAAGTGAAGTTCTAACTGGTGTATTTAAAAAGAAAAGTACATATTAAAATGGTATTAGAGTTTTGTTCCTAATTTTATTTTATTTTGTTCTATTTTAAAGTTTAAATAAGGGATTAAAAGTTTTCTTAAACAAGACCTTGTTTAATAATTATTCAATTTTAAATTTTTTTTAAAATAATTATTAACCTTTTATTTTATTTGTTTTTTTTGTTTTTTTAAAAAAATTCAACTTAAAGTAATTATATTTAAAGTAAAAAAATTGAGAGGAAAATATTTTTAGTCAATTATTTAAATATACAGTTTAATATGTATGAATGTAAAAACAAATTTTAGTAAAAAAATAAGCATATATACACATAATTTTATGGTTAGATAGTGCTATGGTTTTAAAATTAAGTATACAAAATAACAAACAAATCAACACATTCTTATAAATGTTAATTTGAACGATGAAATATATTTCAATTTTGAAATTGAGCAAGCCATATATTATTTTGATTTCATATAATTGGCGTAAATTTTATATTAAAGCAGTAAGATCTTAGTTCTTATGGACGAAGCAAATGTTTATTATTGGGAACAAATATGCCCCAAAAGCGCTAAGCCAGAATAAAACATAGTTAAAATATAGCTTCACGGTGTGCGTTTGAAGCACAGTATAATAATTAATTATTCAATAAACTTAAAAAATGAATAGTCAATTTGTGTTGATAAAATATTAACTAAGGAATGCAGTAGTATTTTATATGAAATTGATATAAATTTTGCTTAGATTTATAATTGTAATATTTAATGAACTAATTTTAAATGTTACGAAATATTCATGACCACATTGATTATAAGCATAAAACAAATGATGTAGTTTGTTGTACAAATAGTAGTTATTTCACATTTGTGTGTACTTTTAAGATTATGACCATAAATTTATTCTAACTTAAACAAATATTTTTCTTTTAAAAATAAAGTTTATTTTCTTCTACAAAAGATCATAGGGATTACATGAAAGAGTGCTAATATAATTAATTAATTTTAAAAGACTAAAATGAAAATTCAAATAATTAACTAATTTTAAAAGACTAAAATGAAAATTCAAAGAATTAATTTTAAAAGACTAAAATGAAAATTCAAATAGGATATACATCCAGTATTGTTTATTTGTTTAATTATTTAATTACTTATTTGTTGTTTTAATGTCATTTTAATTTTGATGTTTTATTTTGTCCATATATATTGCAATAAATTTTGCATTGCAGTTGTCATTTACAATGTTTTGGTATCAGTTTTATCTACACTTGTTTATTTCAAATTAATATATGTCTATTGACAATGGAGATAGTAATGGGTTTATAACATTGGTCTGTCATTTTCTGTCATTATCTATATCATAATATTTAATATATATCTCATGAATTATAATATTATTAATCTGACTGTAACGTTAATGTAACAGGGTAGTAGAAGAGCATGAATATTACAAAAGGTAAATAACTAATTTATATGTTGCTTTTAGTTATAAATATATAAAAATTAATATTTAAATTCTATATTTTTATTATTATGAAAATAGTAGTAATTTTGAAATATTAAAGATACAATGTTGACTTCATGAATGCACTAGTGAGAAAGGCTGCTTCATCTACTGATTGATCATTACAACATACTACGACTATTAATAATATTTTTTATATTTACTATACATGATTATTTATTAACATTTTATTATTTACTTATATGTCTGGCTTTATTATTATTTCTTTTCATACTTATTTAACACCTCTTGCACTGGATCGCACATTTAAGCAAAGGGGTAAAATATTATTGATAGATTAACCACCAATGATATCTATGTCCAGATCATGGCTACACAAATGCATAGCTCAGACTATCTTTCCTGATCATAGCATCTTCCTATACTGCTGGAATAACACTCACCAGCCAAGGCACTTTATTTATTTTGAGAACAAGTCACAGGCACCATTTGCAATATAAGTTGGATATAGCCAGCATGCCCAGATGACAGACACATGAACCCAGCACTTGAGATTTACCCAGGCTGACTCAAACATCTTGATCAGGGGACCCAGTACAATACCAACTAATACATTAAAATATTTATAATTTTAAACTTTTGATGACACAGTTAAAGGAGAAAGAGTATAGATCAAGCAACATTTAAATAAACACTTTTAATTCATATGCACACACAGTCAAATAAATATTTAGTATAATTAAACAAATAAAATAAATAAGTATACAATAATTACCAGTAATTCACCATCACTGATGGTTCTTCATTTATAGTTCATTTCTTTCAAGAATGTCTCAACTTAATTTACAATTGAAAAGTTATATTTATCTAGGTTTTTTTATATGGTGAGATAACATCATCTTTTTGCAGGTGACACATTTTCTTAGGTTTCAATTTTCCAAATAGCTGGCATTTTAGTATCTAGCAATGGCTTCATGGGTTTCTTTCCATGCTTCTGCTGGACAATGGGTGAAAGAGAGTATGCAGTAGCATCTATAATATAATTAAGGCATTTATTGAAGGTGAGCGAAGTTGATGGAGCTGAGGACCAAGGGCATGAAGCCCAGACAAACTCTATGGTTTTTTTTGTTTAGATTTTTCACAGTAAGTAATAACTGCCTCTCTAAGAATCTCAATGACTATGCTATCAGTAATAACTCAGTAATGAATAAATCAATAAACTGATGAACTGGAAAAACTGAGCAACTCTGTAAAAATTGAGCAACAACTACTGGATAACAATAAGAAAGTCACTACTTTTATACTTATCTCTCCCATTGTCTAATTTTATCATAAATTTAATTTGATTTTTTAAATTACATTTTATTTATCTAAGCTTTTTTTTTTAGATTTATTTACAATCTTATAAGCCAGGAATCTTTTAAAATTTAAATGCATTCCTGCCAATACAATACTTTACAAGATTATCTTTCACTAATTAAATCTATTGAAAATTTTATTTTAAAATCTTTTTACATTTTTTTAAAAAAATTTCAATTATAAAGAGAAGAGAGCTTGTCTTGCATTGATGGTTGAGAGGTCAGTGTGACTGGCTTGCATTTGCAGGCAGTTGCCCAGGTTGTGGGTTCACGTTCCGGCTGATGCTATGACACTTAAAAAAAAAGAGAAGAGAGCAGGTTTTAAATCTTTACCTGCCATGATTCTCTTTTTCCACCCTTTTTTTAAATAAAAATCTATTCTAAAAAAAAAAATGATGCAATCTTTTTTTTTCTATTAATTTAATTTTTAAAAATCTACTTTTAAACTATTTTGTTTTCTCTTTTTCTTCATATTTTTATTATTATTATTAACATATATATATATATATATATATATGTATATGTAATGGCACAATATATATATATATATATATATATATATATATATTGTGCCATTACAATTTGGTCACTAGCCAAATTTATAGTAATGTGCATGTAAGAAAGTGTAAAACAAAATCATCATCACATTTTTATATAACCATAAAGGAAGTTGTAGGGCATCCAAGTTTAAACCCTACAAGGTCCAGTTCTAAAAGCTTTAAACAGAGAGAGAGTGGGACAACAATTATATGCTTTACTTGTTTGTGTGTTAATAAATCTCAAAAGGAGCAGCACACACATTTAATATTTAAATTTTCTGTTAAAAAGCAAAGTTATAATGCATATGTATAGTAGTGTATGTGTAAACTATTTAATTGTTTTATATTTCAAATATTCAACATTTTAACTTCCTTTAAAACTAACTTATGCTTGATCAATTCTAATATCTTATTTTATGCTTCTATTTTTCTTTCTATAATTGTAATTGGGATTTAAAAGTTACAAATTTAATTAAATAATAGGGTTATAATTACTAAGCTAGCAATTATATTATTTAATGTTAGTTTATGAATAATTTGAAATAATGAAGGATGTGTGTACATTACATACAGAAATTTACATTTACTAAATATTGAAAGAAAAGGAACGATTAAATCTGTCAAATTATTTTTTTTGTACAATTTTATGTTAAAAGAGGAAATCTGTTTAATCAGATATCTATCTTTGTAGCAATTTTGTTTTTTATGATTGTTTGTTACTTTGGGAGCTTAATTTGGGTGGGAATTCTAATTTTGAAATTGTCTTATCTTAAGATCTAAAGAAGGAAGCTCAAAGATTTGAAATGTTACCTAGATGTAAAAAAAAAAGGAAAGGAAATAAGGATTAAGTCTATTTTTTTTAAAACAAAAGTGTCTGAAAAAAGGATTAAACTTTTCAGTTGAAAAATAATTTAGTTGAAAATAAATTAGAGATCTAATTAAAATGAATTTGTCCAAAAATAGCAAGTGATGATATCTCTGATTGGTTAAGTTAGCTAAAAATTGGATATAAAAAGCTGTCTGGAATTATTATTATTATTGTGATTATGATTCAGATTATTAAACTATTAAATTGAATGTTGAAAATATAAGAAATGGCTGGCTAGAAAAATTATATGTATGTCCCATCTTTTCCAGACCATCTGGGGAAGCTGCACATCACATAGGAAAGAAAAGATGTTGTGTCTAAAATAATATTCTACACCTTTCAACTGACCAGAGAAATAAGATGTTTTTAATAGAAGGAAGAAAGCATTCACCTGCATTCGATGAAAGATGAATTAATCTACTGATAAATATTAATCATCAAGTCCAATTAATTGTTCCAGCAACTGATTTTAAACTCAAGAAAATTTATAAATGTGAAAACAACCACTGTATTTCATCCACTAAGAATCATGCTTGACAGGAAGAGAAGAAAAATTAAAATAATGATTTTCAAATTGTCCACTAAAGCAAATAACCTCAATAGAGTCATCATCATCAAATAGTTATACACCTCAAGAAAGAGATTTTTCCCACGTAAAATGGAAATGGTAGCTGCAAAAATATAGACATTATACAAGACAAGTTTGAACACTTGGAAATTCGCCACAAACAAAAGATCGGTAATATGACTTTTTATATCTATTTTCTTTACGATATCAGAGTCTTAATAAACATTTTAGCAATAATAAGTGGTATATTTTATTTAAAGAACTTTTAAAGACTATTCAGATCGATTAAAAACAAGAATGTTTTACTAATAATAACTTTGAGCTTCATAAATTATCTTGAATGTATCAAAATTATTTGTTTATTAATTTTACAGTTATGAAATATGAATATGTAATATAATTTTTTTTGGTATTATGATTTTAGTTTTAACTAATATATTATTATTATTTTGGTTTTAAATAATATTTTGTTATTATGGGATAAAACACGCACATACATAATAATATTTTTATATGTGTATAATTGCGAGTGAATGTGAAGTAACAAGTAGTGTTAGAATATTAGATTATTTTGTTTCAAGTTAAGTATAGCATTTCAGAGGTAGAAGAGAGGGGGGAGACAATAATTTAAAACTTGTTTCAAAAACTTGCTCTTTCAATTCTATTGACATTTTTTTTTAACATTCTACTTGCATGTTAGATTTATAAAGTATGTGTGCTAATGAGCAGATAATATTTTTTTTCTTGAAATACTTTTCTCATGGAGTGAAAATCATGGTCAATGTGACATCTCACTTAATACAATATACATTTGAAGGGAAAGGGGGAAGAACTTGAAATTAATCTGAGGATTGTTATATAATCAATTATTATTATTATTATTATTCATGTCAATTTTCATGTTTATCTAGAAATTTTTTGTATATGTTAGAAATTCAGCAATAAATATTAGTTGGTTTTATTAAATGAGGTGTATATATTTCATTAAGTGTAGTCTTTGTTAAGTGTGATTATTCATCATCATCAATGGTTGAATATTAGTTATTTAAGATATAAGTAAGTATGCTAAAATTAAGCAATAATTATGAATTTCTTTATAAAAATTAGTTTTATGTTTAGGCTTAGTCCTAAAACTGTAGTTGAAACCCTTGTCATTATCGTTATTATTATTATCATCATCATCATTGTCATCAACGTTTTAATTAATGAGCTGTTTAACTGTTTAAAGGCCATAAATAAATATTTATTTTATAATATTTAGTGATTTCTTAGTATCATTATAACCACATCCCATCATCTATTTCATGCAAGGATGAGTGAATTGCCATCCTAAATTAGTTATATATAATCTGAGCTAGTAAACTTATAAAAATATTGAAACACATTTGTTGTGCTAAGATCTAAGAAATGATTTATGTCTAATATACTCCACTTTGGTTTAAAGATGTTTTACTTTTACCTAAATATTAGTGCGTATAGTGATATGGCTCAAAAAGCAAAATCTCTCATTTTTAATTAGAAATAAAGTACCAAGAAGGGATTCAAACCCGATACCTGTGAAAAGGTTATTAGATATAACCGTGTCTAGATTCAAATAATCTAGTGGCACCCTGCTAGACCATATTCACTTAGTATTTGTTTAAACATGCACTTAACATCAAACCAAGAAATGAAAGTGGATAAAACCTACTGTCTGTATACCTGAGTTATATTTTATTGAATTACTAGTGTACTCACCTCATGTGATTTCATATACCTGAGTTATAATACTTGTTATTAATAATTTGCTTATAATTATTGATATTTGGATATTGAGAAATCCAACATTATTTTAAATATTATGATCTTATATATTGTAGACAACTCAGATACTTTAATAGTTATTTGAGCGACCTTTAATTTTGTTACAATGAACTTCTTTACTTAGTTATCTTTTGAACATCATTAATTCTGTTACAATATATATATATATATGTTTGTGTTTACAACATATATATTGTGATCATTACTATATATATATATATATATATAGTCATAATATCCCTATATGAGGTTTTATGTTTTAAAAAAAAAAGTTTTCTTGTGTCTATTTTATTTTATTACAATGTAAGTTTGCTTTTATAAAATAGTCAATAAATACTTTTAGATTATTTCTATTAAATTATACAAATAAATTATAAATAAATAAAAAAAAACACAATTATAAACCAAATCTTAATTAAATAAATTGGCTGACATTATTTGTGTATGTATTTAGTTTCAAATAACAACTTTATTCACACTAAGATTATTAAGTATACTTTATTTTTTAATCAGAGTTTCTTTTATATATATATTAAACTTCCACAAATTTTGTAAAAATTATTTGCAATTTTTTAAAAAATATTTATTTAATTCTGAGAGTTCTAGTGTTAGGAAGGTATATGTACAACTTTACAAAAATTATATAAAAGCAATCTGATATCATTTCACATAGAAGTCATACTAAAAAGTTTATAACAATACTTATATCAAGGCAGCAATAATTTTAAGATTTTAATAAATATTAAAAGAAATAAAAAATTACTTCTTTTAAATCAACTTTTTTAGATTTCAGACATCTAATTTATTCATAAAATTAAATGTTATAAACAGCTAAACCTAAACATATCTGGTTAGCAAATAAAAAAGTAGAAAGGGGTTTTGCTTTCTGGATCCTTTTCTGAAGTCCTATCAATGTGTTGGCCAAAAGATCATCTATACTTGCCAAAAAATAATAGTCATCTTAACAATGATTGTATAATAAAATTTCTTTGAGAAATTAAAAAAAAATCATTTTACTTACAAATAAGTATAAGTCTACCATTACTGAAGAAAGCCCCAGGAATATGGATCAACCAAGTCTGACATTCCAAGAACTATTTCATCATCTTGCAATTAAGAAATGGAGTCAATAGACTTTATTTTAAGTAAAATTCAAAATTCATCTTAATAAAATTTTAACTGCTTTCCAAAAATTTTGAATTTTATTAACTTTGTGTTTTAATAATATACTTTATTGTACAAAAAATAGATTACATGAATTTACAATGGTTTTGCCAGTGTTACAATGGCATGACTGGACTAACAAATATGTTATCAATTAGAAAAAACTTACATCATTGTTCAAATTGGTTTACTAATTATTAGTTATTGGGTACATTTTAACATAGATGATTACAGTACAATTAAAGAAGATAAGATTAAATATAAAAATTTTACAGTATAGAAATATTTATATTAGCAATTATACATTTATTATTATTTGTAATGATTTCTTTCTTTTTATTTATCCATGTGTTCCAAATCAAAATTTTATTGTTTATTAAAAATTATATTGTTGAAAATGCATGGTTTAAAACTATATAGCTTTGGAACAAACAGAAAAAATTGTTAAAAAAGGGATATGTAAACAATAAAAAAAAAATTAATAATTGTTCTTGTTACAAAAAAGTCATTATTTGTTTTCTGAGGTTATAGTTTGCTTCAGGTTTTTAATAGTGACCATGTATCAGCAAATATATCTGGGTGTGCAATTTTGCCATCTCTGGCCTTCAATTGTTTGAGCTTATTAGAGAATGTGGCTGGGTGTTTTGTGGGATTGTCTTCAAGGCAGAATATATATCTGGTGCACCAGGAACTATATAAACAAAAAGTTTCAGCACAAGCTGCTGGTATTGAGCCTTTACTGACGGTCTCTATTAAGTTATCAAGTGTGATTTTATTATGTCTATATGGGTTAATCATATTTTCTCGGGTATTTGTCAGAGCTGTGCAGGTGTGAAATAGGTGCTGTTGTGTTTCTTCTTCCCTGTTGCCCAAGGAACAAAAGGCATAAATTTTGTTGTAAAACCTACAGTATTTAAGGAAATAGGAGGTAGTTAGAGCATGAAGATTTACCTTTAAAAGAGAGTCAAAAAATTTGGGCTCCAATGACCACTTTTTAAATCGCTGCATCAAAAGACTGTTGTTCATATTTAGCATAGGTGAGTGAGGATCAGTAGTTATGTCTGGGTACAGCAAATTATAAATAGTCCAATAGGTGTAACTACCAACACCCAAATAAGACATCTGATCACAAATGCTTTATTAACAAAGACAAATATCCATGTGAGGGTGGTGGTCAGTCTGTGGGTATTATTTAAAGGATGCATTCGAGAGCTGGAAAACTTCTTATCAATGCAGCTAGGAGATTAATACTTTATTGCTTGTGAAAAATTTGAATGGAGTGAAGACAATCCATTTCTGGTTGGTGTAAGACTAGTCATTTTACAAAGATGGAGACTACTTTTTATGCTACAATAGCTTGCTACAGAGTGAGTAAATGGATGAAGTGAAAGATTTAGTGAAATTTATGATTGGTAAGTAATAGGTCATTTTTGTAGTTACAAGCTGATTGAAAAGGCATACATCTGCATATAGTGAGAGATAGGTTTTGGATAGAGAAGTGATTGTATGTTCAGCATTATCTTTCAGTTTTTTCTAGATATTTTGTCTCATTGCAGAGAGTCCTAGGTAGAAAGGAAACCCAAGGAATTTAGTTGGTTTCCCATAATAAACTTGTGTATTTATCTTGCCAGTGTAAAGAAAGCAAGCTGATGTTTTGTTAATATTGATCTTGAGTTTATATTTGAGGGTGTATTCATTAAGTATTTTTTCCAGAGTAGGTAGTTGTTTTTTGGATGTAAGAAAAACAATAAGATCATCCATGTATACAATACGTGGTATATATTAGTTCAGTGTGTGGAATTTGGATTCCTTGTAATTTTTGTTGTATTTTACTTATGAGAAGGTTAATGTAGAACATAAATAATAAAAATGAGTGGAGATCCTTGAGGTATGGATTGGTGGGGAGAGAAGGAAGATGATATTTTACCATTAATTGTAATATGGATTTCATGACTGAGGAGTAGACTGGTTAGTAGGTATAAGAGATAGCTTTTGGTGTCTGCAAGTGTCTCAATTAAAATTTTAATAGAGACTGAGTCAAAAGTAGCCTCAATGTCATTTTGTACAGCCATTGGAGCATATGTTTTCTGCTCTCAAACTGAATTTACAATGGTTTTGAAAATGAGGGCAGCTTGGTTTGTTGAGGAGCCTTTTTATGCATTTTGCATTGGTGATAATAGAGGGAGGAGATCTGGTTTGATTTTATCTTTTAGAATCTTTTCCAGAATTTTAATACAAGGGGGCTCATGGAGATTGGTCACAGCTTAGATAGATTGGTATTGAAACTTGCTTTTTGTTGAATGGATCCTAAGGAGATTGAATATAGATCTGTTAAACAGCTTTTGTGATAGATAATTTGCTAAATCACATAGATATGTGGTGGTAAACTGACTGAGATGTAAAAATACAAATTTAGGGATTCCATGTGGCCCCTGGATGACATGCATTTGGAATTGTGGTTAGATTCAGCAAGAAATCAGTAGCATGGAAAGGTTTATAACTCTAGTTGGCCAAATAGATCTTCAGGTGGTGTGAAGTCACAATGTGACTGCAGCCTTTGTTTGAAATATTTGTATATTGACTCTATCATATTATCTCTGGCTTTGGAAACACCATTGGTTTCAAGTGCTCATGGAATTCTGATAGTGGAAGTATACTCCAGAGCCAATCTAATGCACCCTTGTTTCCAGGTGTGTTGTTTTGTTAGACAGGTTTTTTCTTTTTTATACTTTTTTAGAGTTTTGCAGGTGTCATTATATATTTGTGTAAGTCTTTTTATGTGTGCGTAGGAATCTGTAGCAGATTTATACATGGTGATTCTTTTATATAGTTCATCAGCCAAAGTTAGGAGTCTTTAGGGTGGTGGTGTGTTTTGGGTAATATGATTTATATTAAATGACACAATGTTTATAAAAGAATTGTACCATTGAACAGGATCAAGTTGCATAGTGCTGAGTTTAAATAACAATATATGTTTCAGAGTATAAAAATTCAGAAGTGTGTGCAGGAATAATTATTTTTATTGTTTTATGAAGTTGAATTGTTGATGTTTGCATTGCACTTAGATTGAGTTCAAGCATCTGACTAGAGTGATTAGAGAAGGGTGAGGGATTAAGTGCTAACTTAACTAAGTGATGAAGCATGGGTGAATAAAAACACAGATCAATAAGTGAGGTGTAATGACTGTTGTAGAAAAAGATGGAGTTGAGTGGTAAGAAACCTTCAGCACTCATTAGTGCTATTGCAAGTTGATGAAGCCACTTTGAAACAAAGGTGTGATAACTCATGTTAAAATCACCAATTAAAACAGCTGGGTAAGGGGTTGATGATAGTAGTGAGTTGATGATAAGCAGTCATCGTGAGATGACAGCTGGTCCAGGAGGTATGTAAACAAAAATTATGTTGAGTGCAATCATATGGTGATGAAAAGTGACTATAAGTAGGTTTGAGTTGATATATATAATTTTAAAGGATGAAAATTGGCAGTTTCTTGTGATGACCAGACCAGTGTCTCCTGAAGGTGATGATGAATCTTCTGAACATGTGGAAAAGCCTTGGGTCCTTAAAAAGGTTGTGGGGTCAATCTGAGAACCATTATATATTTTTGTTTCCAGAAGACCCAGGATGTGTGTCTGTGTAAATGGGATCCATTTACTTAGCTGGAAGTTTTTTTTAATTGAGTTTAGAGCTCAAACATTGAAAGCTCCTATCTTTATTTTCATGTTGAAAGTAAATGAGTAGAAAAAAAATTAAAGTATATGTTTAAATTGATTGGATTGAAATTTCATTTGTTGCCTTGTTTATAAGATTTAGAAAAAGAATTGTATGCAGAAAAAATAGCCAGCTACAACTCAAAATTAAAATTTTCAAATCTGGCATCTAGGGCATCAAAATATTTAAGAGATGGTTTAGTTACATTACTTTTTTTTTTAGCAGAGAAGGTTTGATATTTGTTGGTATATTAGTGTACATATGTTTATCTTCAGGGTTTGTTTTTGATTCATTGCTTGAGTTTGAAAATTTGATAAATGAAAGATGAAGATTTTTGGGCTCAGTTAGAGCTTCCTGTGTTTGTTGAGTGTCTGTTAAGTGGGGGTTATAGGATTCTGGGTTATGAATGCTGTTATTAGTGGAACATGTTAGGTTAATTTCGTTATCAAGTGTTTTTATTTTTTTATTACCTTGATCTTTTTGTGGTTACCCAGGTTTTCTTTTGGAAGTGTGGTCTGTGTCACAGCTTTCAACTATTGGTAATGGTGGGGTCAGTGTATCCACAACATCTATGCTGGTCTTGTTTATTATAGGTGAAAATTGGCTGATATTGTCATTGTGAATAATTGAGTGTGGTACCTTAGCTATATGAGTTGGATCTGTTTACAAGGTTTGGCTGCTGAGGTGAGAGTTCCATTATTATCAGCCTGAGAAGTTTTGCTGCTGATGTTAATGGGTGTGCTTATGGTTTGATTTGTCTGCTCAATGAAGAGTTCAATTGGTGAAGCATCTTCATTTGTGGGAGAGATTATATGTGGATTAGATGTTTTGTCACTATTGTCTTGGTTTTTATTATGAATGCATTTAGGTGTATGGTCATCCACCTGATTACATTGTAAGCATTGAGTAGTTGTGCAGTTTATTGCTAGATGACCACACTGATAACAAGAGAAACATTGTGGCTTTAACCTTCTTATGTATAGGCAAAGTGTTGCCTCTTGGTTTGTAATCTGAGTAGGTATAGTGGTTGGGATCAAAGTTTTTGTTTAGCTTGACTTTAAACTCATATCTATTGCTGTATATTGGAACTGGAGTGTCTTTTAGATAAACCAATTGCAATGAGACAACCTTCCCAAATGACTTCATTAATTTTTTAAAATCCTGTATGGGGTAGTCCAGGTATGTCTTTTTCAACATACCAGTTATGTATCTATGTTTGTTTTCATCTACAGCAATTAGAACAAAATGACCCAGTGTTTTGATCTTCATTTTAAATGTATTTTTTTGGTTTGGATCATGGAATTCTATGATGAGGTATCTTTGATTGGGATGATCAGTTAAGCATAGAACACTATCCCATAGATTGTGCAGAGTGAGTACTTCATATAGTAACACTCTTGGGAATTTATACAAAGAACAATTAATATCTGTGGCTGATAAAACTATTGAACAATCTGTGAAAAAATGAGGAAAGTGTTAAAAAGACCATTAGAAATAGTGTTGTGGAATTTCTCAGAATGCTATCAGCATTCCATATTACAGAAGGGAGTAATTGTGTTTCTTCACCATTTTGATTTTGTAAATCTAAATTTCAATATCGCTGGTGGTAGATTTTCTGATTCTTTGGGAAGAGGGATTAAAATTCATGCTTGTAATTACTGTTGAGTTTTTTTTGCAATATCAGCAAATGTTTTTTTACTTAGTTAAGTAACATTATTTTTTAGATTAGTTTTTTCGCTCATGGTAGTTAATAGTAAAGACGTGGCAGCCATTTACGTTATCTTTAACCGATGCTGTGACCTAGGTGTTTGTTTTTTATTTTTCACAGATGCATAACAAATATTTGCAAACTTTTATAATATATATAAATTTTGTACGTTTTTTTTTAAGAAAAAATAATTTAAAATTATCTTTTCTGATGGAGTTGCAAGTAAAAAGTATTAAAAATAGCAGGAGACTTTTAGTATACACGCGTATAACTTTGAAAAAAATCAGGATAAAGGATTGTTTATGAAGACTTGAGAAAAATCAAACATTAGTTGAATGTCAATAAAAGCCAAATGATATTTTTTTGTATACATTTATTATTACTATGCTATGTTTTTTTATTTATTTCTATTTAGAATTTCTAAAGAAATATTGTCTTGTCAGATCAATTATTTGTTTTGAGTCCAATATTTTATATATGCACATATACATAACCAATAATATGTGCTTGAGTGAGTGGTCCAGATAGGTAGGTATCAATCAACAATCATCATCAACCATTATCAATCCACTGCAGGACGAAGATTTCTCCAAGTTCAATCCATCTTTTCTTATCTTTAGCTTCTCTTCTCCACATCACCCCTGCACACTTTCTTATTTCATCCATCCATCTCACATGTGATCTCTTTCTGGGTCTTTTACAATTTATTGGAATCCAGTTTAAAATTTCAATTGTCCATCTGTTGTCATCTCTTCTAACAATATGTCCAGCCCAACTCCACTTCAGTCTTTTAATTTTTTCAATGAGGCCAGTAACACCTGTTTGTTCTCTTACTCAATCATTGTGTTTTCGATCCCTTCTTGTTACTCCCAACATGCATCTCTCCATACTTCTTTGAGTGGTATGAAGTCTCTGCATTGCTCTTCTATTAAGTGTCCAAGTCTCAGATCCATAAGTAAGAACTGGGAAAACACATTTATTAAAAACCTTCCTTTTCAAACACATAGGCATATTTCCTTTTAGTATCAAGTTATTTCTACCAAAAGCACTCCAACCAAGTTTAATTCTATGATTAATTTCATCCATTATATTTTCATCTGTATTAATAATCTGACCAAAGTATTTGTAACTGTTAACTTCTTCTAACTCATTGTAATCAATCTTTATTTTCAAACTTCTTCTAACTCATCGTAATCAATCTTTATTTTCATATTTTGAGAAAATCTATTAAACATTACTTTAGTCTTTTTAACATTTATCTTTAGTCCTACTTTTCTACTTTCATCTGATAACTCCTGCAACATTTCCTGTAACTCTAAAGCATTATTTGCAAAAACAACTACATCATCTGCAAAAACTAAATGACTTAAATCTCCATTTACTTTCACTCCTTTAGCTTCCCATTTTAATCCACAAAATACTTCTTGCAGCACTGCTGTAAAAAGTTTTGGAGATATGGAGTCATCTTGTCTTACACCCTTTTCAATGTTGATTTTCCTACTATCATTATGCAATCTAATTGTTGCTGTTGCATTTTTATAAATATTCTTCAAAATATGACAATATCCTCGATCTAAACCTTGATGATCCAATGCTTTAATCACTGAAGAAATGTTTATAGAATCAAATGCCTTTTCATAGTCTACAAATCCTAAGCATAATGGTAACTCATATTCATTTGTCCTTTCTATAATTTCTCTCAATACCTGGATATGATCTACTGTACTAAAACCACTTTTAAATCCAGCTTGTTCTCTTGGTTGGTGGCAATCCAGTGTTTTCTGTAGACGAGTTGCAATTATCTTAGTAAAAATTTTGTATAAAACTGATAAAAGACTGATAGGTCTGTAATTTCTAATATCTTCTTTATCACCTTTTTAAATATTAATATTAATACTGCATTCTTCCAATCATCTGGTACATCTTTATCATTTAGACATTTGGTATATAACTTTGCTAAAAAAATTCTATTTCTTCACCTGCTTCTTTTAATATATCAATTACAATTCCATCATTGCATGCCTCACTTCCTCATTCAAAATTCTGGGCAATTCAGAAGATATAATATGTATAGGAGGCAATTGTTCTTTATTACTATATAATTTTTGATAGAAGTCTTCTACACATTTTATGATGTCATCTCTCTTTTTAGTAATAATGCCATCTTTTTTCCTTATTGCAGATATAAATTTCCTACCAATACCAAAATGTTTTTTTACACTCTTTAGATTTTTATTCTCTTTTACAGATTTCCTTGCTACTTCACAATTATACTTTCTTATATCATTTTCAACTCTTTTCCGCACCATTTTACAAAATTCGAGATATTCAATCTTTTTTAATGCATCATTGTTGTATATCCTCATATTCCTTCTTTTCTTCATAAATTCTCTAGTCTCAGTAGAAATTTTACTGGTCAATTGCTGCTTTTTTCTACCAGCTATCTTTGTTGCAGTTTTTAAAAGTGTATCACTTATTTGACTATTAATGGCATTCAAATCTGAATCATGTTCAAAATCTACTAATACTTGAAACCGATTTGTAAGTTCTAATTTAAATTCATTAGAATGTTTCTGAAGATTAGGAATATCAACTGTAAATATTGTTTTTCTTAATAATTTTTGTCTCTCTAGTTTTGCATTAATATGTATCTTACATCTTACTAATCAGTGATCACTTCCTGGGTTAAATTTATTAAGAACATTACAATCTTGAAATATGTATTTTTGGTTAGTCAAAATATAATCCAATTCTGCTGTACCTTCATTTGGATGCTTCCATGTCCATTTTCTTTTAACATTTTTCTTAAAAAAAGAATTCATAATATAAAGTTTTTCTTTTTCTGCAAACTCCACAAGTCTATGTCCTCTCTCATTTCCATTACTATAACCAAAACTACCTACAGCATTTTCATCTTTTATTTGTTTACCAATTCTAGCATTAAAGTCTCCCACAACAATTTTGAAATGTTGTTTACTCTGATCAAAAGCCTTTTGTATATCCATATAAAAAGCTTCTATAACTTAATCACTATGAGAACTTGTTGGGCATAAACCTGAATTATCTGCATTTAGTATCTGCTATTAAGTTGTAAAACTAATCTTGTCACTCTGTCTGATACACCATCAATCTCCACAATGTTATTCTTCCACTTTTTATTTATAATGAATCCTACTCCACTTGTATTTCCAATATTTGAACCTTTATAGTAGAGTATATGTCCACTTTTTAAATCAATTGTTTCTTCACCTTTTCGTCTAACTTCACAAAGTCCAATAATGTCCCATTTGATATAAGACAGTTCTTCTTCTAACTCTTGCAATCTTCCTTCACTTGAAAGTGATCTGCAGTTGTAAGTACCTAAATAAAAAGTCATCATAAAATGGCAGCCTGAGTCCGCAATCAAAGGATTCTTAGCATCCTCCACCTTCGGCCACCAACCACTGCCTTGGTTGGTGACTTTACAGCCTCCTGGGAATAAGGGTCATGATTTATTTTTGTCTGTCATGATTGTATATATTGAAAAAATATTCTTAAACTTGGAGATAAAAAACCAATAAACTCACCACACTGGGTAATGCATGTTGGTGAGCAGCCCATCCATGTTTGTATACTATATGAATAACCACATAGTAATAACAGCTGCAACGACAAGAATGATGGAGTGGGCATTAGGAATTTGCCCTGCTCGATTCCTTCAAGGCCTCCAAGAGGAATCAAAGGGTCTCCTTTCAGTTAATAGCAAACTCCTTTCTGCAGCTAGGTAAGTATATATATTGTAACCTTCTCTTCTGATCATTGGACAATCAGGTCTACACATTTCTGGGTGCCATAATCCCAATTGCCTTTCCCACTAATCTAACTAGTCCAATTTATACGTTTGGAAACCATATTTTTCTCTGTAACCTTCCTAGCTACAACTAATCTAGAATATATGCCTAAAATAAATGATAAACTAAAGATGATTTCTTTATTAGCTAAGCTTGTATGAAACTATAATCTTAGAGAAGATCACAAGGTGATTAATAATTTCTGGTCAAGCTAGCTTCAAAATCCACAAACAAGCAGACAAACAAAAAATTATAAAATAAATTTCATATTTGTCAAACTAATAAATAAATAATAATTAGATCGATGGAATGAATATGAAATTAGAAGTATAAATTAGGCAATAAATGAATGAGGATGTAAATGATTAAATGAATGATGAAAATAAGTAATAATTAAATAATAAAATAAAATGAGTCTGAGAATGAAGATGTGTAAGGGTTAATGGATGATTAAGGTGAGAATAGCATAAGAGCTAATGAATGATGATAAAAAAAAAGAGAATAAAGAAAGATTGAAATGACAAATGAGAGGAATGATGATGATGAAAGATGATGTACAGAACTCTAAATTTGATATTGAATTAAATGATAATAAGACAATTAAATAAAATACAGATTCTAAGCTTACTAAGACCAGAATATTCACCATAAAGTCGAAAACAACTATACATTTCAGACAAAAGAAGTAATAGATACTTTAAAGTTTGGCTGACATTATATCTCACGGTGAGTGTAATGCAATTCCACTCTAATTACAATAATTAACTGGATACAAATTTACCATAAATTCCAATCCTATCACAAATTGATAAAATTTATCCTTCTCAGGGTTCATATAGCTTAAAGGGTGATATACAGGATATACTTGGGTCAGTGAGAGGGATTTTGCCACTACCCAAGCATAACACACACCAAATAGCTCTTAATACTGAATTGAATTACTAAACAATATTCAATAATTTCAAATAATTTCTATAAATTCCCTAACTATGCTAAACTTTAAGCTTCAATAAGTAAGAATAATTTTTCAATAGCTAAACATATAGCTTTCCAACTTTCTTTCTCCATTAATTAGAAACAAGGTGACCAAGACCAGTGAATGATAGATCTGTGAATTCAAATGAACTGATCAAACCAATATTAGGTTTTTTAATCGTTTAGTATATCACTTATAATATTCTTTAGGTTAGTATGTTTAATTATTAAGTTAGGATGCCCTAGATATACTCATAAATTATAGGGCTTAACACAATTATTCTGATATACTCACATATAGTGACTTTTATGATATTGATTGATGACAATAATCACAGGATCTGTTGATAGCAATAACAATAATAATATGTGGGTGTGTTGATTAGCAATAAGAATACTGACAACTAAATACATTTTTAGCACAACAATATTTATTTACATTATGTACAAGTCTCTTTCAGACACATTACATGAAACAAGATAAATCCATTCCAAAATTAGGGCAGGAAATTAATGATGTGGTAAGTAATGACCAACTAATATGACAAACATTTTGAATATGTTTCTTTATTATTCTATCAGGTAGACTAAGATAGTTACTTATTTGAGCTATCTTAGCATTGAAATTGCAAACAAAATGTATTAATATCTTTTGGATATGGGAAACTTTTAAATGTAAAAAAAAACTCTCTAAATTACAATTTATTATATCAACTGTAGCTGTTTGAATTATTAGAATATGATAAGGGCAATTATCACACTCCAATACAACTAATAATTTATTATAATTTACTATATAAAAAATTTCATTGCATTGATGTGGGACAAACATCATAAATTAAATGCACATATGACACTAAAACATTCACTATGTCCACAACTTAACCATTTATTGATTAACTGATCTTACTAATTCATCAGTAAATACCTACTTGTTGAAAACCAATCCACATTGTCCATGTACACACCTTGCTCTTTTATGTAGAAGTTCTACAAACACTTGTAAGTTTTGGTTGGTCTGTTTATAAACTGATGAAGATTACACAACATCAGAAAGACACCATTTCAATTAGACATCACTATAGCTATATTAGTGTCCCATAATCTGATTTTTATCTTATCCTTGCTATTTGATTTAAAAAACACTACACTTTATCATACATGGTGGAATATTAACTATATAACTTCTTAAGGGATCTAAATAAAGGAGGCTCTACAAAACAACATGATAGTTGTATATCAAGAAACAACATAATAGTTGTATAAGAATATGGACAATTCTGATACCTTTTCATAGTATAAAAGTGTGAACAGTGCCTCTTCACTGGAAAACAAAATTCAGACCATGGGATCATCCTTTTTTTAAGGCTTAACTATGCTCTAAGTGCTAACTCTTAATCAGCCCCAACAATATCATCCTCTCATACTAATCAACAATGGGAAATTCTCCATCATCCCATGTACAATATTAATTATTATTATATCTAAGGCTCTTATATGTAGCCCAAACTCATCCTAAAATCTATCACAAATTCTAATCAATACAATAGCAAGGTAAAACAACACTAATAATCTAAGTGGAAACATAAATATTCCATTGCACATTGCAGAAACTGTTAATGTTTTATAAACAGACCACCAATATCAGTAAAATAACCATTAATTATTTCAAAATAATAATTATACCTTTTATTATAGCAAGCCGTGTACACATAAACAAGAAGGATTAAACTACATTTTGTATTTAAAGTGGACATTTTCGTTCATAAGCCAAATTAAGCACTAATAAAAAAAATACTTATTAAATTATTTTATATAATAGAACAATGGTATCATTATGTGTATATTTTTGACCAGTTTGGGTCTATTTGTTCCCCTCCTCAATATAATATTAACATCTGTTTTAGCAGTGAAAGAGATAAACATTTCTCTTTCTTACCAGATAAATAATATTTAACATTATGCTTTCCCTTCATTGGGAAAATAATATAAATATGGATAATAAATGTATATAACTTTATACACAGCTACATCATTACTTAGTACATTCTATACCCTGATATATATATATATATATATATATATATATATATATATATATATATATATATATATATATATATAAACCCTAATACCTGAATAACACATGAAAGAAAAAAAACGCATTACAATATTATATATAGCAATTAACAAACTAAACAAATATTATATTTTCTACCATTGGATTTTATCGAAGTTTGATTCTTTCTTATAAGTAAAACAACATGAAAACAGATATGATAAGCAAACATTCCTAAGTAATATATATTTTGGTTATCTGGTTGAATATTAGCATCTTCAGACAAAATTCAAACACTTCTCCAATGGCAATAGAAATCCTTTATCAATTTGTGTACTAATGTAAGCATACTGAAGCAATATTAAAACATTTTTGAGAATAAGACACTTAAAATAGGTTTAATTAATATCTATTGATTTGTCTTTTTTTTTTCATCTGCACGAAGATCTGTTATACTCTTAAATAATCTGGGTGATTTTAAAACCGTTTAAAATATTATTACGTTGCAAGTTATTTACTAATTATAAAATAAATAAATACCTTTTTCACTTCCCTTTTGTCAGCAAATTAGGATGTTTTAAGTTATACTGAGAAGAATCTATTTAATTATAAATATGATCTTCTAGGCGATTTTAATTAATATGTAACATAAATTTTTCCAAATGTAGCACAATTATAATCAGTTTATTACGATCTTTGAAAATAAACTTTTAAATCATTTATGAATTTTGTTTACTTTGTTTTTCCCATCCACAGTAATTGTCACAATCTTAAATAATCTGGGTAATTTTAAACACTTAAAATATTATTACTTTATATGTTGTATAATCAATAAAAAAATCAATATTTCTTTATTCACTATTATTGGCAATTTATTTCATATTTAAGAATGTTAAGCAGAATTGATTTAATAGTAAGCAATTATTAATAATATATATACGTGACTGCTTCCTGGGGAATATCAGAGCAGACGATTTCTTTTCCCAATGAAATAAAAAATATTTTATGCACTTTTTTTTTCAAACTAATTACTTTATATGATTTAAAGTGAAATTTTAATTTCTTCATTATTTCTTGAAACTTTTCTTAAAAATGATTTCAAATATTTTCTTGAAATATCAATTTATACACAAATGTATTTTTCTGCTTAATGCTGAATTAATGGCAGCACAAAAATTAAAATACTTTAATCTTTTTTTTCTTCTTCAGTCTAAATAACTTTTGTGTTATGATTAGTTCTGATAATTGATTAAAATAAAGAAAACAAAAATAAATGCTTACATTTTCTGGTATTATTTTTTGCTCCAAATAGTACATGTTTCGGCAAACACTTATCCAAATAGTGGTCTTTCCAGTTTTTCCTTCAGTAGGCAAAGTTAAGAATCTAAGATCGATGAAAAGTAGTGTAGAGATTTCACAGTTACTCCATACTATTCAAATCCATATGACTATGAAATTTAGTCTCAATTTAAAAAAAATTATTATTTTCTAGCTTATTTCTTCTATTTTATTTCAGAAGCGGAGTTGTAGTCTTGTTCCATTTACATTTCTTAGAGTAGTCCCCCTCCTCCTACAAACTTTTATATTATATACTTTGTATTACATGACAGGATTGGTTCTAAATGAGCCAATCACTGTAAAATGTGAATAAATTAAGTTTTATCTCTCTAGTGAGAATCATCTAGACTGATGCATTTCAATTTACATTAAAATATAGTATATTTAAAAATTGTTTCTAAGAAAATTTAGAAGACTTATAAATTGATTTTATTGTTTATTTTTAATTATTGTTTAACAATACCAATACAATAAAGTGTTAAATATTTTTATGCTTCCCAATAATATTTTAATACTATTAAAACAACATTTGAAATAGCTGCCACTGGAACATATGATAAAATGTTTATGGGATTTTTATCCACTCTATCAGACTTTCCAGTGTCTCACAAACAGTCAAGATCATCATCACTTAAGATATTTCTTAGTGAGCTTTTGCTTAGTGGGAAAATTCTAATCCACAAGCATTTCACTCTATAACTAGTCTCTACACATTGATGTTCCATATCTTAATAAATTATTACCAATTAAAATTTAAAATTTTACACATTTATCCACTGGATAAAACTACTGTCTTTGAGCCAAAACATATGGTTACAATATATATATATATATATATATATATATATATATATATATATATATATATATATATATATATATATATACACATACAGAAAACAAAACAAAAGATTACTAACTATTAAAACAACTATATTTAAGGGGTCCTTTTGTTTGATTTTTCTTTTTCCAGCATTTCATCAGGATTTATAAGAACTACTTTGATATTTATTTATTTACTTCTTGTAAATATCATGATAAATTACCATCTATGATAACAACTAAAGTTATTTAAGTTAATAAACTTATTTTTGTTTTTCTGTATCCCAATTTTATTGTAAATAAAATGTGAATTTTGTTTTATTAATTTATTTTTATATTTTGTCATTTGGTCACTTAGTACAACAGATTCCAATCACACATCATGTTTAAAATGAATATTATATTTGTTCTGAGATCTTAGATTATTTAATTATATTTTGAAATTAATACAATTTTTTTAAAATTTTTAATATATTATTCAAATCCTTTTTGTATTTATTAACTGATGTAGATATAGGAATAAATGTAAATATTTACAAAAGCCTCATTACTTATGCATAAAATTTCATTATTATAAAGATTAGCAAAGTTCTCCCTTTTCCTATTTTTATTAAAAAAATTAGAACTAGCTTTCCACATTTTTAACATCCCCATGTACCATTACAATTTATCTATATATAATATGCAGTTATGAAATTATTTATATGTATATGCATGCATGCAATTACTGTATATGTATGTAAATGTATAAAATTTTGTATCTTCCTATATATATTATGTATATTTTCTAATATAACATTACTAATTCAAAACAATTGACAGACTTAATTTAAGTGTTTCAAGTATTTCCAAACTCATGTAAATAAGTTAGTGTTCAATTGATTATAAGATCATTCATTATTAATCTACATATTTTGCAGGGATTATATTTTTATATGTGAAATTTATATTTGCTTTTTTTTTCTTCAAGATTTTATGTTAAATTTATTTGATGGGAGTAAATGATGTGGCAAATTCAGATGGCAAATAGTCTTGATAAAGTTCTGGTAATCATATGTCACAAAAAAAAAATCAACATTAATTATACATACTGTAAAATTTTCTGTCTGAAGCCAGGGTGTTAATAAACAAGAGAATATTACAAACAATGATAATACTTGATCATCATTGGTAATTTGGTATTCCTTGCAATATTTTTTTTGACATTTTAATATTTGAATTGTATCATAAACTAATTAATTCTTTAAATCATTAAAATATATTCATCACCATCTAAATAAAACCAATAACCAAATGATACTTCACTTGGAATATTATTTGATATTTGAATGCTAAGTAACAAGGTTGAGTTTCAATCGAAAGACCTTAAGTCTTGAGTCCACTCTATTGTTGCATTAGATTACACAGGATAACACTGATATTTATTCTATCTTAACTCCCAATGTACTTTAAATGTAAGTGTCTTAATAAAACACAGATTTTTCAGAAAGAGTTTTAATTTAAAACTTTTAAAATATAAACATTACTATAATTTATTAATTTATGTATGTATTTATATAATGACTACTGGAAAATATTCTTAAGTAAAACCAATTAAAGTAATTATTATTTATTTAATATGTCATACCCTAAAAAATCTGACTTTCATTCACTTAACTAATTGTTATTGCTAATTTATATCCACACATCCCAAGTGTAGATAAAGATATAGTAAATATTTTTTAGATATATAACTTTTTTTTTTAAAAAAAAAAATGGAATTCTAAATTGTGAATACGGCAGAGTAATACAATCAATTTTATTTATGAAGTGATTTATATATATATATCAGAAAATGTTAGTTTTATTGAAAAAGTTGACTCGTTTATATATTAATGTAAAAGAGTTAATTCTAAAACAAGACATTTCTAGTTGTCTCCATACATAGCAAAATATGTAGATATTTGAGAAGCCAGGCTTTAAATAATTTAATTTTTCAATTTTCCACTTTATTGGATAACGTTAAACTCAGCCTTCCTTTAATATTAAGGTTTTCGGAAAAAGTGCTGACCTTTTCTAAGTTTTAAATTCCTGTTATTCATTCAATTAAGATAATTATCCTAATTAAACACACATGCTCTTACATGTGTTTGCAAAATCATATACATCGAACTATGTCTTTATATATAATATATTTAAAAGGTTTTTATTATTTCAGTAAACATATAAGAACATTTGATTGCTAATGCAGTAACGTAGAAAGGAAAGTGACATTTTAAAACATTTCTTTTGCTGATATTAATGTTTACACCGAAATAAACGTTTGCTTCCGATATTAGTAAACTTGCCATTACTCAATTCTTCAAGCTTTGATAATCCACTGCTAATGTACACTTGTTTTTACTTTCCATCAAGTGTTAATTTGAATGAAGCAAATTCCAAGAAACACAACTGGAAATTGGAATGAGTCTAAGTAAAAATTTCAAATAGAAAGCTTTCCTTTTTAAATTAAAAAAGGTGTTATTCGTTTTTGCTAGAAACCAAAATATTCAATAAAATTGTCTTTTATTTAGGTGTTATTATATGATTAGAAACCGGCTATTTCATACTGTACTTAATTTGTAACGATAAACATTTTTTAAAATAAAAACTAAACCCAATTTATTTAATTATTTAATATTCTCTGCTTCTAATTCAGATATTATTGAAAAGTTATAATATTCAAACATTTATTTATTTTTATTAATGTACTAGGTCTCAAACTATTGAGACAATAATGGCTTCTACCCATCATTAAAAGTAACCTAGTGTGTATGTGTATATAAATAGAAACTATAAATAAAATAAATGTCACGTACAGAACTATTTATATAAATGTTATTAATAGAGTTTAGAAGAAGCAAGAAATATTAAGTAAGCATTTATTATTATTATGCTAAACAAATTAATTAAATCCAAAAGTCCTACGTTTGTAAATAGGTTATTTATATTTTTGATCCTGAAACTATTATCATTTTTGATTCTGACAAAATTAACAAAATTCAATTGCGAAGCTATTTATTTATTATGAAAGGAAAAAAATGCTGTTTTGTAAAAAGATTAATTCCCAACTGAGACTTAGCGGCTATTGTTATTTTGAATCCGAAAGAGACTGGAATTTTTTAAAACTAATTAAGCGATTATGTCAGTTCAAACTAATTTTAATGACCAGACATTTTGTAGAAAATCAATTATTTTATTTTATATATATTTTTAAAAAAAATAGCACATTTTAAGTTCTGTTGACATTTGTCTGTCTGAACAGTTAATCCAGATATCGATAATTAACAGGGCACAGTTAATTCTTATGTTGCAAAGTTTGAGATACCTTATAGTGAGGATACTGTCAGGGCTGGTGGAAGATAGTAAGTAAAGTAACAAGACATGAGGGCACTGATAGAAGAGGGGTGCAGAAATGTCAGAATTAAGATTACAACTTGTTCCATTATTTCTACAAAATAAAGAAATAAAAACATATTAAAATAAATGTTCACTTCTTGAAATATGATTTGCCAATAATAATTTTCTATGGTTTGTCTCTTATTATATTCTCAATTATTTCTTCTTATGCTGTGTTTGTATGATTCACATTTCAAATCACATTACTATATGATGCAAAAATGGAACAGTCCATTTTACTATTAATATTTGATGGTTATTTGGTATTTATAAAAGCTAAAGAGAAGATGGATTGAACTTGGAGAGACCTTCAACCTGTAGTAGATTGATACTTGTTGATGATGATTGTGTTTAACAAAATATTTGGTTTGAATGTCCAATGTCATTGCAAGCAATTACATAAATGTCAATTATAAACTTTTATTTAGTTTGAGTTATATAAATATCAAATTTGAATAAATCTAAAAAAAGCATACTTCTGTTTACTCCAAACAATGCTTTATTGAGTTTCTTAAACTTATAGTGTTTTGATTATCTAGTAGTTTTCTTCAGAGCTATAAAATGCAATTATATTATAATTTTTTTATAAGTATACAATTGTACTTTATGGTTATGAGGAAGACTTCTAGACAGCCAAAACTGTAAGAAACTGAATAATGCACTGTTAACAATGTATAACAAGAATATCTATATTTATAAATTTGATAATTAGAAAAAGTGCAAGAAAATAAATAATGTATGGAAGAAATACCAATTTTCAATTTTATTCATAACAAATAAAGATATAATATGAACAAAATAGCATGTATAATAAAAATAAAAATATTTACAAATAAAAGACCTAAATATTTATTAGCAAAAATAAATTAGCTATGTAATGAAAACTGAATATTTTAGACTTTTATAATATCTACAATAGCATCCATATTTTTGAATTATGACTAAATCTATATAATAAGTGGTTTATTATTTCTTTAAGAGTGGGTTATTATTTATTTTAAATAATTTGGTTGTTTGTCTCAATTTTATAATGTTAAATCTCTTCTTCTCTTAAGTAAAATGAGATAAATATATTTAAATTACAAATAGACCAGTTTTGATATATAGCAATGTTAATATACATTCAAAACAGATTGAAAAATAATGTTAATAGAAATTATATATATATATATATATATATATATATATATATATAATAGATCGGAAGATATATATATTTATATAGTTTAAATAAAATGGTTAAACTCAAATATATTCAATAATATAACCAATCATCTGATAATTAAATAACCCAGCACTGAAGATTAAGATAATTATTTTAAAAGTATTTTAAATTTCTTTTTCTAGATTTAATTAAATTTTTAGTTGCCAAACTTTCTAAATAGAAATTTTACTTCTGAATATCTTATTACATCATCTTCATTTTAAATTACTACTCTTATTCCTGCATGTCTGCCAGAGGGTTACATGGCTTCTTAGTGAATATTCATGTCATATGTTTGGAATGAGTTCAAAAAGCAAAAGCAAACTAAATTAATTAATAAAAGATAATCTAACATTTTATTTACACTAGATATATAAAATATGAATTTCTTGCTTATACAGTTGCATCTACCATTATATAAAGAGAATAAATAACACAGTTCACTCTATAGGATATATACAGCACTGCTGACTTTTTTAAATATATAGTAATTATATTTGTGTGGGTATATATACACAGACATTAGTATTTCAAAATATTGATAAAAACATAATATTTATAATACATATGGAGCTCATAAAACAAAAAAATAAGAGAATGAAGCAAGAAAAAGAAAACTTATTCACATATAGTTATAGATCCTTATATACATTTACAAAAAATAAAATAAAAACATTAGTTATATAATTATATAATTATTTTTATACGTCTATACATATAAGTATCTGATGAAGTTGAAATTACTAAAAGGTTATTCAAATAATCAAGAGTGAAATGTCTTATTTTAATTTTAATTAATAATACCCTAATATTGAAGCAAATTTTTTTTAAGAATAATATTTCTTTGCAGTAATATTTATAAAAGCATTTTGGAAAAAAATATTTGAAAAAAGAATAGCAATTATCATTCTTGTTTATTAAAGATATCAGTGGTGATATATTAGTTATTTTAGAGTATCGACTAGAAGAATTACTATATTTTTATAGCTTCAATGAAATTGAACATCAAACCATGTAAAATACTTTGTTTAACTGGTGTAAGACACATTTTTCTACAAGTTTTCTGTAACTATTATTTTATTCAAAGATATTCATGTAAATTAATGTAAACTAGGTATTATTAATAATTGCAAGAGTTATGTGAATGGTGTAAGAAGTTCAATAAGTTTTTAATAATTTTTACAAATATTAAAAGTAATTTATCACTATTGTCCAAATGCAGATATTTTATTCATAAAATTAAAAAAAATTGAATGTGAAGTCAATACAAGATAAAAAGTTTTGAATGAAAGTGTTAATAATCAGTATATTAGAAATGTTAAAAATCAATTGAACATCTATTTGGTGTTCATAATACATATTGAAGTAGAAATAATTACCATTCAAATTGATTTATAATTGAAATTTTTAAATTTTTTTTAAAAGAAACAAATTAAAAATGCTTAGTTTTAAACAAATGTTAGTCAAAATTTTTTATCTTATTTTGGTTGGTAATACTATCAGGAGGTACAACTTTAATATAAATATTATTAAATAATAATAAAATAATAAACATTTAGATTGAGATTTCCTGAAGTAGATATTTTCATACAAACCTACTTTTGAAACTTCACATTAATAAATGATGGAAATAAAATAATTTCATTTTCATGTTTCTTATAATATTATTTTAAAAATGTTTTAATTTCATTTGTTTTTGATATGTCTTATTTTTTATCTTTAAAGTTGGCATTTTGAAAAATGTTTAAATATTTACCTTTTCAAAATCAAACAAACAAAAGAAAAAAAAAAGTTGCTATTTAATTTGAGCTCATTTTATGACATGTTTTAGAAATAAATCTTTTTTCTAATATTTTAAAAAAAGGGTGAAATATTAACCTTATGAATTATAAATTTCTAATTATAATTCATGTAATTTTTTTAAATTATTTTTATTAATGTTTAATGTAAATAATTTTAAAATCATATTATGATACCAGTGTGTGTGTGTATACTATATATACATGTTGAAAATACTTGTATTATATATAGATATATTTAAAATGTATTTTATATATGGTTATTCTGCATGAATTTTAATTACTACATCTAAGCTTAAAACCAAACAATGCAGATACAAGCTTAAGAGATAGGGTCATGTGATCTATGACTCTTGTTTTGTCTAATGCAGATACAAGGTTGCTACTGTTTTAATCTTACTTAACAATATATTTATTGTTAAAAGACATTTCTGACAAATACTGATTAAAAAGTGAATTTTGTTTTATATTCATATTAAGAGTGATTTCCTCTCTTATATATTAAGTTCATAAATTATGCACATCGATATTTTTATAAAAAGTGAATAAATAATTCTATGATAATATGATATTAATACATATATATATATCCTTGTCAGATGAAGTTTCTATTTATTATTATATGTTTTTTAAATATATATTTTATCCGTTTAAAATCATAAGTGAACTACAGGCTAAGGCGTACTTTATTAAATTTATTATTTTTTTTCTGACACTTAAAATAAATAATTCTATATCTTATATCCAATACTGTATTTTTTAAAAAAAAACTAGAAAGAAATATATGTATTTGCTTTAATTGAATTATTGAAGATCTTTTCTTTTTATTTGAAAGTTGGGTTTTTATAATTTTATTATTGCTTTTAGTGATTAAATTATAACGTTAGACATTTTTCAATAAATTGCGGTAATTTAAAGATTTTAAATTGTTAAAAAAATATTTATTCATCCTTTAGCTATTTTAAAAACACTACTCACAAAACAATAACTTAACAAAGAAAAATTGAAGTTTCATTTTTTCATTTTTTAAAAACTCCAACAGCATAACATTTTTGAAACTTTATCTAAAATTTCTTTTTTAAAGAGTAAAAGTAGGAGTATACATATAATAAATTGTCTGTACGACGTCAGGCAGTAATACTTGATTATTGACGGTATCTCACAAAATATAGTTTATTATAACAACTCAATATTTAGATTTATATTATAAACTTTAAACGAGTCCATTACTACAATAAAATGCAAACATATAAAAAATAACACACATATATATTAATAAACACTACCATTTTAAAAATATTAAACAATTGGCAAAAAATTAAAAGATGAAATTAATTAAGCTTTCTTTTCTATATTTTAAATAATGTTCAAAATCTGCTACCGTAAAACGATCACACTTTATAATAATATATTTACACACAGATGTGCTCTTTTATATGAATAATGTTAAAGCTTAGATCTGCTATTATAGTATAATAGGGGTGCAATGATAAAAAATATTATTTTTATATAATAGCTATTGCTAAAGGTCTTTATATAGTTGGTAACATACATACTAATGCGCGCTCGCACATTTAGGGTCTTTGATTCACTATTAGAAAATTTCCCTTATAATAACTTGATAAATTGTGCATATGTATTATATATATAAAGAGTAAATAATAATATGTTTTCAAAAAATAAAGAAAAAATCAGCCAGATTCTATTTAATTAACGAATTAGAATATTGTATATCGGTTGGGAGATTTTTATTCGAGGATTGATTAATGAAAAATTTATGTTAAATTGTATAAACACTTCAGTTAATTAATTAGATACAAGTCAACTCCATTGTAATGGTTTGTGTTCTTTCATATATTCCTCCATCAGATATTCGCAGTCAAGTTCTCTTGCAGAAAATTATATAAAAAGTTATGACCATAATTCAAAATGTAATATCACTTTTTAAAACATATATCAAATCACAAAATCCTTTTACGATTCTATATTAAGAATTGTTTCTAATCACTAAAAAATTATAATTAAAAATTCAACTTCTTTTAAGTTTCTTTTTTCAGATACAAACGTTAAAGTCAGATGAATTTGATTTTTTTAGACTTGTGCCTTTGATCGGTATAACTGTATATAAACACAATCTCTAAGCCACATGGTTAATGACCGTCAAATTTATATTTATAAAGTCAGAATTGAAGGACCTAAATTCATTAGTGAATTAATTTTTTATTCAATTTTTACAGATTTTTTATAACGTTTGGGAATAATCTGTTTTAAAAAAATTATACTCTGAATAAATGATTTTTTTTTATAAATAAAATCCTGGAATTAGAGAAAAATACCAAATGAGAAGTATGTATGTTTTTTTTTTAAAAAAGTTAATTTAATTAAAATATTTAGAACAATATATATATATTGAAGTAAAGGTAAAGTAGCTTTATATAGCCTACTGCAGAATGAAAGCTCTCCACCGTTCTTTAAAGAAAAAAAAAGTATTCCTTTTTGGTGAAATACTGTATGATGGGAGTTTTAATGTTTTTATTCCTGTTTTACTTTACAGCTAGTAACTGAAACACACAGGCTTATTATATACCTGTGTCAATATATGTAATATATAGGGTATATGAGGTTATTATTTATCTTTTCAACATAATGTGTTCAAGTGTATCAGTGTTATAAGATAGTGTGGAGAGTGGTGGATCATGTAGAAGTCTGTGCTCATATACCCTATATTTTACAGTTAGTAGTAGTTAGACATCAATATAGTAATTAAATTTGAATGGCTAGTTACATTTGCGGTAAACTGATTACCTGAAAGAAAAATCATGAGCTTGTTTAGAATCTGAAAAAACAATTCCAAATTTTTTCGAGTCCAGAACAGCTCTCTGTGAATTAAATATATAAATATATTAGATTCCGTATTTCAAATCAACCAGCCTCCTAACATGTAGGGTGATTTAATATTTGGATATTTATTTGAGTTTAGCTTTATGTACTGGTATTATTTTATATATAGAAGGAGATCTGCATACACAAATGCAATAAATCTAACAAAAAATTAGAAGGTTTTACTATGATTGTATTGTGAAAATAACAAAAGTGTACTTGGCAAGAAACTTAAGCTATGAAAATTATATATTCAGAGATAATACTTAAGCATCCATTAGATTTTCTAACACATACATATGTACATAGTACATACATACATGCATACATACATACACATCAAAACTACCCCAAATCTAAAATTAAACCAGACCAGAATAAAAATAATATTAAAACACAACCTAAGGTTTCACTGCTACAAGCAGACTTCTCAAGTGTAAAGAAATAATAAAAAAAAACAAAAAAAACACACATTATATATACTATTAAAAACTACCCACAAATCCATTCACTTCCCATCCACCCTTAATATTAAAAGAACTCTTAAATAAGTTAATTGCTTCAGAATCATAAATTTTCAATAATAAAGACTCTTTAATTCTTCTTTTGATTTCATTTCTCTCAAAGAAGACAACCTTAGCTTCATCAAAATCAATAGTGTGGCCTGTATCTTTTTCATGGACATACAAAGCAGAACTAAGATATCTATTTTTAACTCTACTTTTATGAACCTTTACTCTTTCATTTAAACTCAAACTACTCTGACCTATGTAAACCTTCTTACAAAATAAACAAGGAATAAAAATATACCACACCAGGAATAGTCTTTCTATCAAAAACTTCCTTTGTATTATTCAATAAATTATTCAATGTAACACCCCTTTTCCAAGCAACTTTCTTTTTTCCAAACAATTTACTATTTCTACACACAATTTTATAAGAAGACAATTTAAATGGCAAAGAAATAAAATCATATTTTTCTTTAACCTTTACATCCTTACAAATATTACTATTAAATAAAATACTTTTAACAAATTTATCAGAGTATCCAACACTTAAATAATCTTTATAAAATTGATATTTCTGAAATAAAGCTACCCCACTAGAATTATTTAATTTAATATTCCTATGACAATAATTCCTTAAAGCAGCTACTTTATGAGATACAGACTGATAGCTATCAGGTTTAATTATAGATCTTAATTCTTTACTTTTAACTAAATGACTGCACAATAAACAATTAGTTTCTATATAAAAAATATAAAAAAAAAATATATATATATATAGAAACTAATTGTTTATTGTGCAGTCATTTAGTTAAAAGTAAAGAATTAAGATCTATAATTAAACCTGATAGCTATCAGTCTGTATCTCATAAAGTAGCTGCTTTAAGGAATTATTGTCATAGGAATATTAAATTAAATAATTCTAGTGGGGTAGCTTTGTTTCAGAAATATCAATTTTATAAAGATTATTTAAGTGTTGGATACTCTGATAAATTTGTTAAAAGTATTTTATTTAATAGTAATATTTGTAAGGATGTAAAGGTTAAAGAAAAATATGATTTTATTTCTTTGCCATTTAAATTGTCTTCTTATAAAATTGTGTGTAGAAATAGTAAATTGTTTGGAAATAAGAAAGTTGCTTGGAAAAGGGGTGTTACATTGAATAATTTATTGAATAATACAAAGGAAGTTTTTGATAGAAAGACTATTCCTGGTGTGGTATATTTTATTCCTTGTTTATTTTGTAAGAAGGTTTACATAGGTCAGAGTAGTTTGAGTTTAAATGAAAGAGTAAAGGTTCATAAAAGTAGAGTTAAAAATAGATATCTTAGTTCTGCTTTGTATGTCCATGAAAAAGATACAGGCCACACTATTGATTTTGATGAAGCTAAGGTTGTCTTCTTTGAGAGAAATGAAATCAAAAGAAGAATTAAAGAGTCTTTATTATTGAAAATTTATGATTCTGAAGCAATTAACTTATTTAAGAGTTCTTTTAATATTAAGGGTGGATGGGAAGTGAATGGATTTGTGGGTAGTTTTTAATAGTATATATAATGTGTGTTTTTTTTTTGTTTTTTTTTTTTATTTCTTTACACTTGAGAAGTCTGCTTGTAGCAGTGAAACCTTAGGTTGTGTTTTAATATTATTTTTATTCTGGTCTGGTTTAATTTTAGATTTGGGGTAGTTTTGATTTTATATTGACTAGTTTAGCTTTATGCTTGTAATGTATACATACACATATACAGTAAACATCATGTGATCACTATTTCTTATGCTTGCTCTTAACTGTTATTATCTCTGGCTTGCACTGAGTGATAATGGGTATAGAGAGTTTTGCCTGTTTTAATACACACACACATAAATATCCACTGTAGCAATTTACATATATACCTATCATTCTTTAACATAAAGTTTGAATTCAAATAAAATTTTGAAATTTATTAGTTTTTAAATAATTTTAAGATTTTTTTCAAATTATTAGATCATAAACAACCCAAACAAATATACAAATATTGATTAGCAAATGAATATCTAACCATTTTAGGAAGAGAATAAAACAAATAAACTCTCAAACCCTTATGACTTAACTTTAACTAGCCTGACCCATATTGTTTTTTTCATGACTTTTTCTATGTAGAGTTATGCTGGTGGAGTCTTTGTACATTTTTTTTTTCATATGTCATAGCATCGGCCGGGACGCGAACTCACAACCGTCTGCAACCAACTACTTGCTTGCAAGGCGGCTGCGATGACCTCTTGGCTAACAATGCTTGACAAAGTCTTTGTACATTTAGGAGTATTATAAACTGTTTTATTTTGGTTTTGTATTATACAAAATAAAATGATTTTTGTTCTGTAAGTATTCTATTTTTGTTTTGGAATCTCACTTCAAAATTTATATCGTGTTATCTAAAATGATTCATTATACATCTCACTTCAAGTGAAAACAATACTTTGATTATTAAATTATTTAATTATCTATTACAATATTCTGATTTTGTCTGTATTGTTGTATATTATATTGACAAACAGCAGTGTGAGGCACTTTGTTTTTTTTTTTTTTAATTGTCATAGCATCGGCCGGGACACGAACCCGCAACCTGGGCAACTGCCTGCAAGTGCAAGGCAGTCATGCTGACCTCTCGACCACCAATGCAAGACAGTGTGAAGGCAATTTTTGAAAGAAAAAATACAACAACTTTCAGACAGTAGAGTGGAATATATATATACTAAAAACCAATTCTGATTAATTTATCTTTGTTAATAATTTTTTAATATTTGTTTCTTTCATATTGTATTTGTTACTTTAAAGAATATTTTGTTAAGACTTAATGTTAACAATATTCAATTATTATTGCTATATGTTATGAATATGAAACTTACAGAAAGAGAAAAATAAAAGAAAGATAAAAGCAAAATAAGAAAGAAGAGAGTAAACTATAGTATAATTATTAGTTATCTTTAAATAAATGTTTTGCTAAAAGGGGAGAGGGTAGGCTGTACTAATATTTACAGACACTTAGGGTAAACGTTTTATTTATTATTATAATCAGAATAATTAAACAATTAATTGATATTATAACCGACTAATGATTATATTTTATATATTGTTTGGGATTTCGGGAAACTAATAAAAAAACGGGTAAGTTTCAGTTTCTTTGCAATAAATAGTTGGCATTACTTATATAAGCTAAAAGATTAAGATCTATGCTGCTATAAATAAATAAAAATAATTTAGCAATATTTAATTTATCATAAAATGAGCAAAGTTGCAACAATATTTTTTTCTCTTTAAAAATATGTACATGTAATAGATCAAAACTAAAACAATACAAAATGATCGATTTTCTAAGAAATATGATAAGACCGCATACTGCAAGATTTATATATTTGATATATAAATGAACAAAGACAACTAGTAAAATGATTATGTACACATTGTGCGAGCAAGACTATATATAAATGAAAACGTACATCGCAAATTGCTATTCAATGCTAGTTAAACAAATTATTATATTAATAATTTATATTAACTAAAAAAGTCTAAATGTGTATTGCATATAATTATTTTTAATATATAAAAAAATGGTATCTACTTTATTTTGCGAGTACAAGATATATATATATACACAACAGTTTTAATATTTCAATAAATTCAAATAAAATATATTTTAATTTTAATCATTTTTTTCTGAAGAATAAATCTATCAAAAAAAATCTATTTATTTATTTACGATTTGAATTTATTTTAAATTTTAAACCTTAAAATTAAAAAAAAAATTGAATGAATTTGTAATCAATTAATAAAAATAAATTATGAGGGTGAGTCACTTTTTTTTAGGTCTACATCTGCAGGATACTTTTACAAGTTAATTATAAAATAATAATCCAATACTTAATTGCTCAAGAGGACATGTAATATTTAAGCTCCAAACGTAAATGGTAAGCAGAAATATTTAGATCTCTTGTGTTTTACTATTATACGAAACTGCAGCTTTAATTTTAAAGCAATTACTTGTTAACAATTAATTATTCAAGTTATATTTTGTTAAGCAATAATTTATTGACTAAATTATAAAACATAGTATCAAATAAAGTATCTCTAAATAGTGTTAAAAATGATTTAAAAATTACCAAACTATTACTAATAGTTAGAAATTTTTTGCTTAGATACTTAAATTTTGTTTTCAAAAAATAATATTAGCAAAATGAAAGTTATGTATATATATAGTAATGAAAGTTATGTATATATATAGTAATGAAAACTTAATCCAATGATGATAAGATTGTTCCATGACTGATGATTCATATATGCATGCGCATTCACGTGCAGATAAATATTTCTGACATATAATCATATTATTTTAAAATTAATATGTAAATCATCAACAAAGATTAATTAAAATTTAAGCTTGGCTAATTAAATTTAATTAGAATGGTTATTAATGATGATGATCAAATTCCCATTCATTATGTAAATGCTTATGTAAAGTATCCCAGTTGTATTTCATGATCATCAATCCATCAAATGGTCCATTAGAGGATCACTTAATACCCATCCATGAATATTTATTTTTTATAGACGGGGTTACAATTGTTAACCCTAATTTGGAAGACCACTGTCTTCTCAGAAAGAACACTTAAGGTGTATATCCTCTAACTATAAAAACATCATGCTCTCTTAAAAATACTCTCAGTTCAGTGTATGATTTCAGCATTTATGGAGAATTGTTAAATATGCCTTTGAAATGACACTGATGAGAATAAAACAACATAGACAACCAAATAATTTAAATAACAAAAATAATTTATTTTAGATAATTTCAATTGATATACTGAAATTGCCCTTAAACATTACTACTTTATAAATAATGTAACAAATTAACAAACATAAAAAAAAAAAAATAATATTACAAACATTAAATATAAATATACAAAACACAGAGTTGAAACAAAATACTATTAAGGATTACAGAAAGAACACTTAAGGTGTATATCTTCTAACTATAAAAACATCATGCTCTCTTAAAAATACTCTCAGTTCAGTGTATGATTTCAGCATTTATGGAGAATTGTTAAATATGCCTTTGAAATGACACTGATGAGAATAAAACAACATAGACAACCAAATAATTTAAATAACAAAAATAATTTATTTTAGATAATTTCAATTGATATACTGAAATTGCCCTTAAACATTACTACTTTATAAATAATGTAACAAATTAACAAACATAAAAAAAAAAATAATATTACAAACATTAAATATAAATATACAAAACACAGAGTTGAAACAAAATACTATTAAGGATTAAATTTAGATATATGTTTACAAAAAAAAAAATCAAGTTAATCTATTTGTATTTAAACTATTAAGCATCACATGATCACATTTCCTATACTAGCACATTAATTGTTGATAAACAGAGCAAAACTCTCCATACAGTATTGCCACCTGTGCTAAACAGAGTAATCAATGGATGCCAGAAGGCTTGTGCATAAAATCCCTATCTAATGCCTACTCATCCAATATCCCCAGACTAGTTTCTGGCTTGTGGCCTTTGTCAGTGAGGAGTTTTGGATCTGAGAGCACTGCATCTAGATCTTAGGATCTAATGCAACCCTCTAGCAACCACCTTTTATCTCTACTTAACTACTAAACTATGAGAATGAAATTGAAAACACAAAAAATATTTTCAATCTAAGCTCAATAGCTTAAATAGTCATATGGGTCTGAACTCAGTTCAGCACCCATACATTTTGGTGTCTTTGGCTCTTTAACAACCATAGCCACCACTATCCTATTAGGCAGGATTGGTGTTAAACCATTAAGCATCACATGATCACATTTCCTATACTAGCACATTAATTGTTGATAAACAGAGCAAAACTCTCCATACAGTATTGCCACTGTGCTAAACAGAGTAATCAATGGATGCCAGAAGGCTTGTGCATAAAATCCCTTACTCATCCAATATCCCCAGACTCGTTTCTGGCTTGTGGCCTTCATCAGTGAGGACCTTTGGATTCGAGAGCACTGCATCTAGATCTTAGGATCTAATGCAACCCTCTAGCAACCACCTTTTATCTCTACTTAACTACTAAACTATGAGAATGAAATTGAAAACACAAAAAATATTTTCAATCTAAGCTCAATAGCTTAAATAGTCATATGGGTCTGAACTCAGTTCAGCACCCATACATTTTGGTGTCTTTGGCTCTTTTACAACCATAGCCACCACTATCCTATTAGGCAGGATTGGTGTTAAACCATTAAGCATCACATGATCACATTTCCTATACTAGCACATTAATTGTTGATAAACAGAGCAAAACTCTCCATACAGTATTGCCACCTGTGCTAAACAGAGTAATCAATGGATGCCAGAAGGCTTGTGCATAAAATCCCTTACTCATCCAATATCCCCAGACTAGTTTCTGGCTTCTGGCCTTCATCAGTGAGGACCTTTGGATCTGAGAGCACTGCATCTAGATCTTAGGATCTAATGCAACCCTCTAGCAACCACCTTTTATCTCTACTTAACTACTAAACTATGAGAATGAAATTGAAAACACAAAAAATATTTTCAATCTAAGCTCATTAGCTTAAATAGTCATATGGGTCTGAACTCAGTTCAGCACCCATATATTTTGGTGTCTTTGGCTCTTTTACAACCATAGCCACCACTATTCTATTAGGCAGGATTGGTGTTAAACCATTAAGCATCACATGATCACATTTCCTATACTAGCACATTAATTGTTGATAAACAGAGCAAAACTCTCCATACAGTATCGCCACCTGTGCTAAACAGAGTAATCAATGGATGCCAGAAGGCTTGTGCATAAAATCCCTTACTCATCCAATATCCCCAGACTAGTTTCTGGCTTGTGGCCTTCGTCAGTGAGGAGCTTTGGATCTGAGAGCACTGCATTTAGATCTTAGGATCTAATGCAACCCTCTAGCAACCACCTTTTATCTCTACTTAACTACTAAACTATGAGAATGAAATTGAAAACACAAAAAATATTTTCAATCTAAGCTCAATAGCTTAAATAGTCATATGGGTCTGAACTCAGTTCAGCACCCATACATTTTGGTGTCTTTGGCTCTTTTACAACCATAGCCACCACTATCCTATTAGGCAGGATTGGTGTTAAACCATTAAGCATCACATGATCACATTTCCTATACTAGCACCTTAATTGTTGATAAACAGAGCAAAACTCTCCATACAGTATTGCCACCTGTGCTAAACAGAGTAATCAATGGATGCCAGAAGGCTTGTGCATAAAATCCCTATCTAATGCCTACTCATCCAATATCCCCAGACTAGTTTCTGGCTTGTGGCCTTCGTCAGTGAGGAGCTTTGGATCTGAGAGCACTGCATCTAGATCTTAGGATCTAATGCAACCCTCTAGCAAACACCTTTATCTCTACTTAACTACTTAACAACAGTTTAAAACTGATCTGAAATCAGCATTTTCAATTGGCAGAGCAGGGTCAAGGATTGATAATAGTCTTGCCAGGAGAATTTAATCAAAAAGTTTGTAAGTGCAACTGAAGAGGGAAGTACAGTGAAAGTTCTTATCAGAATTTGATGATTTCCCTGATTTAGGAATAATAATAATTTTGGCCAATTTCCAACTATCAAATATATAATCACTTTGCAAAATATTTTGAAATGGAAGTACTTGGATGCTCGAGCAATTAAATGGCTCACTACTCTTTATACAAATTTAAACATTCATTGTTAATTTATGTAACTATAATGTTACAAATCAATCACCCCCAAATACTTGGAAATTAAATTGGATCAAACTCCTTCTTTTAAACTCTATCTTGCAGACATAAAGAAAAAACTTGCCACCAGAAATAATATTATTTCCAAAATTTCAGGCACTACATGGGATTTTAATGCTGACAGAATTTCTGGTCTAGAACTTGTTTATTCTGTGGTTGAGTACTGCTCTCCAGTATGGTGCAGAAGTACACATATAAATCTTGTGGATACTCATAACAATGAAATCGTGTGTATCATGTCTGGCACTTTTAAATCAATACTGTAAAGAATATGATATTCTAAAAAAAAAAAAAATCCTTGGCCGCATAATTCTTGAACTTGGATATTAAATGAATGCACATATAACTTGAAAGAAGCACAACTATAGTAAATCTCTATTAAGCAGATGGCAAAATTAAATTGAAATAAACTGCATATATTCAAGTATGTGTGTAATAAATAAAATAAAGTTTGAACGTAGGCAGAGTTATGAATTTTAAAAAAATTAAATTTAAATAATATTGCAGTAATAAACAAATGACATTTTGTGTGAATATGGCTAAAAGCAACCACATACATATATAATTTATTTGGCAATATTAAATAAACAAACTATTGCAAAATTATTAGCAATACTATCTTAAGGCAATTTCTAAAATACATTAATGTGTTTGCAAACGGCATTTATTTTTAAAATGTACATTTCTATGAAAAAGTGGCAAAATTTAAATAATAATAAAGTTAATATAAAACTGCAAAAATAATAGGTCTTAATATTTATTCATATACATATGTAACGATAAGGCTCAATGGAAAAAAATTAAAATGATGAGGGAAAACTCAGTTCAGATGAAGGCTTAACTTGGTGTAAAGCAAAAATTAGTTTATTTACTACTTTAGAAAAATAAATTGTCAAAAAAAAGATTTTGATAGATAAAATATATACACATATAAGACATGTTTTATTTACAATATATCAGTCTAAAATAATAGAGTATCATTACAATTGCTTACAAAGTGACTCAATAATTTTTAATTGTTTTAAAAGATAGGGTTGCGTATTAGCTACTCCAGGATTAAACATACTTCAGAAAGTTTTTATTATTACTTATTATTTTTATACATAATCCACATAGAGGGAAAACAATTTTATTGCTCATAAATTTTTTGACACTCTCTTTCACCAGCAGCAGCTGTGCATCAGATATACTCATGGCTTATAGAGCAGGTACATTGACTTTCCTTATCTGACATATATTCCTTGAAATTTTATTTGATCTTAATCTAAAATGATTAAATAATTGTCATTTTAAAAAAATCACTATGTGGTCATTGATAATTTCTCAGAATACATTTTGCACGCAGTAAGATGCTGTTTTCTATTTTATCATTACTATTATGACATTAGAAAGTTGTTCTTTAAAAGACAACCACTTTAATGTCAATCTTAATATCTTGCATTTCATTTTTATTGTGATGAGGCAACACATCAATTAGCCTGTTTTATTTTGTTGCCTAATCTTCATGTCATGTAATAATTATATGCTGATAAAAACAATACTATATCCAGGAATTTGAAAGCTTAAAGGTGGGGTTTTCATTCTAACAATTACCAGTAGAATTTTTTAGTTGATCATCATTTAAACATTTTTTCTATATAAATAATTATGGAATTTTTATATTAAATATTAATATTAGTACCTCTTTATCAATGTAGCTATAATTTTTAGTCCAGATTTTTATAATGTTTAGCTTGCTAAGCAATTGGCTTTTTTTCATTTCACTGATGGACGGTTGATAACTACACAGATTTCATAATGAGGTGCATATATTATTAAGATTATTTTCTCATAGCTGATATAATGAATCAACAATTTTGAGAAAATGATTTTCTCTTTGTTTAACTTTTCTTCAGTAAGGTAAAATTGGTTATAAGTTTAACATATTGGACTGTTTAAGAAAAGAAACGTTAGTTAATAATATACATGGATAATACAAGGTTTATGTGATTTTTAATTTAATCATATTACACAGTGAAATGGAAAAATGTTCATAGTAATAATTATAAATATATTAGAAACATACTAAACACATATCAATACCACATGTCTATTGATATTCTTGATATGTATCCTTTGGTTAATAGCCTAGTAATAGAACGGAGAAGAAAGAATAACAAGACTTCATGTGGCATGATAGATATCAGAGGAGAAAGCATCTTATCTCTGTTTTTAATTTTAGATATCTGATTATAAAACAGAGATTGCAATTTTTGGATGTAGGGTTAAAACAAAACAGCATGTCAAGACCCAAAAGGTGAACATGATAAAAATTGTGACTCTAATGGAAGGAAATAAGCCATGCTTCATATTATCTGAGATTGGGAATTAAATATGTGATTTAATGATTGATTTAATTATATTTCTATATAGAAAAAAGATTGGCCATTAAAATAAAAGTTGATGAATTGTTTTTCTGATTTATGACAGAGTGCATAGATAGGGTCAATGTTAGCATATGCCATTCTTTGAAACAACTAGTGACTAGTGCATAGAGCATTTAGATTTGATTTTAATAAGGAAATCTAGACATTTTGGTTCTAGATTCAAGAATTTTGAAATGATTTGTTTATTAGTGAGATTAATCAGAGACTCTAGTTGACATTGATTAGTATTATGAGGTTATGTTATAGGCCTCCCAATAATTTATTTTCTTGAAATGGAATGTTGATTCAGATCATGATGAGCAGAAACAAATTTAATAAGAGATTGAAGATGATAGTTTTACTATAGAGCTTTAACCTAAAGAGAACATTCCAAATAATTAATCAGATCCAAATATCTGGCAATTCTTGGATATTTCTTGATATAACACTAATATCTGTTACCTTTTTAGGGAAACACGACTTTCCATTCTTGAAAATAATAGACTACAAGAATTTAATTTCATGTGCATCTATATGTTGTTATAGAATTTTAATTTTGTCTTACAAATCATAACATCATTATTTTTATGATTCTTATTATTAATATATCATTAAAAATGGAGAATCATGCTATTATACCTTTTCAACAATATTTCAATTTTTGATAAAAATATAGTCAGAGCAGAAGTTATTCCAATGTATAATCATATGTACATAGATTTTAGTGAGAATGCTGATTTTTTACTTATTGATATAAGATGATATGCTGCTTCAACACCCAACTTTGTCTAATGAAGTAAAATTAAAATTTCTTTAACAATATGCACAGAGTCTGTATTCTTTTAAAACCATTTATTTTTAATCATGTACCATGTTTGATTATTAGATCTTAAAACAAAACAGGGGACATTTTTCATTTATAACACACATCAGATTTTACTATTTCCATTTTTACTAATTTTTTAAATATATTCTCCAACATTTTGACATTACATGTGAAAGTACAATGCATAGTTTACACATTACTTGCCTTTTCTCCTTAGTTTCAACTCTACAGATGACATTTTAATTATTCCCTTTTTTTTAAAAGTAAATTCAGGAAACAATTTATAACTTAATTTTTAAAATTCACTTCATTCAATAAAGTTAACTTAATCCCTAAAAAACCAAACCATTTCCTTCCCAATAATGTTTTTTACAATCAATATGACAACATTTTTGGCTTTCTTATTAACTTATGCAAGTACTTTTGCTTTTTCTCTCAATCTGAGCTGGTTTCCATTTATGTCTAATAGTCTTAAAGGCATTTTCTCAATAAATTGTGCTGCTTTTAATTTCATAATGTTGGATTTTTATTAATATTCAGCTATTACCTGGCCTGCTGTCAAAATTTAATTTTCTAGTTGATATGAAAATTTTGTTTGGAAGAAATATTTGCCTCTCACTGTTAATTGTAGTGTTATATATATATAATCTTTTTTGCCATGAGTTTTTCCATTCATAAACTTTTTTGATTTTTAAGGATTTCTATTTAATGTTTTCACTATATGATCTTTAAGTTCTCAAGTCCTACAAAACTCTTGTTTTCTTCAATAATAATATTGTTCTTCTGCTCCCTCTTTCCTGGATTATTAGTTTTCTTGATGAGCCTGTTTTATAGTTTTATATTTATAAGTATAGCTTTCAATAATTTTTACAATTTCAGAAAACTCAGCAGATTGACTTAATACTGACTCATGAAATATCTCTTATTTAATTTCTAAATTTATGACAATTAAGATTCACACACTAATTATTCCAAGTAAACATTTTAACACATGTCTCTAGCATATAATTACAACTTACACATTTCTGTTACAGCAGCATACTCATCACACAGTTGCCACCTAATGGAGATAATGGGTAGGATTTCAATAGATAGGAATTTATTAAACACTATTATTTAACATCTATTAATTACTAAACTTTACAATAGATGGCACAACTATGGTGAAAGAAAAAAAAACTGCCAACTCTCATAAAGTAATTTGATGAACTTTTAATTTTTTCTCCCAAGACTTGACAGTTATTAGGGAAATGGATTCTAAAAATATGTCTAGCTGAAGTAGAATTAAAAAAAATTATAACTAGGTAAACAAACACATATGTTACTTTCAGATTTAGAAGAATCATTTTATGTTTTGCAATCTTGATGACCATTCGGTCAGCAAAACATAACATTCTGTTATTATTACTCTTATCACAAAATAGTTTTCAACCTAAGCTGTAGCATTAAAGAATCAATTACCAATGTTTTCCTGAAAGTTTGTGGTGATGGTATTTTAGTTGTATTTATATATTGGACTATTTCCATCATTAATATTAAGTAATAAATGTCTTTAGAAAAATTTAGCTTTATTTAAATATTCCAACTACATTCATCTATTAATAATAGCATATATATTGTAACAAATTAAAAGAGGGTTCAAATATAATAAAGTGTAGTTAAAATAAGATCCAAGTAAAGGAGTTCATTGTAACATAATTAAAGGTCGTTCAAAAGATATTACTATACCTGAGTTGTCTACAATATATAAGATCATAATATTTAAAATAACTTGGATTTCTCAAGTAAACACTATCTCAATAATTATAAGTAAATTATTAATAACAAGTATTATAACTTAGGTATACAGACAGTAGGTTTTATCCACTTTCATTTCTTGGTTTGATGTTAAGTGCATGTTTTAAACAAATACAAAATACTAAGTGAATATGGTCTAGCAGGGCGCCACTAGATTATCTGAATCTAGACACGGTTATATCTGATAACCTTTCACATGTACCGGGTTTGAATCCCTTCTTGGTACTTTATTTCTAATAAAATGGGAGATTTTGCTTTTTGAGCCATATCACTATATGCACTAATATTTAGGTAAAAGTAAAACATCTATAAACCAAAGTGGAGTATACTAGACATAAATCAGAGATAGCGTCACTTGCTATTTTTGGACAAATTTGTTTTAATTAGATCTCTAATTTATTTTCAACTAAATTATATTTCAACTGAAAAGTTTAATCCTTTTTCCAGACACTTTTGTTTTAAAAAAAAAATAGACTTAATCCTTATTTCCTTTCTTTTCTCTTTTTTTTCTAACATCCAGGTAACATTTCAAATCTTTGAGCTTCCTTCTTTAGATCTTGAGATAAGACAATTTCAAAATTAGAGTTCCCACCCAAATTAAGCTCCCAAAGTGACAAACAATTATTTAAAAAAAAAAACAAAATTGCTACAAAGATAAATATCTGATTAAACAATTTCCTCTTTTAACATGAAATTGTACAAAAAAAATAATTTGACAGATTTAATCCTTCCTTTCAATATTTAGTAAATGTAAATTTCTGTATGTAATGTACACACATCCTTCATTCTTTCAAATCATTCATAAACTAACATTAAATAATAAAATTGCTAGCTTAGTAATTATAACCCTATTATTTAATTAAATCTGTAACTTTTAAATCCCAATTACAATTAAAGAAAAGCAAAATAGAAGCATAGAACAAGACATTAAAATTGATCAAGCATAGGTTAGTTTTAAAGAAAGTTAAAATGTTGAATATCTGAAATATAAAACAATTAAATAGTTTACACATACATTGCCTATACGTATGCATTATAACTCTGCTTTTTAACAGAAAATTTAAATATTAAATAGTTTAAATGTGTGTATTACCTTTCTATCAACACACAAACAAATAAAGCATATAATTGTTGACCCACTCTCTTTCTATCTAAAGCTTTTAGAACTGGACCTTGTAGGGTTTAAACTTGGATGCCCTACAGCTTCATTTATGATTATATAAAAATGTGATGATGATTTTTGGTTTACCTTTTCTATATGCACATTACTATAAATTTAGCTAGTGACTAAATTGTAATGGCACAACTTTCTCCCCCTTCAGATAAAATCATCAGCACTTTTGTTTTAACTACATCTAAAAAAAAAATCCTAACTAATAAAATACACTAATAATAATAAACACACTAATAATTAAAATAATAAAAAAAAAATTTCTAACTACTGGTAAATATCATACTTCTCATTAGAAAACTAAATGTAATTTATTTGGAGATCTTTGCCAAACTACTCTGCTGAAGTATAAGGGATCAAACTCCTAGCATTATAGGTTCCCTTATTCCCATCAAGAGCAGCAAGCATAAAGGCATTCTCTCCTATTTTCTTGATAATTTGGAATGGCTTTTTCTTTTCAAATCATATTGTGGTCTGCATAAAAATGCACCTGTACATCCAGTCCCTTTTTAAAATTTCCATTTTTCATCTTGACTGGATATTTATAAAACATATCCGGAGGATTTATTTTATATAACCTCCTATTACAGACCCCATTTAGAAATATGGACTCTTGGTACCATATGTAATATGCCTTGAAGTTTTTCAGAAAGATTGACTCTCTATACCATACATACTTTATTTTTAAACTTTCCAGAAAGATTGACTCTCTGTACCATATATAATTCATCCTTAAATCTTCCAGAGAGATTGATTCTCTGGGCCACGTATAATTTATTTTTAAATTTTCTAGAAAGGTTGACTCTTTGTACCATATATAAGGCACATTTAAATTTTCCAGAGCATTTACATTTTTCAGAGAGATAGATTCTCTGTCCCATATATAATGGACATTTAAACTCTTCAGAGAGATTGACTCTCTGTACCAGATATAATTCATTACATCTTCCAGAGAGGTTGATTCTCTGTGCCATATATAATTTATTTTTAAACTCTCTAAAAAGGTTGACTCTTTGTACCAAATATAAGGCACACTTAAATTTAACAGAGCATTTAAATTTTTCAGAGAGATTGATTCTCTGTCTGATACACACTGGACATTTACATTTTTCAGAGAGATTGCCTCTCTATACCATATATAAGGTATCTCCAATCTATTTAAGAAGACAGATTTTTGAAACCACACATGCTGGTTAGTTACTAGATTGAGAACTACACACTGTTGAAACTTTTGCTCTCTTTCTAAAATAACTGGTTTCATCTCCCTTATTGCCTCTCTTAAATCAATCATCTTTATCGGATGCATGAAGTTTTTCCTCCAACTCTCTTTTCCTTCTTTTCACTTCATGATCTATCCCAATCTGCTCTTTGGTCATCATCTCATTTACTTTCTTTACTGGGAGATTTGGTATTATGGCTACTATTGGCCTTTCTACTTCTTGGAGCCTATTCTCTATCAGTGTATCTAACTTTACATAATTTTCTTTATTACCAGTGGTCGGACTATCTTTTAAAACTGGTAGGCTCTGACTACCTTTCCGTTTTACAATTCTAACATATTCACCCATCTCTCCTGCTCTATCTTCTAAAGAGGTTTCAGCATTATCTTCTAATATCTGACTACCTTCTACTATACTTTCTGCACTCTTTTTGCTATCCTCTCTTAGACTTTCTATCCATCTTTTCACAGAATGACAAATCTTTTGTTCCAGACTTTCCTTATTTCTTTTGGAATTGTTATAATCTTCTTGTATGTTTTGATACATACAATCTTCCATCAGTCTGGTCAATTTTATACCTGATAGTGCTTCCTTCTTTATTCGAATCTGAAACTCTTCAGTACTTGTTACTATCCCCTTTACTTTTACAGTAACTTCTAATCCCATGATAACCTCTCCATCCTCTTCTTTATAAAAATTATCAACTCCAGGAATTGAGGCACTTTTCCCATGTTTATCTATTTTATTTCCCAAAGCTATAGGAATTTTACTGTTGTTTTCAACAGAGCTATTGATATTTTCTTTTAATTCATCTTCACTCCTCTTATCCTCTTCTTTTAAACTTTTAGTATCCTCTTTTAGACTTTCTATATTTTTCTCCATCTTCTGTTCTAGATTTATCATACTTTGCTTACTCTCCTCTCTCATACTTCTGAGCACCTGCATTATCATGTCCATGTCTGATGGTGCTATCTTTGCTATCTGAGCCTGGCCCACTTCTGGCTCCTCATCTACCATTTCTATACTTGAGGCCTTATTATTGCTACTGACTTTAGAGGCATTTTCCTCTGTTTCCTCTTTTTCTTGAGTTTTTTTAGAGGCAATTTCCCTATCCTCTTCTTCGGGATAAAAATGATCACTGATCCCTGGGATTGGGACACCCTCCTCTTCCATAACCTCTTCCATACTATAATTTAGTTCACTCATGTTATAAAACTATATATATCCCATCTGTACTTCCCTGACCATCAAAAATCCACACATCTTCTCCCTGTCTGACACCTATTCTGACCAACTGACTGATTTGACTTTCACCTTATTATGCATTACAAATACAACAAAAAAATTTTAATATCCTTATTTGATGAACTACACAACAATAATCTATATAGTGCATGTCTGTCTGTAATAGCCCAAATTATACATTCATCCATTCTCCTAGAAATCCAACAGATATTGACAGTCCACAGAATGACTAGCAGTTCACAATCTTGGGACAAATAAAAGAATTTATTCACAGCACTATAATCACACAATGCATCACGAGCACTCAGAAGATTATCCCAATTTGATCACTATTAACTACCACAACCCTTGATTGAATGAAGCAAACTCTGTTGCAATAAAAGATGTATTTTAAGTCTTAGGGGCTAAAGTAGATAAACAATGCCTTGCTCTCTCTCTTGGAGTCTTATGTGGCAAGTATCAAGGAATGCCCTGCTTATTATAGATTACTGAAAACTAAGCCTTGCTCTCTGTCTTGGAGACTTATAGGCTGACATCATGGCAGAACTACTGTTAACTGCTTCATGATAAAATAAGACTAACATATAAATTGGGTTGGAGCAGTGAATGGGTTTGATCATTCATAAGTTACACGAAATACATAGCATTCTCAAGGCAATGACAAAACTCTTCACTCATCATCAAAACTGCAATCTAACCAACCAAACTCCAACAATCAACCATCCAATCAAACCTCTAAAATCATAGACTTTTTACAAAATGAACTCCCCAAACACACATGAGACTACTATTCCATAATTCATCACTATTACTATGCTTATCCTATCTGGCAATAAATCATTTTAATGTTCCACAAAAAAAAATCTTATTTATTTCACCTTTGTCTTAAGTTGTGATATTCATCTCTATTTTCAAAATTGATAAAACAAAACTAAGCTGTTTTATGGCTGTACCCATTTTATCATCATCAATGAAAAATTAAATCATATTAAACATCATCATATACAAATCTAAAATATGACTGTATGGCCAACAAAATTTTGTAAGACAAAAAAAAAATTTTTTTTACTGAAAAAAAAAATTTTACTAAAAAATTTCTCTATTTTTAACCACACATCTCCTATCATTCTATAGACTCTCTTTTTCAGGTATATGGCAAAATCTCATGCCCCAGTGTTGGGTGCCATTGTAACAAATTAAAAGAGGATTCAAATATAATAAAGTGTAGTTCAAATAAGATCCAAGTAAAGGAGTTCATTGTAACATAATTAAAGGTTGTTCAAAAGATATTACTATACCTGAGTTGTCTACAATATACAAGATCATAATATTTAAAATAACTTGGATTTCTCAAGTAAACACTATCTCAATAATTATAAGTAAATTATTAATAACAAGTATTATAACTCAGGTATACCGACAGTAGGTTTTATCCACTTTCATTTCTTGGTTTGATGTTAAGTGCATGTTTTAAACAAATACTAAGTGAATATGGTCTAGCATGGCACCACTAGATTATCTGAATCTAACCTTTCACATGTACCGGGTTTGAATCCCTTCTTGGTACTTTATTTCTAATAAAATGGGAGATTTTGCTTTTTGAGCCATATCACTATATGCACTAATATTTAGGTAAAAGTAAAACATCTATAAACCAAAGTGGAGTATACTAGACATAAATCAGAGATAGCATCACTTGCTATTTTGGGACAAATTTGTTTTAATTAGATCTCTAATTTATTTTCAACTAAATTATATTTCAACTGAAAAGTTTAATCCTTTTTCCAGACACTTTTGTTTTAAAAAAAAATAGACTTAATCCTTATTTCCTTTCTTTTCTCTTTTTTTTCTAACATCCAGGTAACATTTCAAATCTTTGAGCTTCCTTCTTTAGATCTTGAGATGACAATTTCAAAATTAGAGTTCCCACCCAAATTAAGCTCCCAAAGTGACAAACAATTATTTAAAAAAAAAACAAAATTGCTACAAAGATAGATATCTGATTAAACAATTTCCTCTTTTAACATAAAATTGTACAAAAAAAATAATTTGACAGATTTAATCCTTCCTTTTCTTTCAATATTTAGTAAATGTAAATTTCTGTATGTAATGTACACACATCCTTCATTCTTTCAAATCATTCATAAACTAACATTAAATAATATAATTGCTAGCTTAGTAATTATAACCCTATTATTTAATTAAATCTGTAACTTTTAAATCCCAATTACAATTAAAGAAAAGCAAAATAGAAGCATAGAACAAGACATTAAAATTGATCAAGCATAGGTTAGTTTTAAAGAAAGTTAAAATGTTGAATATCTGAAATATAAAACAATTAAATAGTTTACACATACATTGCCTATATGTATGCATTATAACTCTGCTTTTTAACAGAAAATTTAAATATTAAATAGTTTAAATATGTGTATTACCTTTCTATCAACACACAAACAAATAAAGCATATAATTGTTGACCCACTCTCTTTCTATCTAAAGCTTTTAGAACTGGACCTTGTAGGGTTTAAACTTGGATGCCCTACAGCTTCATTTATGATTATATAAAAATGTGATGATGATTTTTGGTTTACCTTTTCTACATGCACATTACTATAAATTTAGCTAGTGACTAAATTGTAATGGCACAATATCAAAGGCTTTGCTTCAACTTTTATAACAATTTATATATACTTCATATAGGCATTTAATTTTATTCTTTTATTGTCTGATGACAATTTTGAACTGCTAAATTCAAATTGCTCACATTTTTTTTTGTTTTTGTTATCAAACATCAGAATTTACAGATGGTTTTTGATTCAGTTGAATGCACCAATTATAATGTCTAATCTGAATGAATCAATTATCAATCATGACTAAAAGATTTTCAAGTTAGATACTTTTAATTAAAACAGGCAGAACTCTCTATAAAGTAATGCCACTCACTGCAAGCCAGAGTAATCAATGGATGCCAGAAGGCTTGTGCATAAAATCCCTATCTACTGCCTACTCATTCAATATTTCCAGACTAGTTTGTGGCTTTTGGCCTTCATCAGTGATGAGCCTTGAAAATGAGAGTACTACACCTAGATCTTAGGATTTAATGCAACCCTTCAGCAGCCACATTTTATCTCTACTTAACTACAAAACCATGAGAATAAAATTGAAAACACAATAATATTTTCAACTAAACTCATTAACTTATATAGTCATATGGGTCTGAACTCAGTTCAGTATCTGTCCATTTTAATCTTTGGTTTTTTAATAACCATAGCCACCACTATCCTATTAGGCAGAATTGGTATTAAACTACTAAGCATCACATGATCACCATTTCTTATGCTTGCTCATAACTGTTGCCAAAACAGGCAAAACTTTCCATATAGTAGTGCCACTCAGTGCAAGCTTTCTGAAATCCATTGATTACTCTGGCTTGCATTAAGTGGCACTACTGTATGAAAAGTTTTGCCTGTTTTAACAACAGTTATGAGCAAGCATAAGAAATGGAGATCATGTGATGTTTAGTGGCTACATTTAATTAATACCAAACTTACAATAAGAGGAGATACCCAATAACTCTGAATTTTATAATAAAAATTATGTACTTATTTTTAGGTGTTACACATTAAATTTTCTTTAAAGTACAGTCCATTTGATGCAGTGTACTGGACTAAACATGTTTACCATTTTCTGAAGCAATCCTGACATTTACAAAGTGATGCCTTTTAATGTCTCCATCATTTATTTCTTCACCATTTTCAAGGCCATAAAATATTTTCTTTTGAAGCATTTTTTCATTCAAAGGAATAGAAAAAATTTCTACAGGGTTAACAGGTGACTATATTGAATGGATAAGCTGAGTCATACTGTTTTGGGTTAAAAATTGTTTCACCCTCAAGGCTTTGCATGCTACCACATTGTGTTGCTGAATTCATCATTCCTCACTTTGATATAAATTGGGCTGCTTTCATTTTACCACATCACACAAATGTTTCAGAACTTGTAGATAGTTGATTGTTATAAAGGAATTTTGAATGAACAATGCTGTTTGCATCAAAAAATTTATCATTGTCTTGACATTGGATTTCATTTGCTGACTTTTTTTGGGACATTGGTGAATTTGAACTCTATTATTAAAGCACTCATAAATTTTTTTTGTTTGCCCAGAGTAGCTTGTAAGCTGTTTCAATCCTTACAATTGTTTTCCCTAACAGAAAATAAAATTTTACATTCCAACTTCTCAGCCATCACAAAAATTGATGAATAAGTGAGATGCACTTAACAAAATATTTACCCCATAACACCATGATGTCATTTGATGAAGGCTCTCCACAATATGTATCTAATGGTAAAATGTGTACTGTAATGAGTTCCACTAGAGAATGATTGTTTTTGGGATACAATTTTACACAAATAATTAATATATAAGCAGGCAAAACTCTCTTTACAGTAGTGCCACTCAGTGTTTAATTAATATATAACATAGTAATTAATCTCTGTATTAAATAGTAATAAGGATTGCAGTCCATAATGAATCAGACTGGCAGAATTGCATCATAAAATATTTGCCAATTCTCAGCATCTGTTTATTAATTTGCATGCAATATTATAAGTCCCTTTAGTAATGAAAATAGGATGATTTTCAATTATCTTCTGATGAACAAGTATGCCTATATCTTACTTTCTGGTAATTATCTTTTTAAATTTCCAAATGTTATTAATTAATTCATGTTTTTTGTTTTTAAAAATTCTGAATTTAGTTTTTATCCAATTATTTTTAGTTTCCACACATCCATTATTTTTCTAGCAATTCAATTAATTAATTCTCAAAATAGCTTATAATTCTCTTACAATAATTTTTCTAATAATTTTTTTACTGGATACACAGACATTATTCATTTTTTGATCAGTATTAAAAGCTGAATGAAATGATATTTTCTTAGTGACATTTACTTGATATTGTAATGAATTTATTAATTTCTATCTGATACTATTGCTTTTAAAACTATATCCTTCATGAAAACTTGCAGAGTACCTTCACCTGGGTTTCAATCCAATCAGGTATACCCTGAAATTTTAGATCACAATCAAGCTATATTTTTTTTACAGATAGAAAACTCACAACCAACTTAACTAATCATTCAATAGTTATCAATAAATGGGTTGGTCAGAAGAATGCTGATATGCTAATTGTAAAAATAAAAAAATATATTTTTGATTGTAATATGGCACAATATTCACTAGTGATAAATGATCATACTTTGTATTTATGCTTACCTATACTAATTTTTTTGAACACTTTGAAACATATATTAAATATTTAAATACCTTGTAAAGTGGTAGAGTGGCAAAATTACAAGCCTGAGGGCCATTAAATCACAACTCAATTCTGTTATTTCTGTTGCTCAGACTTCATATAAATTCCAGAGACAAATTTGATTTTTATATTTAGATGCAAATTTCATTTTAAATGTACAAAGAGATTGGAAAAAATTATGAAGTCACATTATACAATCATCTACATTTGTTATTTTCTAAACCAAAACCCATTCTCTAAGTCTTATCATCTTTTACATTATATATTAACAATTATTTTTCTTTTTAATTATTAATGAAATTAACTTCTACCATTTTTTCAGTACTTTTTATGATTGTTTAAACATGTTTTGTAATTCTTCTGCTTAGTTCATGACCAATTGTTTTTTTTCTCTTCATAACTTCCTCAATCTTTTTAACTTTCTGCATTTTTTATCTTTCCAAAGTATTTTCCTTAAAATTGTATCAATATTTTTCTTCTCACTTTTCCTAAATATCAATGTTTTTGCTCATATTAACCATAATTTAAACAGAACATTTAACATGATTCTTTCTTAGATTCTGCTTTCAATAGTCTACAAAATAACTTTAAACCTTTATTAAAAGCTATTTAGCTATCCCCACCACTAATCTAATTTTTTATCACTATTTCCATTATCAATTATCCAAGTTTGCAAATAATTAAAAGTGCTAACCTCCTACAAAACTTCCTGTTCAATACTAACTTATATTTTTTAATTTAATTATTTTTATTGCTTAAGTTTTATTAGCAATATATTTCTAACTCTTTTCATGAAAATTAAGATTTTGAAATGTATTGGTAATGGATGTCATTTAGTGCTTGGATATATCAGCTGGAGTTTTGAGTGGTTTTTATAATTCAAAATGGCCATTAGTGCATAGTAAATCAGTAGCAAAAATATTATCTCTGAAATATCATATTTACAATTGGCTAAGGTCTAAACCCAAGGAATTACATGTATTCATATCAGAACACAAACATACATTCTACAACATAAAATAAACTTTTATTCTACAGCATTTTAAATTATTTATATTAAAAATATTATATACTTATAGTTGGTGGAAATAATTATTTCTGCAGTTCTATATAATTTTGATTACTTAGATTTTAAGCCTTTTGATTTTAATGCATACGTACTGGAATAATAAGCTTTATTTTCGAAAAACAAAAAACAAACAAACAAACAAACAAAACATTGCTATTAATACTTTCCCATGAAATTATAAAAAAATCGAAGGAAAAAAAAATAGAAATCTTCTTTCATTAAAATGTTCATAAAAGCACAATTTTTAAAATACAGAAAAAACAACACTGTTAGAAAGATGATGCAGCAACAAAAATGATGGCATGTCCCATTGTTTAAAATTCTAACTTGAGTTGCAGTCATGGGGAACTCAAAGAGCAAGGTCCCAAGTGATTCTTTAAAAAAATACAATAGACAGCTTTGCTTTGAGCTATTCTCTTAACAAAAAAATTGCAATGATAATTTATTTATCCACTTATAAATAAAAAAAGAATTTAATAAAGATTTATTTAAAAATAAAAAATAAATAATTTTGTTTGCATATCTTGACTAATTTAAAATTATTCTTTTCAAAAAATTTTCTAGTTAGTAGATTTTCTTGTTTTAAATTTGCACGTTCAGCTTCCAAAAAAAAAAAAAAAAACAACAACTTTCCAGACTGAAACTTCAAAATAACTCTTAGTAAAATTAGTCTTGATCATTTATGAACATCGTTTATAAATCATTTGTTTATTTATTTATAAATATTATTTATTCATTTCTAAATTTTTTATTTATAAATAGATCAGAGCAAATATTAAAGAGTTATTATATAGTTCTGTTTACAGAAAATATTTTCAAAATGAGTCATCACGGAGACTGTCCAGATACTCAACTATAAGATATTTTGCATCGTTTTTATGTTACTTTTTATCTTTATTATTATTATAACATTGAAAAAGAAAAGATTTTGAGTTGTATATATACTACAGACATGATTTTAGATAACTCATGCTACTTTCTCAAATAATGTTTATTTATTTTGAAACATTGTTATATACATATATCTTAATAACTACTTCATTTATCTAGTATTTATTAATATTCTCTCAAAAACGTATATAAATAAAATAAGTGTAAAATAAGTGAAAAAAAATTTTTTTTTACAAATACAATTTTTTTATAAATTCCAAAGTACAAAATTTAGTTTAAAATTTTGAATTAGTTCTAGTTTTATTTTTGCTGCTGCACTCAAATTATTGCCTGAAAGATTATTTTATGCTCTAAATTATATTTGTATTTTGATTCTATCTATTATCTTGGATAGGTGTTTAAATGTGAAAATATCTAAGATAACTTTTCTTAAGTAGAATGTCATGTTATATATGACTTGATTTATTATTATTATTATTATTAAATAGAAAGTAAAGAAAGAATGAATTTTTTTAAAAGTCTCTTACCAACTGATTGTTTAGTAACCTTGTGAATAATATCTTCACGCTTGCTCTTTTTTTTTTTTTGAAGGAATAATGAATATAGATCTTTGGTTTTTAAGAAACTATCAAAACTGTTTTAGGTTTTTATCTTATTGACTAAAAAATGTACATTGTTCTTTTATTTATTATAAAAATTGAAAATAAATTCGTCTTTTGTATTAATATTTCTTTCGGAAGCAAAATGAAAAAAACAAAAACAATTATTTTTTTACATTTTTTTTCTTTTTCTAAAACCAATCTATTTGGACATTTAAAACATCCATATCAGATATATTATTTGGATAATTTTAATTAAATTTAAGATAGTAAATGATTTAAAAAAAATTAATTAACTAATTAGTGATTTGAAAAGTCTATTTAAAAATTATTTTTTTGTAATTTTAAATAACTTACATGATTTTTTTTAAAATAAAAAAATAATTTGATTTCCTTTAATAATTTTGAGCAAAACATATTTTCCAATATCCTCAAAATATGTAACTAACAAATTAAATCATATATAGATTAATTTATGTTTGTTTATTTGTATGACAAACTTCATGGTGTAATAAAACATCTGTTACTCATTATTTGAGATTTACATTTAGGCTGGAAAATCGCTTAGTTTTTTTTTTTTTTTTGATTCTAAATACCCTTAGATTTTTCCCCCAAATATTCAATTACAGTGACCAGGAAATAAGTACCTAGATATTTTAATTGGAGGTAAATAAATAAAAAAAACTGTTTATCTCCTGGACGTTGACAAGCCTGATGTATAGTTTTTCATTTGCTATTTTTTTTTGGAAAACCATTGGAGGACTATGCCCTACAATGGATCAGCTAAAGAATGTTAATGTTTTATTATAAAAATAAGTACATGCATTTGATATTGATACTGTAACCAAAAATAATATATAGATAGGTTTTCATTTGATAGAAAGGAAAAATATTAAGTCTCATGATTTTTAATGTCTGTTGTGTTCATTGATGCTGGCATAACTAAACTGAATAATATTGTAATGTTAACCTAAAAGTAGAATAAACCTCACTTTGGACTAAATAAATATATGACTGTATAATGGATCACATGTGATGGTGATTTAAGTGGAAGTGAAGAGAGAAAAATTGATTATACATTTTAAAATATATTAAGAAAAGTGCTATAATCTGGTGAGATGTGAAGAGAAATCAGTGACTCTCTCCCTAAAACAATATCATAAATTATAGGTGAAACTATGCATAAAGATAAAAATAAATTACATCAATTCACAAATTCTCAAAACAATTGTTCTACTTATGAAATAATATTTTCAGGAATAAGTTAACATGATATTATATTGAAATATACTCATTTTATATCCATGTGACTTCACATTATCTGTTTGTGATTGGTGAATTCATAAAAAATAATTAAGAAGAAACAAAGCTAGTTTTATTTATTAAATAGTAACATTAGCAGACACCTTTGTTCATCATCATTAAAGGAGCAACTGAGACTTATATTATGGAGCATAGTTATTAAAATAATTTTAATTCATCAAGTATGCAAAAGAAACAGACATATTATTTACTAACCAATATCACAAAAATATAAATTCAAAATTTAAGCAAATACAAAGAATATACAATCAAGCATCAATATGGGCAAAAGTATCTTTCAGACTTAAGAGTATTTTGTAAACTTTTGTTCAATTTACTGCAGATGTCTTGGCTAAGAAAAAAAATAAAGTAAAGACAAAGTAATCTTCTAGATATTTATTATAATAACAAAGAAAATTATATGTCACTATTTTAATATTTAGATTGAACTTTATCTTTCAATATTTTAGTGTTTGATAAATATATTAAAGCTAATATAAACACATGTAATAAGAAGAATTGTAACAAAATACATACTGGAATGTGACTGCTAAGCCTGTTATAAATAAAACATTTTTCACAGACAATATATGAGATTTTAAAAGATTACCTTCCTTTAGGTATCAAAACTATAAGATGCAATTAGTATAAATATTCAGTAAATTTATGTAGTTAAAAATAAATCATTTCTAAAATATAAAAGAATGGTATATTCATAATGCCAAAAAGTTATATATCATTTCATTTATACTATATTTTAATTGATAATCATTAGTGGAAGACAATTTATAAAACCTTCTCAGCAAAACGTTTACTAAACATAATAAAATATAAAGAGATAACCTCTTTTAAAATAAACTTTTATTTTGAAAACTGGATTCTTTTATCATAGAACTATTGAATACAATATTTTATTAAAACTAATTATTCTTAAGTAAAGAGTAGAGGTAAAAATGTATTATACCACTTTTAAATTTAATAATATAATATTAAATTATTTATGCACTTTATCACTGTTTTACAATGCTTTAATTACCGCCCTCTTTGACAGTTTCAATTGCCCCATAATCTTCTTCAGAACTTCCATGTACATCTACTTTGAAGATATAAATAGAAGTTCTGAAAAATATTTCTGAGGAAATCAAAACTGTCAAAGAGAGTGATAATTAAAGCATTGTGAAACAGTGATAAAGTGCATAAATGATTTAATATTATATTATATACATTTGGCAATGCAACAAGAAAGATTAGACTTTTAAATTTGTTATTAACTAAAGTTTTGGCAGCCATGATATTTAGAGATTCTACATAAAGTAAAATTTAAATTTTTATGAATTTAACTAGATCTAAGAATTTTGAAAATATTTGATGAAATATAAATATTTTAATTATTTAATTAAATGTTGTGCTATGATTTCAATTTAAAACATTCACCTGCAAGTACACATTTGAAAAATTCTTTTGTTTAACTAAAATTCTTTACTACAAAGTCAACTTACTTTCTAAACAAAACATAAAATATTACAAGAAATTTAAGCTTTATAAAATTTTTGATGTTGAAATAGATATTCAGTACTTTCTTAAATTATTATTTTTATTTTTTATTAACTACAGTGCTTTAAAATAGTTTATTAAATAGATTGTTGCAAACTTTAAGTCATATACATGTATTTAAAAGTTATTCATTAAATTATCAAAGCTCTTGGAGTGATTTTACCAAATTTAAAGATTTAAACTATCCATTTTCCACCAATTCATTAGTCAATTCCTTATTTTTAAAATTATTACTTTAATTTTAAAGAAATGCAGAAGAAAGTTGAAAGTTTAAGTTTAAATTTGATATAACAACAAAGAAAAATATAAAACAAATTTGTAAAAAAAAAAAAAAATTGTCCTATGTTGTATGAATCCATTTCCAAGATAATTCCCCGGCCCCCTCATTTTATAAACAATGTCTTACAAGAATCTAGTACTGTAGTACTTAATAAAGAAGAATGTGCCAGGGAGAAAGAATAATAGGAAGTTCTTCTTATCACAAGCTACACATTTTTAATACTATTTGTTTAATTGTGAAAATCCCATAATCTAATTTTGTCAGATGACCAAGTCTTCTTATAACTTTTGATTAGGGTCACATAAATTAATAGTATGTAAATATAATCTGGAAGTCTTGATATTTAATGAGTTAAATAAAAAAAATATATAAAAATATAGTTTAAAAAAATAATTTCAGTGTTTTATTTTAATATTTCTCACATAAATTTATAATTAACTAATCATATTAACCAAAGTTGAATAAAATGAGACAGTTTCTTTGTTATTAATCTTTAACATTGATTGAATTAATGAACATTGATGTACCAGTACCTCAACACATTAATTTATTCAAAATGTAACAATTTTCATGCACACTATTTTTTATTAATATTTCTTTCGGAAGATATGAACTGCAAAATTTATGCACACATCTTTAATTTATTATTTTACAGACATGTACATGTGCTTGCATACACATAAAACAAAAATATGTGTGTTTGGATATTTGTTGTATTTTATGTCTTACCATATATGAGTTTGGATATGTGTCCACTGTCACACACACACACACACACACATATATAAAATTTGGCTAAATTTGCTTTAATGTTTTTCTTTCTGACTTTTTAAAAATTATATATAAAGAATAAAAGCAAGAAGACTTTATAAATTTAGGACTATTAGTTTTCTTGTTGAAATATATATGTTTTTAACTAGCATACTCCTATATCCTTACTATATGCATATGTATATATTAAACTATTAATTATTAAAGCTAAATATTAGTAATAACGATTATGAAAATTTACAAGCACTTTTCATTATTTTTATAACTATTTTCAACTGCTAAACATTTTAAATTTACTAGATGTAAATGACAGCATATCCTAAGATTTATAAATTTAAGATTTTCACTTTACTTATTAATTAGGGATATTAAAAATACACTTGGAGAATTATATAATGTTTCATTTTGTGATCCCTTTAATGTTATTAAGTTGATGAATAATTTGAAAAATGGATTATCTATGAAACAAAAAAATTATATTTTGTATCAAATTACGTGTTAATGCAATGTTTTATACATTGGAAATTGAGATGTACTTTTGACAAATGATTAAAGAAACATATTTTATATAAATGTGTAAAAATTAGAAAACAAATTGATTATCAGCATTTGTTTTTTTTTTGGAACCTGAGAAAATGTAACTTTATTTTCAGTTATAATCTAGTATTGGAATTCATCATGAGAAAAAAATGTTAATAAAAGAAAAATCAATGAGCAACACATACTTACTGTCTTGCATTGGTGGTCGAGAGGTCAGCGTGACTGCCTTGCACTTGCAGGCAGTTGCCCGGGTTGCGGGTTCATGTCCCAGCTGATGCTATACATTAAAAAAAAACACATAATTACCCTTTCTTATGCTTACACAGCTGTAAAAACAGTGGCAAAACTCTTCATACAATATATTGCTGCCCAGTGTAAGCCAGTGTAATCTATGGATGTAAGAAAGTTTGTGCATAAAATTCTTACCTAGTGCCTGTTCATCCAGTATTTCAAGACCAGTTTCTAGCTTGTGATTTTTATCAGTCATAAGTTTTGTATCTGAGAGCACTGCACCTAGATCTTAGGATCTAATGCAATCATCTAATGGCTATCTTTTACCTATTTAGTTAACCATAAAGATGTAAGTTCAAAATGAAAATTCCAATCCTGCCTAATAGGATGATGGTGACTATGGTTATTAAAGAATCAAAAACATCAATATATATATATATGCTGAACTGGGATCAGGTCTATATTGTTATACAAATGAATGAGTTTGGATTGAAAACATTGTGTTTTTATCGTTTTGGACTCATAGCTTTATAATTAATTAAATAGGTAAAAGGTGGATGATAGAAGGTTGCATTACAGCTTAAGATGTATGTGCAGTGCTCTCAGGTTCAAAACTCCTCACTGATAAAAGCCCAATTTAGAAATTAGTCTGAAGTTATTGGGTGAGTAGACATTAGATAGAAATTTTATGCACAAACCTGCTTGGATCCATTGATTACTTTAGCTTGCTCTGACTACTATATGGAGAGTTTGCTTTTGTTTTAACAGCTTGTGTAAGCATATAAAATGGTGAGTATGTGATGTTTAGTGGTTTAATATAAATCCTGCCTACTGTGATTATTAAAGAACCAAACACATAAAAATACATAGATGCTGAACTGGCAAATGACTATACAATAGAATGAGCTTGGATTGAAAACCATACTAGATTTTTATTTTGAGCTCATAGCTTTATAATTAACCAAATAGGTAAAAAGTGGCTGCTAGAGTGTTTCATTAGATCCTAAGATCTGGGTGCAGTGATGCCAGATCCAAAGCTCCTCATTGATAAAAACCACCAGTTAAAAACTAGTCTGGGGATATTGGATGAGTATCCACTAAATAGGGATTTTATCCACAAGCCTTTTTGCATTCTATGATTAATCTGGTTTGCATTGGGTGGCACTACTATATGGAAAGTTTTGCCTCTGTTTTAAAAATCAGTGAGGCAACTTTTATAAATAAATAAAAAAATTCTTAAGTAATAGGCAATGTACACATATTAACATTTATGATCTTAGGAGATCACATGACTTAATTTATTTCTGACAAATGTAAAATATTTAGCAATTGAGAAAAAGTCACTGAAAATACTTATATATTTTTATAATTTAGTACTTAATAGTTTTTTAATTACTATTATTATTGTTGTTGTTGCTGTTGTTGTTGTTGTTGTTATTATTATTATTATTATTATTATTATTATTATTATTATTATTATTATTATTATTATTATTATTATTATTATTATTATTATTATTATTATTATTATTATTATTGTTGTTGTTGCTGTTGTTGTTGTTGTTGTTATTATTATTATTATTATTATTTTATAAGTATTTTTATTTGGTTTATATATATATATATAATTAATTTAGTCTTGCTTATTAAATGGTATTTGTTTCAAACGTATAGCTTAAATAATTTGGAAAAGCTAAGTAAACCTTGCCATTGTATTTTGATTACTAATCTCATCTAGTATGAATTATCTGAAAAAAAAATGGTTCATTCAAAATGCATAGTAGAGAGTGATTACACTTTTTTTTCTGATGAGTTAATATATTTGAAACAAATAATATTTAGTTAATAATGTTTTAATTAAATATTACACATTCTACATGTATAAAAGAATCACATGATCACCATTTCTTATGCTTGCTTATAACTGTTATTAAAACAGGCAAAACTCTCTATACATATCTCCATGCAAGCTAGAGTAATCAACGAATGCGAGAAGGCTTGTGCATAAAATCTCCATCTAGTGTCTACTCATTCAATATCCCCAGACTAGTTTCTGGCTTATGGTCTTCATCAGTGAGGAGCCTCGGATCTGAGAGAACTGCACATAATCTTAGGATCTAATGCAATCCTACAGCAGCCACCTTTTATCACTACTTAATTACAAAACTATGAGTCTTAAATTGAAAACACCATAAGTTTTCAATACAAGCTCATTAGCTTATATAGTCTTATAGGTCTGAACTCAGTTCAGTACCTATACATTTTGGTGTCTTTAGTTTTTTAATAGCCACCACTATCCTATTAGACAGGATTGATTTTAAACAATAATTATCACATGATCACCAATTCTTATGCTTGCTTATAACTGTTATTAAAACGGGAAAAACTCTCTATACGTATTGCCACTTATATTGCCACTCGTGCAAGCTAGTGTAATCAATGAATGCCAGAAGACTTGTGCATATTCTGGCCATCGATAGTTTCTCGTCAGTTATCATTGATACAAATTAATAAATTATATTTTTTTTCTTCTATATGTTTTTAAAAATGTAGTAAACATTTTCACCTCATGTTTTTTTAAAAGTAATATTATTGTTATTCTTTTTTTCACATTCATATTCATAAAAAATATTTTTATAAAAATAGAAAGCTGAGGAAAGTGAAGCATGATAGAAGATTAATAAAACTGCAAAGAAAACAGTTACTCTTATCTTTAGTTAAATGTTCAACCAGATCACACATATATAATTTCTGTATGATGTGTGACAATGCTATAGAAAAGTTGTACGTTTTTAATTGCAGAAATAATTTTGTTTTTGTTCTTAAATAAATCAAATAACAAATTTCTGGCTTCAGATTGCTTTTTTATCATTTCTCCATCTGTAAAAGATTTATGTTTTGTTAACAACACAATTCACATGAAATAATGCGACTGTTGCAGCTTTAAATTTAGTAATGGATTTATAAAACAGGATCGTTGGCTGATTTATTATGACTTAAATTTTTTAACTTTGCTTAGTTTGCTTTTTAATGAATTTTTTTAATCAAAACTTGCATGCGTGGTTTTAATATGATATTTGCTGTTTTCTTTTTCTGAAAGTGAGACATATATTTTGTATTCTCCATTGTAAAGAGAAATTGTTTTTCCCATTCTGTATTAAAATTCTCTTTTTTTTTGTGCTTATTTCTGATTTTATATACCTCTTTTAAAATATGATAAAATATTTTTTTGTGATAAACTACTTAAAACTATGAAACTGACACAATAAAAATACTATTATGATTTGATGTATTTGATGTTGCATTTCACAGTAAGAATATTTAAATCTATAAATCTGTATTCAATGTAGACATTGTGATATATTTTTATCAGTCATGTGCATCATCTCACATTTATCATCTAGTTTTCCTGATTAAACCGTGTGTATGTGAAAATGTATTTGTAATAATCTAGCATAATGTTAAATTAGCACTTAGTTATTAATTTTTTCTCTTAATTTAAGTAGTCATTCCAAACATTTTGTCAGTCCACTCATGGACTAGATCAGTGTCTTGACCACCATGATTTTAGATATCATAATAATGGTATCTGAGACAGAGATATATGATATATGTGGAAATTAGAAGTATAGCCATTTCTCTGAATTTGCAAAAGTGACCAAGCATTTTTTTCTGGTTACATTATAGCTAAACTCTAGATTATTATACAGAAAAGCCCTGATATTTTGATGTTTATAACTAAAGGTGAAGTAGAAAACTAGTATTTTATTTCAATTATGAAACTATAGTTTATGAAAATATTTAATTTAATAATTTAATATTAACAATTCTTTGCAAGAGATGCTTGCTTATTTGTGAAAAATACTTCAAATTTTTTACACATATAATATATCTATTTATGACTTATTATAAATAGTTCACTTTTGGTTTAATGTAAATCAAGTAAATACTATTATTATTCCTGTCAAGTGGTATATATTTCTGTAACTAATTTAATTGTTTAGTAAACTGTTATATTATATCAAAAACTTTATTTAGATTATTACATGGAAAATTGTCATCATATTCCATTGTTTATGCATATGTAAATATATATTATAACACTATGCCTGTTATTAGATTTATGCATTAATATATAAAAAAAGGTTTATGTTTCATTACTTTATTTATTTTGCATGAAGCCATTTATCTATTGTCTATTTATTTTACATCCTTTTTCTTATTAACTAAGTAATTTATATTTTGTATTGGAATGTTTATTTTAAAACACCATCAATTTTAAATAAATGTTAAAGGAAAAACTTGATTATGATTCAAATTTTAATCAATATAAATTGACTTATGGTAGTGATGTACATAAAATTAATTAAAGTTAGTAAAAAAAGCATAAATCTTCAAGAGCTCACTTTATTAATTTTTATATAAGATTAAATAATTTAAATTTTTTTCATTAATTTCCAAAAGATCTAAAACACCAATTTTGAATGTGTGTATACCTATTCCAAATTTTCTATATCAATGTACCTAAACATTATAACATCACCCATTTTAGAATTTTTACAACAATGTGTACATGGTAATATAATAGGAGAGTATATTAATAAGATAATAGATAATTGAGAAAACTCATCATTTGAAATGGATGCCATCATCAGCAGAATTATTTCTTAAAGATTTATCATTATTATTTGAACAACAATATTCATTGCTAAAAAGCTAAGTAGAAAAGGGAGAAATGTCCTGACTCTATCCTAAAGTCTGCCTATATAATTACTGAAATTCCATATGCATTTGAAAAAATAGCCATCATTACTGTAAGAATTCTATTTATAAAATTTTATTTAAAAAAATCAATCATTTAAAAAACTTTGGAAGGAAAGAAAGCTGTTCCATTTAAAAGCAAAGCTATTTTACTGCCACTATACTAAAGTTCTTAGGGAGAACTTGTTTAATTCTTAGCAAATTGATAAAGTAAAAAGTTTCCAGAAGATTGCATCATTCTGTTAAAAATGCAAAAGCAATTAATCATGGTCAATGGAAAACCACCACTTAAAGCAAATCCAATAATCACTTGCATCAATCTTCATTGTTCATGGATATCCCAGAAAAGGGCTTTTACATGAACTTTTAAAAGTTTTCCAAAATTTAGTAAAGACTTGATATTTGTTTTATAATTATTATGCATGCATTATCATTATTATTTTTCTTTTTTAGAGTTCTATGAGATATTTATTATTAATTTAGGTAACATAAAGCTTAATCAATATGTTTTATATATTTATGTATACAAACACTTACAATGTGTAATCAAAATGAGTGAGCAGATAGATAGTTTATATATTACATGAATTTACAGTTAAGGAAACAAATTAACAAATTAATAACTATTAAATGTAACTAGAGTAAAGAGGTAACTTACATTACCCTTTCATTTTATTTCACCCATTTCATCATCCATTGAATTGTAAGGAAAATTTATATTTATCATTTATTTCAAAATTTTGCAGCAGCCTTTGCAATTTAAAATTTGTAAATAACTGAAGCTATTAAAGTTCACTGATTTATTTTTCATTTATTATTTTGTTTTAACAATGTTAAAATAAATGTGAATGGTTTTCTTATTAATAAATTTGTATCTGTATTATTTATAAAATTTATTCACTCATTTCACATAATTTTCAGTCACATGTCTGATTTAATTCATTAATTTCCTAAGATTATTGATTATTTTAATTCTTTTAAATATATTTAGGATCAATAAAATTACACTTTGATTTTATATATACATTATTATAGAGCCTCATTTTCATATTATTATGTATAGGAATAAAATAAAAATAAAATTTAAAGAAGTAACAGTCTCATCATTTTATCAAATTTTCAATAGAGTTTTAGAATTTATTATATGCAAATTCAACCATACCATGTACCATTATAAACAAAACATCTCAATTCATGGGGTATAATAAAGTCCTTCTTCCCCACCTCTACATTTGTTAAAGAAGATTTTTCATGTCTTTATACTGTTGTAAATTGATGCCTGAACTTATAGGGCATACATTTCATATATACATACCATTACAAATTGGTGCTGAATGCATGGCCCATGAATAATTTTTAGTCTAAATCAGTTGATTTATGAATATGTGACCAATGAGTGAATTATCAAATAATAGTAAAAAAAGATTTATCTCATAACAGAAATAAAGAAATCTTTTTCCTTCTCATTTCATTTATTTTAGTATATATCTTTCTCAGTTGGATGAAATGAACAATAATTAGCAATAATATTTTTTTTTGTTACAGAAAGAGAAATAGATAGAATTCTATTGAATATGAATATTTGGTAATTTTATTTATAGGCAACAATAGAAAAGAAGACAACCCTGGATTACTATATTCATGATAATATATTTATTGAAAAATACCTATTAATTATTTAATACATTGTTATTTGAATAATCTAGTATTATGGTTAAAACTAACCCACACTTCTTGGGCAGATCTAATCTCAATCTTCCAGAAATCATTATCCTGTTACAAATATTAGTGATAACTCTAAAAGGTTAAAAGTTAAGATGGAAGGTAATTATAAAGGATTATAAATAAAGTTAGAAGATAACTCTAAAGAGTTAAGGGATAATTCTAAAAGATTCTAAGAAAAGTTAAAATATAACTTTAAAGAATTAAGAGATAAGTTAGAAGCAAAGTTCAGAAAATAGAATACTATAGAGAACTTGTAAATAAAATTTATTTTAATGATTTAGTTTTAGGAAATCATTATATCTTAAATATATGACCATAAGAAATTATTTGGTTGGCAAATCATACTAGGAAAATCTCAGCATATATCTGTCTATAGCTAATGACTGCCAAGCAAACACAAAGTGTTTAAACTACAATGACATAAATTTGAGAGGCAGACCTTAAACTTTAAACATTGCTAAACTGGTGAACAGATACAGATATACCTCTGAATTATTAAGTAATGATATCAACTTTATTTTGAATCTAATAGATATTTTTAAGAACAAGTGGCAAGGTCAGAACAAAGGTAGAGAGTCATGCTTTTTTAATGACCTCATCAACTTATTATACAAATACCCTAACTGGATGAAATTAAAATAATAATATCTAGTTGTGAAGTTGGAGAATTAAGACCAATGGTCCATGATGATAATTTCATTGGGTACTTAAAATCAATATTTTTAGAAAAATTAGAGAATAATTATACCACTCTAAGTTTGTTTAATCAGTATCATATAAGGGATATATATTATAAATATCCAACAAAGATAAAATTTAGATATTAATAACTCTAATTAATTTAAAGGCTCATAAGAGCAAATCAAAAATCTTAATTATAAAGAAAGAATTCTATAACTCAACACTATGAATTAATGTAATTCATTAACAATGAGCTAGGTTCTGAGAATATAGTCTACTTTTTAACTAATAAAATTATTTAAGAAATTACTACTAATAGAAAGTTTTATTAAAGGATATAAAGTAAAATGAAATTAGGAAACAAAACTAACAAGGAAATTCACTAAAACGTAAAACAATTAGAGAGGCAAAGTACTCTATTAAGTATATATCAAACATTTTTTCCCTAAGTGAGAAGATATATAGCAATATGTCTATTTCTAAATTTACACATTAACATATATAAAAAAAATGTTTTGTTATTTTATTTATTTTGTGTGACATCATTTACTTATTGTTTATTTATTTTATATATTTTTACTTATTAACTAAGTAATTTATATTTTATCTTGGAATGTTTATTTTAAAACACCATCAATTTTAAATAAATGTTAAAGGAAAAACTTGATTATAATTTAAATTTTAATCAATATACATCGATTTATGATAGTGATATAAATAAACTTAATTAAGGTTAGTAAACAAAATAAATTTTCAAGAACTCACTGTATTAATTTTTATATAAGATTAAATAATATATATTTTTCATTATTCTCCAAAAGTTCTAAAACACTAATTTTAAAAGTGTGTATACTTAAATTTCCTATTAAAAGATAAACATTATGACTTTTCCTATTCTAGAATTCTTACAGCAATGTGTATGTAAAAATATAATGGCGTATTAATAAGATAATATAGATTTGAGAAAATTCACTTATTGCTTGACATTTTCTTAAAGATTGCCACTTTTTTTCAAACATCAACAGGTACTGCTGAAAAGCTAAATTGAAAAGGGTCAAATGCACTGATTCTTTCCCAAAGTTTGCTTATTTATCAGAAAAATGGCCATTATCACTAGAAGAATTCTATTTATTAAATTTTATTTCAAAAAATATTTTATCTAAAACAACTTTGGAAGGAAAAAAGCTGTTCTATTTAAAAGCAAAGTTATTTTACTGCTGCTATACCATAAGTCCCTAGGGAGAACTTATTTACTTAGCAAATTGATCAAGTGAGAAGTTTCCAGAAGAATGCACCATTCTTCTAAAAATGCAAGGACAATTTCTTGCATCAAGCTTCATTGCTCATGGACATCCCAGAATAAAGAACTTTTACACAAACTTTTATCTTTTCCAAAATTTAATAAATACTTGATATGTTTTTTATAACTATTATGCATGCTTTATTATCAGTATTTTTTCTTTAGATCTCTTGGATCTATTTTGTACTTTGGTATTAACTATTCTATGATGTACTACACAACCCACTGGTAGATATCATCGATGAAGAACCAAAACAATGTCATGGCAAGTAAAACATTGGCATGACTAATCGATAGGAGTGGTCAAGGTGTTTTCATGGTCACCTTCAAGATTTGGAATACTTGGATGAATTCTGGTAAATATCTGTCTTTTATCTGCTTTAGTTGACTAAGTGAGAGGTGTTTTTTTATTGTGTCTCATCCACCATTTTGTATATTTTGTAAAAATTGAATATTTTGATTGCTGATCTATTACTGACTTATTGCTCATTTTATATTTTGATCGCTAAACTATTACTGATTTATTGCTGATTATATTACTATTTTTATTACTAATTTATCAAATTTTATTACTAATTACCAATTAACCAAAATGTCTAGGAAAAAACAAGAAAAGGAAAAGAAAGATATTAAGTTATGGGATTTACCATCTTCCAAAGAAGAAGCAATTAAATCCTTCCAAATGTATGGAATTATACTGAGTGGAAAATGTTGGAAAAATGGCCATGAAATGAAAATATATATTAATAACTAAGAAAAACAATGGTGATATAATTTAAACACTGTTTGAAAAAAATTGCAATCAGGAAAGGGACATGGTTCGAAGGATCGAGAATCAGTTTCATCACTGCATTTAGATTCATATATAGTTGATCTAGATAATTAACATTGGCATGATTTTGTGAAGATCAATTACAAATCAGGAGTAAAACAGTGGTTGACTGGAATAACTATCTCTGCAAAGTGTGCACCTGGAGACTATTATGTAAGAAAAAAATAAAAATTAAAGGCCCTAACAGAATCATCGAATTAGACAAAAGTCTTTTTTTAAAACATAAAAATAATGCCGGCAGACTACTCCCACAGCAGTGGATATTCGGTGGTATTTGCAGGGAGACAAATCAATGTTTTGTGAAAGTTATTGAAAACAGAACCGCATCCACTCTGATGCAAGCCATTAGAGAAAATGTAGAGGAAGGGTCTATAATTTACAGTGACTGCTGGAAATGTTATAAAAATGAAGAATTAAAGGAGACCGGATACGATCACCATCAAGTAAACCACACATACAATTTTGTAGACCCATCAACCAGAGTTCACACTCAAAATATAAAAAGGTTGTGGGGCTTAGTAAAATGGTAGAATAAAAAGTACAGAGGACAGCTAGACAACATCTAGATTCCTATTTGACAGACTTTATGTGGAGGTGATGCTTCAAAGATGACCCTTTGACTGCTATTTTGCAACATATAAGAGAATTCAGTCCACCACAGTGACTTTTATTTGTAAGTAAAATTCATTTGGTATTTTGTTTCTTACATTTTTTATAAAATATAGTTGTGTAATTTTTTTGCAAAAAAAAAAAAAATTGTTTGTAATGCTGTCATTTTTCCTTTTTCAGTATCACAGTATCTCAGAAAGGCAGTTATTTATAGTTAATATTTGAGAACAATTTGTTGCCTTTTTTTAAATGTAAATAATTAGTTAAATACCATTAAAAATTCTAATGATTATTTATAATATTCATTTTTGATAATATTTTATTGTAATAAATTATTATTTATTATTTCATTTCTTATTGGAGTAAATTATTAATTATTATTTCATTTCATTGTTTCAGGGCCAAATGATTAGTTAAATATCATTAAAAATTCTAATGATTATTTATAATATTTATTTTTGATAATTTTTTATCGTAGTAAATTATTAGTTATTATTGCATTTCTTTGTTTCAGGGCACGGAACAACCAACACGGTGACATTCAATATCTCCTTCTTTGGTATTAACTATGCTATGTTGTACTACACCAAAGGCATACTACTTTAATTTTCCAATCTTTAAAATAACTTCTCTACATGGTCTGTGGGTAAACTTTATCAATTAAAATCAATATTTTTTATATATTTACATGCACATACACTTCTAGTGTGAAATCAAATGCGTGAGCAAATAGATAGTTTATATATTATATGTATCTCAATTTGGAAAAACAAACAAAGGGATTAACAAGTATTAGATGTAACTAAAGTAGTGGAATAACATACATTATCCTTTTATTTTGTTTCAGCCATTTCATCATCCATTGAATTCTAAGGAAAGTTTATGTTTAACATTTATTTGAAAATATTTGCAGCAGCCTTTACAAGTTAAAATTTGTAAACAACCAAATATGTTAAAATTCACTGATTTATTATTTTATTTAACAATGTTAATTAAAATGTGAATGATTTTCTTATTAATAAAGTTGTATCTGTATTATTTATTAGCTGTGTTCACTCATTTCACATAATTTTCAGTCACATGTCTGATTTAATATATTATTATTAATTCTCTATGATTATTAATTATTTTAATTCTTTTAAGTATATTTAAGGTCAATAAAATTTACCCTTTGATTTTATATATACATTATTATAGTCTCATTTTCATATTATTATTTATAGGAATAAAATAAAAATAAAATTTAAACAAGTAACAACGTCTCATCATTTCATCAAAAGTTTTGATAGAATTTTAGAATCCATTACATCACTGAACATCACATGATCCCCAGAAAAACTTTCCATATAATAGTGCCACTTGGTGCAAACCAGAGTAATCAATGGATACCAGAAGGCTTGCACATAAAATCCCTATCTAGTGCCTACTCATCCAATATCCACAGACTAGGTTCTGGCTTGTGGCCTTCATCAGTGAGAAGTCTTGGATCTGAGAGCACTGCACCTAGATTTTAGGATCTAATGCAACCCTTCAGCAGCCACCTTTTATTTCTACTTAACTACAAAACTATGAGAATGAAATTGAAAACACAATAATATTTTCAATCTAAGCTCAATAGCTTATATAGTCATATGAGTCTGAACTCAGTTCAGTACCCATACATTTTGATGTCTTTGGCTCTTTAACAACCATAACCACCACTATCCTATTGGGCAGAATTGGTATTAAACCACTGATCACCATTTCTTATGCTTGTTCATAACTGTTATTAAACAGGAAAAATCTCCATACAGTAGTGCCATTCAGTGCAAGCCAGAGTAATCAATGGATGCCAGAAGACTTATGCATAAAATCCTATCTAGTGCCTACTCATCCAATATACCCAGTTATGAGCAAGCATAAGAAATCATGATCATATGATGTTCAGTGGTTTAATATTAATCCTGCCTAATAGGATAGTGGTGGCTATGGTTATTAAAGAGCCAAAGACACCAAAATGTATCAGACCCATATGACTATATAAGTTAATGAGCTTAAATTGAAAATATTAGTGTTTTCAAATTTGATTCTCATAGTTTTGTAGTTAAGTAAAGATAAAACATGGCTGCTGGAGGGTTGCATTAGATCCTAAGCTCTAGGTGCAGTGCTCTCAGATCCAAGGTTCTTCACTGATGAAGGCCACAAGCCAGAAACTAGTTTGGGAAGATTTTATGCACAAGCCTTCTGGCATCCATTGATTACCTTGGCTTGCACTGAGTGGCACTACTGTATGGAGAGTTTTGCCTGTTTAATTCATTACATGTAAATTCAACCACACTACATACTGTTATAAATTGGACACCTACATTTGTGCAGCATAATAACATTTTTCTCCATTCCTGTATCTGTTAAAGAAGGCTTTTCATTCCTTCATACCATTATAAATTGGTGCTGGAACTTATAGAACATACCGTTAATATATATATATATATATATATATATATATATATATATATATAACGAGATATGTATATATATATATATATATATATATCATCATCAACCATTATCAATCCACTGCAGGATGAAGGTCTCTCCAAGTTTAATCCATCTCCGATCTTTAGCTTCTCTTCTCCACATCACCCCTGCACACTTTCTTATTTCATCCATCCATCTCACATGTGGTCTCTTTCTGGGTCTTTTACAATCTCTTGGAATCCAGTTTAAGATTTCAATTGTCCATCTATTATCATCTCTTCTAGCAATATGTCCAGCCCAACTCCACTTCATCTTTTAATTTTTTCAATGAGGTCAGTAACACCTGTTTGTTCTCTTACCCATACATTGCATTTTCGATCTCTTCTTGTTACTCCCAACATGCATCTCTCCATACTTCTTTGAGTGGTCTGGAGTCTCTGTATTGCTCTTCTATTAAGTGTCCAAGTCTCAGATCCATAAGTAAGAACTGGTAAAACACATTTGTTAAAAACCTTCCTTTTCAAACACATAGGCATATTTCCTTTTAGTATCAAGTTATTTCTACCAAAAGCACTCCAACCAAGTTTAATTCTATGATTAATTTCATCCATTATGTTTCCATCCGTATTAATAATCTGACCAAGGTATTTGTAACTGTTAACTTCTTCTAATTCATCATAATCAATCTTTATTTTCATATTTTGAGCAAATCGATTAAACATTACTTTAGTCTTTTTAACATTTATCTTTAGTCCTACTTTTCTACTTTCATCTGATAACTCCTGCAACATTTCCTACAGCTCTGAAGCATTATTTTCAAAAACAACTATATCATCTGCAAAATCTAAATGACTTAAATAATCTCCATTTACTTTCATTCCTTTAGTTTCCCATTTTAATCCACAAAATACTTCTTGCAACACTGCTGTAAAAAGTTTTGGAGATATGGAGTCACCTTGTCTTACACCTTTCTCAATGTTGACTTTCCCAGTATCATTATGTAATCTAATTGTTGCTGTTGCATTTTTATAAATATTCTTTAAAATATGACAATATCCTGGATCTATACCTTGATGATCCAATGCTTTAATCACTGAAGAAATGTTTATAGAATCAAATGCCTTTTCATAATCTACAAATTCAAAACATAATGGCAACTCATATTCATTTGTCCTTTCTATAACTTCTCTCAATACCTTGATATGATCTACTGTACTAAAACCACTTTTAAATCCAGCTTGTTCTCTTGGTTGGTGGAAATCCAATGTTCTCTGTAGATGAGTTGTAATTATCTTGGTAAAATTTTTGTATAAAACTGATAAAAGGCTGATAGGTCTGTAATTTCTAATATCTTCTTTATCACCTTTTTTAAATATTAATATTATTACTGCATTCTTCCAATCATCTGGTACATCTTTATCATTTAGACATTTGGTATATAACTTTGCTAAAAAAATTTCTATTTCTTCACCTGCTTTTTTTAATATATCAATTATAATTCCATCATTACCTGGAGCCTTTCCTTTCTTCATACATTTAATTGCATGTTTCACTTCTTCATTTAAAATTCTGGGCAATTCGGAAGATGTAATAGATATAGGAGGTACTTGTTTTTTATTACTATATAATTCTTGATAAAAGTCTTCTACCCATTTCATGATGTCTTCTCTCTTTTCAGTAATAATTCTTTATTGCAGATATAAATTTCCTACCAATACCAAAATGTTGTTTTACATTCTTGAGACTTTTATTTTCTTCTACAGCTTTCCTTGCTAGTTCACAGTTATACTTTCTTATATCATTTTCAACTCTTTTCCATATCATTTTACAAAATTCGAGATATTCAATCCTTTTTAATGCATCATTTTTGTATATCTTCATATTCCTTCTTTTCTTCATAAATTCTCTAGTCTCAGTAGAAATTTTATTGGCCAATTGCTGCTTTTTTCTACCAGCTATCTTTGTTGCAGTTTTTAAAAGAGTATCAGTTATTTTTATATTAATTTCATTCAAATCTGAATCATGTTCAAGATCTACTTATACTTAAAGTATAATCTACTTATACTTGCAATTTAAATTCATTAGAATGTTTCTGAAGATTAGGAATATCAACTGTAAAAATTGTTTTTCTTAATAATTTTTGTCTCTCTAGTTTTGTATTAACTCATATCTTACATCTTACTAATCGATGATCACTTCTTGTGTTAAATTTATTAAGAACATTACAATCTTGAAATATGTATTTTCTGTTAGTCCAAATATAATCCGATTCTGCTGTACTCTTGATTGGGATGCTTTCATGTCCATTTCCTTTTAATATTTTTCTCAAAAAAAGAATTCATAATATAAAGTTTTTCTTTTTCAGCAAACTCCATTGGTCTATGTCCTCTCTCATTTCTATTACCATAACCAAAATTACCTACAACACTTTCATCTTTCATTTGTTTACCAATTCTAGCATTAAAGTCTCCCATAACAATTTTAAAATGTTGTTTACTTTGATCAAAAGCCTTTTGTACATCCATATAAAAATCTTTTACTACTTCATCACTATGAGACCTTGTTGGGGCATAAACCTGAATTATCTGCATTTGGTATCTGCTATTAAATTGTATAACTAATCTTATCACTCTGTCTGATACACCATTAATCTCCACAATGTTGTTCTTCCACTTTTTGTTTATAATAAATACTACTCCACTTGTATTTCCAATATTTGTGCCTTTAAAATAGAGTACATGTCCACTTTTTAAATCCATTTTCTCTTCACCTTTTCTTCTAATTTCACAAAGTCCAATAATGTCCCATTTAATATAAGACAGTTCTTTCTCTAATTCTTGCTATCTTCCTTCACTTGAAAGTGATCTGCAGTTGTAAGTACCTAAATAAAAAGTCATCATCAAATGGCAGCCTGGGTCCACAATCAGGGGATTCTTAGCACCCTCCACCTTTGGCCACCAACCACTGCCTTTGTTGGTGACTTTACAGCCTCCTGGGAATAAGGGCTATGATTTATTTTTGTCTGTCATAATTGTATATATGTATTGGAAAAATATTTATCATTTACACAAACATTCATTCTGCCTTATCAGGCAACTGAGAATAAAGTCTATGGTGTTTCTTGATCTTAAACTCAGAGATAAAAAGCCAATAAACTCACCACACTGGCTAATGCATGTTGCTGAGCAGCCCATCCATGTTCTTATACTATATGAATAATCACATAGTAATAACAGCTGCAATGACAAGAACGTATAGAGTGGACATTAGGAATTTGCCCTTGTCAGTTCCTTTAATGCCTCCAAAAGGAATCAAAGGGTCTCCTTTCAGTTAATAGCAAACTTCTTTCTGCAGCATGTATAATATTATTATTCGATGTCTGTATTTTTTCAAAGCTATATATGTAATTATATAATTGAATATTTATAAATACAGTAATTAAAAAGTGTTAGTTGACAAAGATTACTAGGGTAATCAAAAGCGCTCCTAAGTGGATATAATTTTTAATTATATAATTACTATATTTATAAATATTTAATTATATAATTACACACACATATGTATATATATATTGTATCAGTACATTATTGATTTAAGCTCAGTAATTTTATATCTTTAAAATAAATAAGCATTTTCCTTATAGAAAGGAGTATTTTAATAACAAATTAGCAAATGTTGATTAATTTAAAATAGAAAATACTGTGTTTTTTCCTCATTATTGTAAAATAAATAATGTATTTACATTTTTTAAACTTAGAAAAAACAAAAAAATTTTTGGATTAAAATATTTTTTTCCAGTTTTATAGTAAACTTCTCTTTTGTGAATTTCAGCACAATCAAATATAATAATTAAGAATAATTTTGGGGATTAGTTTGTTTATATATTTTTTTGAATGAAAGATTTTTAATCTATAAATAGAAATACTGAATTGCCTTGAAAAAATAATCTTAATTAAAAGAATAGAAAAATAAAAGAAGGAAAACCTAATGTATTTCTGTTGTCTGGTTGATCTGATTTCAGCATAGACTAATTGGATATAAATAGGATAGTTTTTATTTATTCTTTCTCTTTTGAGCTGATTCATTTAGCAAGTCAAATGACATTAATTGCTGAATAAACTTTGTGCCAGATCAGTGTTAAAATTAACTCAGCAGCAAGTTAGGTTTCAATCAACTAGTGAAGAATTAATTTTTATTAATAATTTTTAGTAATGAAAAGCTAGACTATCTTTTTAAGTGCCAGCTGTAACTATCTTACCTGAAAAAAATAAACATACCAAAAAAACAACAACCTGAAATGTCAATGTGTCTAAAACCTGCCAGAAATGAAAACATTTAAAAGAACTTGCTTAAAAAATGAAAGTCAATCATTTAAAATAAATATTATACTATCTAATTCCATGATGATAATCAGGTCTACAGGAAAATATATATTTGTATATTTTTATTGAAAGTTAAATTGTAGAGACAGTAAAAAGATAAGTGTCATAAAAAAACTTAAAAGAAACCCAGCAGGAGGCTAATATCTCTGACAAAGTGCAGGGAAATTACAGGAATGTAATCAAGACCTTTCTACAAACAAAAAGAATATAAATCCTAGATTATGACTACTATTTGTCTTTATACAATTAAATCATATGTGCACACATAGAATTGGTAGCTATATAATAGAATGTCCTCATTTATTTCTTTTTTATTTGGTTTTGTAATTGAGCTCAAAAATATAAGAAGGTGAGATTGTTTTTAATTTTTTTAAGTAAAATATATCTTTTAAATTATTTGAATTTAGTTAATTTTTATATTCCTAAGTAATACATAGATGTATATTCTTCATTCTCATGAATAAGTGCAGCATGAATATAGATTTTTTTTGTCTATACACAGGTTTTTTTTATTTTATATATTTTATATGTCAATCAATGGATAATTATTAAGGATAAAATATTTACATAATTATTAATCCATTGTCTAGTAATTAAGAAAATGCTTAATTATTTATTATTTATTTTAAGATTTAAACTGTGTTTTACATTAAAAATATTTTCTTTTATTTATTTTATTAATTATTCATGTTATTTTTATTTTATTAATTATTCATTTTATTTTATGCGGTATTCTAAAATATATCTTAGATATACTATAAGTTATAAATTTAGTGTGTAAGATTTCTACATTAGATAGATATATGTAAATTAAGAAGATAACTAGTAGTATGAGTATTGACAGATATAGAGGAGATTTGGTGGTTATATGACGATTAGAGTGCTATAATGTCCATTACAGCAAATGCTCATTAATTTTAATTTTAATTTTAACTAATACCTTTATTAACAGAAACGAAAAAAAAATTACACTTTTTTCCTATATATATTTAATTATTTACATACAATTTTTGATTAGCATTTACTTTCTTCAATACTCTTTTCATACTCATAGTCTTATATGTTTTTCAGTTTGTGGATGACTATTCTTAATTGAATAAGAATTTTATTCTCATATCTTACACAATTTGGATCCTGTGCTTGCCCAATTTATTTACATCATTTTTTTTGCAGATATCTTAAGCACAGGTTAAAATATTTATCCCATTCTTTTTCTGATTTCCTTAGCCAGTTGTACTTTTTATTGTCAAATATCATAACAAACCTTATTGACTACATTGTCTTGAAAGTATGCACCAAAAACCATTGCATTATGCATATAAAAGACTTTTAATGTCTTGTAGCACTAATCTTTTCAAATTTATAATTGGAGTATGGAATGCTTTTTTTCTTATCTGTTAAAATGCACTGCATTCTTTAAAAAAACGTAAAAAAAAGTTTTCTCTTTGGTACCACAAAACACTTAAAATCTCCAAATTCATATTTAGTCTTCAATTTAAGTATGTTGTTGTTGGTAGTATGCATTCAATAATTTAAAAATAAATTTGATAAAGATTTATCTGGAAATTCTTCAATACCTTCATTCTTGCCACTTCCTCCCATACCTCTCTATTTATTTGTTCTTTCAAATTCTTTGATGTTGATCAAGCTGGTTATGTTTAAGTTGTCTTCCAAGTCTTTGTATGCTATGAATAAATTCATCAAAAAGGATCTTTCTTTTCCTATTTCATTAATTATATTTACATCCAATAATGGTGGATTAAAACATTGGCTTTGTATCACATTAATGTGTGTCTTTTGCTTTAATGTAAGATAATATAGTCATGATTCAATAAATTTAAGGTCTCCATGATTAATTGGTAATTGTAGTAGTGAAATCAACAGCAGGTATGATGCTTTCCCCCAAATATATTTTTCGCTATCTGATTTTTTTTTACTGTTATATTGTGTAAATTCAACCAGGGAGCACATCCCAAAATGCCTGTGACTATAGTATTAAATAATTTTGTCCTTGTAACTTTGTAAAGTCTTAGCAATGAAAAGTTCTATTTTCTGCTTTAATTTTCTCAATTATTATTTTATTTAAATAGTTATTCATACTAATTTTTGACATATATAATGTAATTCCTTCCAAAACTGATGGCATTGCTTGATAATTTCATGGTATCTTTTTACTTGTAGCCAGTTGTCATACAGCAGATTTCATTGATTGGATATAGGATCTCCTTTTCCTTTGAAAATTTTTCAATATATCCATAATAGTCCGAATATTATAAACATTCTGGAATATTATTATTATGTCATATATAAATGTGATTACTGCTATCTTCACACTCAGATTACCTAGATAAAGAGCAGATACTTACTCTTCTATTTCTTTTACCAAAGGGTCTCTCTCTCTCTCTCTCTCTATATATATACATAGATATATATATATATATAGAATTATATATATATATATATATATATTATATATATATATATATAATTCTATATATATATAATTCTATGTACCGGTCAAAATATGTTTATCTATCTAACATGAGCTGGAACTCACAAAATGTACTTCAAAACCAGTCAAGCCCAAGATTTGGGTCAGGGACCAGCCTGAATTCGAACCCACTTTCTAAGCCCCAGATCTAACACCTAATGAATAACATAATAGTGATGGCACATGAGAATTAATTTTAAATCCGGCTGACTAGGAGAACAGAGAAGACAATGAGACATCTATTACTATGACTATATTAAAATATACATAAGCATGGCGGTAATATGTGGAAGTGGAGAAAAGGAATTCGAACTACTCAAATAAGTTAGACAATAAAATATAGTTTAATATACTGACAAATTATTATACATTTATAAATAAATTATAGACATTAGTGTGTGCATGAATGAGCAAGTGGTAGATAATTACATAGCGCCATTCACACTATTATTTCTCATATGCTCTTTATTAGCTAAATAATATATTACAAACAAACATACATCTTGGTGGGTCTAATATTAAGATGCCAATCAGTTATTAGAAAGAAGTTACATAAAATTGCCATTAACGCTTTGATTTACAGTTCAGAAACTTGGTGACTAACATATATTAGGGGAACATTCTGAGATTCATTACAGATATAAATACAAACTATTTTCCTGCCATTATAGTCATGAAAATACATAAAATACATTTGAAAACATTTGATTATATTTAAACTTATGACAAAATATTTAATGACAAATTATTTTAACAATAGTAAGATGAACGCTTTATTTTCCCCAAGGCATATAGATACTCTTAAATATAGATATATAAATTACAAAGGTAGGATTGTATATGATTGAAATAAACTTAATTAATAAATAGAAGTAATTGACATTTATATATATCTTTTAAGCAAAGCTTAATTTTAATATTAGAGCATTAAAACTGGGTCATGAAGCAAAAGAAACACTAATACAAATAAGTTTGCGATGCTGACATAATAGCCTAAAATAACTAAGAGAAAAAGGTCGTGCTTCTGGATAAAAAATGAAATCTCACACCCCCTTCTTGGGTAGTGCTTAGAGAAAAGTGGATAGGCATGGCGTGGCCCAGACTTTTGCTGGTATAACCGACGCGAGAGGCCTTTTATCTATATGAAGTGAATATGCATAGCATGTGCCAAACTTACGGGATCACTGCCAGAGGCATTTTATACGAAATAAATGTGGTTCCAGATAGCTCAACTATCTATGGAACGAGATACGAAAAGAAATCTATGGGTTTGAACTTTGTCACAACCCCCAGATTAGAAGACTAGAAGCACATAATATATATATACAAAGATAGGCTAAATGAGAGAAACACAGTACGAATGAATGCCACTAACAACATTGAATAAATTTTACTGCTTAAAATAAATGACCCTTGTTTGAATACTATAATACGCCATGCAATTATAATATATATATATAGAGAGAATATTTCATTTAATAAAATATACGTTAAGATTTTTATCTAGTAAAAGAAACATTAAGATTTGCATTTCAAATTAATAAACTATACATTAAGATTTGATTTAGTAACAGAAACATTAAGATTCACCCCCATCCCTTTTCTGCTATTTAAAATAAATCAATCTCACCTTCATTGATTTTTCAATAACTGAAATATTTAAATACAAGATTTGAAATTTTAAGAGTATGGAAAATATAAGAAGACTGGCAGTTATAGAAAATAATTAATAGGTCACTCTTTCAGAATTGAATAAAAACAAAACATTTTAAAATATTTCAAAGCATTAATTAGCTTAAGTTCTGGATTTACAGAGTTAAACAATTCAATTTTTATATTAAAAACGAACCTAAAATGTTGATTCATAAAACAATCTGGAAAATGTATTAATTTACAATGCATTATATATGTACATTTAAAGGGGACGTTAATAACATTTTCATGAAGGTGTAGTTAAAAATGACAGAAAAGATTTTTAGAAATTAAGCTCGCCAGTTTGTGAGATTGACATAATAATAAGAAGGCAGATATATAAATCAAATAATAAATATATATAAATAAATGGCCGTACCAAAATTAAAAAGTTAAGAGCATATGAGATAGGATTAGATATAAAGAAATCATTTGAGAGTAAAATTACATTCACAGATATATATATATATATATATATATATATATATATATATATATATATATAAAGGCAAAGTTAAGGAATACATGAATAAATTGACTATTAGGTGGTGGCTTGGAAATTTACCTTGCAATTTTAAGAATCCATTTTAAAGTATGGTACATGCACGGTGATTGAAATGCAAGTACTTCAGTGGCAGAAAACTTCTATTAGCATTCTGAAGTTCTTTTTAGACCTTTCTTCATTTCATGGCAGCAGGATATTACGGTAGCGGCAGATGATGACCCTGACCCATAGGGCTGAGAAGAGTGGTGGATTTACTGCTACATCATTTGTAAGTTCCAAGCAAAATGAAATATGTTTATAATACCTCTCTCTAAAAGTAGCTAATCTCTCAATAGTAACTAATCTCCTCTGATTCAAAATTCAGTCATTTTATACTTTTTTTTTTATCAGTTGTTTTTGAAGATGCAATTGTAAGATAACATCCAAAAATAAATTCAAATCTATTTCCAGATTAGAAATAGATTTGACAACATGTTTTTAACACAAGTAAATCTTTAATCTACTTAATCCCATTTATTTTAAGTAAAACTTTAATTAAAAAATACCTTCCCCAGATTAAAACAATAGTGCTTCCAACCCCTAATTATTTTTAGACAATTAATAACACTTGCATCTTCCATATTGGATTTTATAAAAAATATATAGTTTAATAGAAAAACAAGCAATTTAAAAGAAAAAGCTAAAAATGACATATAATAAATATTTAAAAACATCAATATTTTGTTAGTAAGTTTTGCTCCTATATATATATTTGAGCAGCATCTATAATATTTTAATAATAAAAAAAACTATTAATTAATAAAAAGAATTAATAATAATCTCAAAACATGTCATTGAAACATTAAATTTTATAATTTAGGTGCGCATCTCAAATATATACATGAAATATATATATACAACAAAGAGGAGCGGGATGGGATATAGGGGTTTGAATACGGGTTAGTAGGTAGAAACATGAAGCACAATCTTAAGCTAAGATTTACTGCTTCAATATATATATATATATATATAAAATGGTGCAGCCAATAATGACCCACTGTGACATTTCTCTATTCAGAATAAAAAAGATAGAGTTTTTCATAATTTTTTTATTGAAATTCTACTATTTTTATATAGTTTTCAATTGCCTGAACTAAAAATTTGTGTTCAGGCATTAATTGATTTAATGCCTTTAGCATATATGTTCAATCCACTAAGTCAAAGACTGACTTAATGTCTATTTTGGATAGCATAATATTGTGTCAATTTTATATCTTTAATATACTTTATTGCTTCCTGGATTTTCATTGCTGCCTTCACTGTCCTTTGCCCCTTTATAACATGGTGTGCAAATGAAATTTTAACATTTAACAACTGATGTAGTTTTTTAACAATATTTCACATAATAATTTTGAATCAATATCCTCAAATAAAATATATCTCAGATCCCATATGGTCAGTGTCTGAACAGTCTTTTTTTTCTTCACACTGAACTTTACTCTATTATTCATATATGACCAATCAATATTTTCATAACATATCTGTTTAAAATATTTCTCCATTGCTTGTTTTAAGGCACAATTAATCAGTTTATGGAAGTAAATCATTTGCTAAGGTTATTTGCTTATTGAATTTATTAATTTTTTGTTATATTTCATCTTTAGTTACATATTCCTTTGCTCTTCTATTATACTGCTTTTGTATGAGTTGATATCACTTTTAACTTCACCAAATTTTATTTTTATCATCTGTAACATATATTCATCTGCTTGTACTCCTGATACAAATTTTGTTTCCATCTTTCTTTATTGCAGAAATACCCTTTGGTGTGAGGCATATAAACTTTTGGATCATTAATCAGTGGCTTTGATAAGTTTCCCAAATCAGGTATTAGCTTTCTAAATTGTCATATTCCTCCTATAGACTATGTATTAAGTCTTGATTATGTTTGTGTCTTGTTAATGCTTTAGAGATTTCAGTATTTCTAAAACCTTTTGTTTTGTTTGATTCATTGGCAATTTTTCTTTAGATTTTTTCTACATAACTCAGAATTTATACCATGCTGAGTGGTAAGTTTGTGCTCCTTGTGTAGTAATTTATTATTATTAAAGAATTTGATATTTGATCAGTTGTTAAGCTAATATTGGCTGTTATATTTCTTTTTATTAAATAACCATAAGCACTTATAATTTATCCATAGTCATTTATCTATTTAAAAGATTGGGACTTAAGTTTTATTTTTATTTTTTTATTGAAACTAAAAAACAAATTAAAATACTTTTGTTGAGTAATGGTAATATTGTACATATTTGAATTTAATCATTTTTATTTGAATGTATATCATTTTATATTTATTTCTGCCAACCAAATGTTACATTATATTTGAAGCATTCAAAAATTTCCATTATAAAATATTTGCCACTTAAATGATTATATATATTTATAATTTAAACAATTAAATATATTTAATTTTAAATCTTATTAGAATTTAAAATATTATCTATGTATATAAGCTAATTAAAAAGACATTTTTTTCATAAATTAAATTAAAAACAAAAAATAATAAAAGAATGTAAAAGTTAGATATTTTTAAAAGGATAAATAATTTAGCTGTTTTAAGTGAAGAAATTATGAAAAATATAATAAAATTATTAAAGTTTGTGGAAAAAAAAATTGACAAATGGTCATGAAAATTTGGCACTGAGGATGAAAAAAAAATAAAATAAAAAATTGGAAATTATATAGAAAACGCTTTAGGATATGATTGAGACAAATAAATGGTGATGAAAGTTACTGAAATATAGCAAATAAACATAACTGTTTTACTTTTTATACTTGAGATTAAAAATTAATAAATATTTGAGATTGAAAGTTTTATGTTATGATAGTGAGAGATATTAAAATAAGAGTATTTCCTTGATAAATTAAAATGATAATCATTTTCAACCATTATTAATCCATTGCCAGATGAAGTTCCCTCCAAGTTTAATACATAGCTTCCCTTAGCTACAAAACACCAGAATGATTCTTTATTTCATTATTTACATGTCTTTTACAATCTCTTGGGGCACAATTTAAAACTTCAGCTGTTCATTTATTATAATTTTTTCTAAAAATATGCTCAGTCCTGCTTTACTTCAGTCTCTTAATTCTTCCAATGATGTCAGCTATACCTGTTTGTTTTTATACTCACATATTGTGTTTTTTTATCTCTTATTATTTCTAATGTACATCTCTCCAAATTTCATTAAATTATTTGAAGTTTCTATTTTTCTCTTTCATAAAGTATCCAAATCCCAGACCTATAAATAAAATTGATAAAATGTATTTATAAATTTTTTTTTTCGAATATAGCAATTTTCCTTTTAGTATTGTTATTTATAAATTTATTTAAACCCACATTGATTACATAAGTAATATTTACTAAGGCTATAAACAAAGAGTGTACACATAAAAATGCAAAGGTAGGGACCTCTACAGGTCTTAACCACAAGCTTACGCTTTGGAAGAAAAGAGGTCCCTACCTTCGCACTTTCATGCACACACTCTTGAAGTTTATAGTCTTAGTAAATATTGTTATTTTTATTAAAAACAGTTCATCCCATTGTAATTCTATGACTAATTTCATTCATTACATTTGCATTCATATTAATAGTCTGCCCAAAGTATTTGTAATTGCTAACTTTTTCTAATTCATGAACATCAGTCTTTGTTTTTTTTCCTGAAAAAATTATCTTTCAAATATTTATTAAATAAGTACTACATTTACAATGACAATTATGAATACATGATAAATCAAAAGGGGAAGGTAAAATTACAAACATGAAGGCTATAAAAAGTGTACCTGAGGATAAATAAATATAAGATAGTAATAGTGTGGGTAAGAGATAAACCTGTATACCTGGACTATTGTGAACACACAAGTAGGCCATTAAACTCACCCATCTTACCTGATAAATTATCTCATAATACCAAAAGTCACTTTGTCATTTTAGAGATCGGTCAAATCATAGCTGGAAATGTTTCTGCAACTATGGATGCTTAGGTATTGAATGCTAAATCAGATATGTTAAGTTTATTATTATCCAAATTGATAACATAAGAATATGACCTTTTAATTATTAAAGAACCATTTTCAGTGATGTCTTAGACTGGAGAAATAATGAGTTTTACCAGTAATCAACCTTTCAATGTAATCAGTTTTCATGTTTCCTCAAATACTACTTTTGGAGCTAGGAGCTTGTCATGGTTTCTAAATTTTATAATTTTATTTAGAAAAAAAATTTCATTTTGAATTGCATGGGAATTGAAGACTATCTTTGATCCTAACTTTCTAATTTTTACCTGATAATCCTTGAAACATTTTCTAAAGATCTTCAGCATTATTTGTAAAAACATCCACTTCATGTGCATAATCTAATTGATTTAAATAACTTCAATTTACTTTTAATTTTTACCTTCCCATTTTAATCCACAAAATACTTATTGTAAAACTTTTCTTATGTGAATCATCTTAGTATCACTATGTTATTATTACTGCAGTTGCATTTTGCTAAATATTTGACAGAATATGATAATATCTAGAGTCTAAATTTTGATTGTATAGTGCTTTAATTACTGTAAACATGCTTACAGAGTCAAAATTCATTGGTTATTTCTATAACTTATGTCAGTATTTGGATATGATTCACTGTACTAAATTCATTTTTAAAACCAACTGTGATTAGAATCTAAAGTTTGCTGTTAATGAGTTGCAATTATCTTGATAAATATTTGTGTAGAACGAATAGAGGACTGATAAATTTGTAATTTTTAATATCTTCTTTGTCTCTTTTTTTCAATATCAATATTATTACTGCAGGCTCCTAATCATCTGGTACATCTTTATCACTTAGATATTTGGTATATAACTTTTCCAACATTTTTTTTATTTCTTTGTCTGGTTCTTTTAATATATCAGTCATATCAGTAATAATTCCATTATTTACTGGAGCATTTCCCTTTTTTCTAAAATTAATTGCATATCTCATTTTTTAAATGTAAAATGCTGAATAATTCACAAGATTTTAATGACTTTAGGAAATATTTTGTTTTATTTATTGCTATATAATTCTTTATGGAACTCTTTCACACATTTCATGATGTCATATCTCTTTTTTTTATCATCTTCTATAACTTCCCTTGATAATGCATATTTTTATTTTCTTATATCAATATTAACTATTTTTTTGTATCATTTTACAAAACTCTAGTTATTTAATTTTTTCTAATAAATTGTTTTTAACAATTTTCATAGTTCTTGTTTTTATAGATATAATAAACACCTCCACACTTCCCCAATTCTTTTCAAATTCATATAAATAAAGATATAATAAAAGACAAATGACTCCCCCAAGATGCATTTCGTGCTGAACCAGCACTCATCTGTTGGCCCAGGTTACTATCTCTCATATATATCTCTATTATATGAAAATTATTTATCTAGAGTAAATTGTTACATTTTCGTTTACCATTGTCAAACTCCCTCGAAGTGTGGAGGTGTTTATTATATCTATAAAGATATTACATACAGGACAGAGAAAGGTGAATAACTCCGTGTGTATAAATTAAAAAAAAATCAGATATATTAATCTTTAACTGAGGTCTAAAGTTTATATCTGTGCTAGAGATAATCTCTAGTTTCGAAAATGATTAGTAATAATCATTAGTATATTTATCTGAAATGGATGGCGTCAAAGTTGTAAGTGGAGGGAGTTTGACAATGGTAAATGAAAATGTAACAAGTTCTTGTTTTCTGTATAAATCTTGATTTAATAGAAAGTATATTACCAGCCATCTTTTTTGCAATTTTTAATAGAATACCAGTTATCTTCAAAACCTGTTAGTGTTTTAAAATAATTTTCAAGTTGTAATTTAAATTCAGTGAAGTGTTTCTGAATGTTAGAAATATCAACTGTTAATTTTGTCATACTTAATATAATTTGTTTTTCTAGTTTTAAAGTAATATATATTTTATATTTCATTAATTGATTGACATTTTCTATGTTGTGTCTATTACAAGCACTGCAATCTTGAAATATAAACTTTTTGTTAGTCAAAATATAGTTAAATTCTGCAATACCTTCATCTAGATGCTTCCATGTCGATTTTTATTTAGTATTTTTCGCTAATAATTCATGACATACAATTTTTCTTTCTCAGCAGATTCCACAAGTCTATGTTTTTTTCTGATTTTTATTACTATAATCAAATTTATCCACAGCATTTTCATCTTTTAATAAATCAATATGTATTTTATGCTAAAAAAAATTATGCTGAACAATTACTTTCTAATAGCTTCCAAATTTCAATAGATTCTTTGATTCAGTTTTTAATAAAGATAAACGCAGTAATATGTACCATTTGCTAACTAAAGCTTTGATTAGCTTAACTTTAATCTGAGCTCTATTTGCTACAAGATATCAGCATCATTTTCTAATGCACTAACTCTTTACATATAGAATATAATCTTAATACTGACACAAATGCTTAAGTTTATAAATGAATTTCTATTTTTTTTCCCTATACAAAAAGTGCATTTTAAAGTCTTAAATAGAATATTCTTTTGAAGAAAAAACTTTTCCGTATTATTTTTGCTATTCATAACTGAAGACAGTAATGATGATTATATTTTTGAAAAGACGAAAAAAAAAAAAAAAGATCCAAAAATAAATTAAGAGAATATAAAAAATAAACCATTAGAATCTAACAGACACGGAAAACATATTGGATCAGTTACAATTATAATTAAATAAAAAAAGTAATTAATCATATTTTAATCTCATCTGTTGAAGTCGATCATTAGTAAAGGAAACATAAAAAAATATTGTTATGAGTCATTATGTAAACAAGTCCTACCGAATCAACAGTTAAAACAAAACAAAAATAAAAAAAACACTTAAATGCCTATATTTAAATGAAAGCAAGATAATTGATAAATTTAGCAATTAATTATAATTTTTTAAATTTTCGCTATATAAATGTCACTTTAAAGTAAAAAGTTAAACTTATTTTAATGACTACAAAATAATTAATATATACATTAATTTGAATAGAAATTTTTAGCGGAGACAATCTGTATTGTGCTCAAGTTATTGATGAAGTAGGATATCTTTTTCAAAACTGAAAGTCAAATATGAATAATTAAATAAACAATGCTATACCAAGAACACTACTTCTTATTGCTTTTAGAATATTGGTTCATCATAAACTAGGTACTGTTTTTTATACCATCTTTTTTGTCTCTCTTTTTCCTTCTTCAGTCATTTAAGTTAGTGTAGATTTCATCTTAAACTTCTCCTGCCAATTGTTGTTTCCATATACTAATTACACCAATGGGATTGAGTATTAGTGCAATAACACTTCTATCCATTAATTACATGCATAATATTTATGATTCAATTCCCTTTTTCCTTTTCTTAAGCTGAAGATCTCAAAAATTAAGAAAGCAATACCAAATACAGGTATGATGACTTCCTTAGTTGTGATCTTTACTTAAGGCAGTACAATCACTAATAAGACAGTTTAGAACTGGATTTAAGACAGGAGTTCTATCTGAAAAAGATTATATATTTAGGCAGTCCTACTTAAATTTTTTTTGCCTATTATTGGATGTGGTTCAAATATGGTCTATTTTACACAGTTGGGATAGGATGACATGCTTAGCAGAGTATTCATTACAGTGATAAAAAAGTAAGAATATCAGTAGTAATGATAAAACAGAAGGCAGTATTAGTTGCAAATATAAATATTAAATCTAAATTTCCCCTATCTTTAGGTACATGGAATTTGCAAAGTTTATACAAATTCTTCAAGATAAGAGTGAAGGTCTGCACTGGTGACTAAGAAACTGTTAAATTTTAAGACCAATATGGATGCTCTTAGTAAAATTGGTCTGTCAAGAAAGGAAATTTTAATTGAGCAGGTATATGACTACAAGTATTTTCAAAAGTGCAAATCAATCAGTGAAAGGAGTATGCATGATGTTGGATTTGTTATAAAGTCTAATTTATTATCTTAAATTGTTAGAATTCCTTGTTATATCTATGAAAGGCTTATGGAATGTTAAAACTTTCCTTAAACAATATTATTTAGTGATCATTTTATCAGTGTCTATGATCCAACATTAGAATCAGAAAATTCAGCGGAAGAAAGCTTTTATTCTTTTTCGAATAGCATTATTAAAGAAATATCACTAAAAAATCAAATTTTTCTTCTTGGAAATTTTAAAGCAAATTTTGGTACAAATAGAATTCAGCCAAATGTTATTGGAAATAAATTTAAATGGTTTGTTATTATTTAATTTTTGGCAAAACACATAAACTGACACAAATATTTTGTTTAGGCAGAAAAACTTTATAAAAAACATGGATGCATTGAGATTTAAAACAATAGCATTTAATAGATCACATTAAGAGTTATAATAAAAGTTTATATTAAGTGAGGACTTACAAGAATTTCTGTTTGGATCATATATTAGTTCATTCAAAATTAAAATAATAGATGCATTAAAGTAGATTTTATTCTGATCATATTCACATTAAAATTATTGTTCATTCTTTAGTAGTATCTATCAATATTAATCACTAAAGTTTCTAATTTGGACCTCCAGAATTGTCACATTATTAAAGCATTAAATTCACTTAAGACATGTGCTATGTATACAAATAAATCTGTTCTTGAGTTCACTAAAAAGAAGAATCATGATTATTTTCTGAAAATAATCATATTTTTAATAATTTGATTAAAAAAAAATATGTGCATGTTGTGTTTGGATAAATACTAAATTAGATGTATAACTTAATACTAAATGTATAGATTTGAAAGTAGAAATTCAAGAACAAATAAAAAGGCTTAAATGATTGGTGCAAAGAAGATATAAACATTTTCCAATCATTGTCACTCTAAATTTTTTTTTTTGATGTGCTGAGAGCAACATATAAACCTGAGAAAATCTAGTAATGACACTGTTTTATATAACGATAACACTATTTTGAACAAATGAAATTAGTATTTTGATTATCTTATTAATAATGATTCAAGAATTGAGATGAGAACTTTTAATAATATATCCATTTTATCTACTTATTTAGATTTGGACAGGATATGTAGCTCAGGAAAGTTCAAGCAACTCATTGTGATCTTAAAAATTGAAAAGGCAAGTCTGATGAAATATTTAGAGAAATTTTAAAATACAGTAGTGATAAGGAAGTTTCAGAAATATTGGAATTTTTTAGGAATATATAAACCTATGAAGTCATACAACATGATCTTATGGATTCTTCTATTGTTCCAATTTTTAAAATTAAAGAGAGTAGACAATATTGCAGTAATTATCATGGAACATCACCATTCTCCACTACAACAATTGTACTTTTATGAATTTTGTTGAATACTTTGCTTCCATTCATCATTTTATGATTACCAGAAACTTAGTGTGGTTTTATATAATCAAAAAGTACTATAGACATGGTTTTTATTATTAAGGTCATGCAAGAAAAGTGTTGGAAAAAAAGAATGATTTATATATTGATTTAGTTCATTTTCCATCAAAATTAATTTGTATTCTACAATTTTTATTTAATGGAATCTACAGGTAAAAATATAAAGCATTTAAAATGCAAAATAATATTAAACAAAGATGTGTACTTGTTCCAACATTGTTTTCAATTTTTAGGCAGACTAATAAAATAGGGATCAAATTGAGAGAAGAGGTTTGATCGTAGAATTTTAATGTGACTTGATTGAAAATAAAAACAAAAACATCATCTTTTTGAATTCTGGATTTATAGTATATTGATGATTTTGATATTTTTTCTACTTGAACAGATGATTTTGAATAAAACATTAAAAAATTTAGTTCAATAATTTATGTTCAAGAAACTAAAATTCTAGCCAGTGTTGGAAAAAAAATTCTCTGCAAGTTTTAGCTTGGATGGTTGCAAATTGATTTAAATACTTTGGTAGTTTTATAAGTAGAAAGATAAATTTAGATTTTGTTTTATATATAGAAAAAGGGACTTACATTTTGAAGTACAGCACAAACTCCAAAAAGTGTTGCTGCTGCTTTAAACAAACTAAAAAATAGAGTATTTCATTTGAGGGAAATAACTACTGCAACAAAATTAGCTATATGTAGAGTTTTGATTTTACCTAATTTATTGTATGGAAATAAGACTAGGATATCCTATCAATGCAATATAAAGATAATAGAAAAGTTTTATTTCTGGATGCTCCATAAAATTGTAAAAATACAATGGCAATATCAATCTCCAAGTTCGCCATTCTACTTATAAAACTGTGTTACATGTAAATATGCACTCTCTATATACACAAATACAAAAAACTGTATTAAGATCAAAGCTTTATTAATATTAACAGTAACTGTGATTAGCATGACTTCAGCTGATAATCATCATAACAGTAGCAATGTTTGTAACAGAGGTAGGGGAATAATATTCAGTTTAAAGGCAAAAAAAATAATTGCATATTGTTTGCATTAATTAGAGCAAGCCAAAAGAGGAACACAGGGTTCTTTCCTATTGATGGTACAATTATCCTTGGAAATGTGCCCAGTCGAAAGCATGCTAAGCACTACAGTATTGTTAATGTTAGTAAAGTTTTGCTCTTAATACAGTTTATTTATTTATATATATATATTGCATTAGCGGAGATAAAGTATTTTACAAATGTAATGATAGGTTTTTATTAAGCTTCTTTTTTCAAAAACAGCTAGAAATAAATGGATAAGACACAACGATCAAATGGTAGCCCCTAATCATCAGCGAGGACAGTAGTCATTACTTGCTCTTTGTTAAAATAAATTTTTATTGGCATCCTACTACTTGCAGCTATGTTACAAGCTTTAACATGTCTTATATATTACTGATATAAAACATAGATTGAAGAATATATATATAAAATTGTAAAAGAGAAAGAAAACTAATTTTCCAAAAGTGCTACTAGGGATTTTATTTTTTTCTTACAATAAAGAAAACTTTGATCATGATTTGTTCGCTCTTGTCTAAAAGCTTACACGTCGAAAGTGAAATTAATTTAAAAGTTATTGCACTTGAAGTTTTTTTTTTTTGTTTGACTATCTACTTTCTGATTTCAGATTCTATATCAAAAATCTAATTAATTTAATGCCTCATTTATCTACATTCGAGTCAATATTTGTGAACAAAAATGTTAAGCTTGGAGAGTTACTATTGACACAAATGGTTGAAAATGTTTGAGAGTTACAAATGCTTTTTCCAGTAGAAAAAGTACAAAAATTAGAGTAAAATTAAGAATAAAGTGCTATGTGGGTATATATATTATGTATTAAACGTATTTCAAAAAAGTATAATGCAAAGTGTTTAAAGCAAATTATATTGACTAATTAATCCTTTGATAGAAATCATTAAGATTACGCAATAAGAAAAAATCATGTGATTATTCGTATACATTATACGTGGCATAGTAGAAAGAAAAGATGAAGTTCAATTAAAAGAGAAAATTTTTGTTGTTTAATCAACAAACTAATTTGTATTGGAATTTTAAAATCAATGCATGTATTCCAAATTTTTTTTTTAACACACAGTTTTAGGGTTTTTTAAATGTGTGTGTGGTTGCTGGTTGTTATAGCACAAACAATCTTAGAATTGGATTGGATCTGGGTAGTGCGAGGGCTTCAGTATTTGTTGTTACATCTTTTTCTACGCAAGTCTTTGCTTTAATCACATACAGACATATGTATGTGCGATAATATGGATCTATAAATACACAGATATAAATTATGTATAGTTAATGTATAAAATTAATTCATCCAGCAGTTATTTCACAAACAGCAAACTTTTATTAAATACTACCATCGTAAATCAATTTTTATGAATTAAAAGCTTTTTTAAATCACAGATAAAGAATTTTGTTAAAGATCATTAAATCTAACACATAATAGTTATTTTGATTTTGCCCAATCTTTTTACCTGTGCTCATGGCTACAATATGATTTTTCAAAAATGACTTCTTTCTTACATATTATTTTAAACACATGCATATAGTCATAAAAAACGATATGTACATAGCTTTCAGTATGTATTTTAACCAGTTAAGTTTTTATCAGTTAGACTTTTCTATCTCATATCTTTCCAATATTTAGTACCTCTATTTTGTATTTATATAAATGAATTATATAAATTTACTTTATAAACAATATCAGTGCTGAGCAAAGTGCATATTTAGAACTATTTACATACTTTCTGTATTATCTACAATTATATTTTTAAATTAAAGTAGAAGAATAAAGAGAATTTCTAGAGATATAATTTTGTGCTTTAGAATGGTGCGTTGCAAGTATTATAAAACTAAAGTAATTTTCATGGTAGTTTATAAATAATGTTTATATCTATTTGAATTTTAATAAGGTTTAAAATTTTTTATCCACTTAGGAGCACTTTTGATTATCCTAGTAATCTTTGTCAACTAAAACTTTGAAAGGCTAACCTTTCCACAATTCCATGATCTTAACATTTGCTACCTGCCTGTTAATTAAGTCATGTTTATATTTGTACATTAGCATAGCTTCTTTTATTTTTCTTTTATTGTTATTTTTTTTAATTTGCAATATTTTTACATTATTAAAATTGAAGTCAAAACCATAAATACATAACTTATTATGGTCGTAAAAAACAGATGAAATATTATTATCTACTATACAATTTTGTTTTGATTACTGAACCCATTTTAATAATAGCAAGTGCTTTTTAGTTCTTTTTTTATAAGGAAAATTTATAAAGGTATATGTGATATTGAATTTTATAGACCTCCTACATTAAACAAATTAATAAATAACTCCAAAGATAAAACCTCACTTATAAATAAAAATTGTGCCATTTATAAATGGATATGTAGGTGTGGCAGTGAATATACAGGTGAATTGAGATATACATTGGAAAAAGAACTAAAGACCACTTTTATTGTTAAAACAGGTTTAGAAATCGAAGCTAAATTGTATAGTAGATAATAATATTTCAGCATCTGTTTTTTACGACCATAATAAGTCATGTATTTATGGTTTTGACTTCAATTTTAATAATGTAAAAATATTGCAAATTGAAAAAAATAACAATAAAATAAAAATAAAGAAAAGCTATGGTAATATACAAATATAAGCATGACTTAATTAACAGGCAGGCAACAAATGTTAAGATCATAGAATTGTGGGAAGGTTAGCCTTTCAAAGTTTTAGTTGCCAAAGATTACTAGGATAATCGAAAGTGCTCCTTAAGTGGATAAATTTTTTTAATTATTTAATTACTGTATTTACAAATATTCAGTTATATAATTATATATATTAAAAGAGCCATGCTTCCATATCCAATTGTATGTTTAATTTTTTTTTTTAAAAAGAAATGTATTAAATAGAAGATAACAAGTATGCAGACATATATATTAAATCTGTAGTCATGTTAATGTTTTATAATAACCAATTAATGACTGAATAATCAAAATTAATATTTTTTTATTTTCTTAACTTTTAGGTACTATCAATACTGATGATCTTGAGGTTTCTATAAGTATGATGAATGGAAGTGCATGTGTGCATGCAAACACAATTTTTGATTATTGATTTTATAACATTTACAAAAAAAAAGCTACAAAAGTGAAATAACAATATTAATTTTATCATTTTTTTTGATATTCAGTAGATTGTGTAAAAACAATTATTACAAAACTTGTTTTATTATTTTTATAACAAATATATTATTATTCCATTTGAAATATAACAAAAAACAGTCTATCATTCATATTTAATTAGCTCGAGAAATAATTTACTTTCTTTTAATATAAGCATATCTAAAAATTGTTTTAGAAAGAATACAAAAATTATGAATTAATTCTTTTATTTTGAAGCCTTTTTCTTAAATCTGCAGATTTATATCACATTAATATGCTGCGCAAAATAAAGCAAGATTCTATAAATAATTATTTTCTTTAAGAGAAAGAATTCATAATCATCCTTCTAAAAGGATATTTATGATTGGAATAAGTGTTTTTCCAAAAATTACTAAAGAGAAGGCTATATATACATCAAGATAAATGCATAGTTGGATAATGAACTTTCTGATAATCTTTTAAAGTAAAAGAATATCAATGAAAGGGAGAAAATATGGTAGTAACACATATTCAAAATAAAATGTCAAAATTAACTGAATTTCTGTCTGCAATAAAAAAATGACATAAGCAAAAGAAGCTTATATTGAGAATCCTAAAAAACAGAAAAGGGAAATGTAAAGGATCTTTCCAGTTGAATATTTAATTAATATCCCATTCTTAATTACAGAAATACAAATTTGAAGGTAAACTTTTTGGACTAAATATTTCAATGGTCTTTATCTGCACTAAAATTTTAAAAATTCAATGAACACTTAAAAAAAGACACTAATTAATTAAAAAATGATTCAAAAATTTATATTATTAAATTTCATCATTGAGAAAGGATAATTTCTTATATATTAATTTTCTTATAAAAATAATTTTGTAATTTGACTTGTAATTATGATTATATTTGTTCTATTACTATATGAATAACATTGTTTTATAAATGCTATTCTTAAAATTGTAGCTATAGAATTAATTTTACCAGTTGTATTTTTTTGTTTACTTGAACAATTTAATTGCTTACCTAAAAAAAGAATTTGTGTTTGAAAAAAAGATTTAAGTTTGCTCTATTTAATACATACTTTTATCATAATCCTGCTTTCTGAACACCTATGATATAAATATTTTAGACTCAGATTATATCTTATTCATGTCATTAACTTTTACGGAGTGTGTGAATCAAGAATATGTTATTAATTGTGAATGGTTTGGGATCATTATCATTTATGTATTATTATTTGATGGCATTCGGACAAAAATAATGATTATTTTTTTTTGTAATAATATTAACTATTTGTACGTGGAAATGAATGGCACCATAACATTAAGATATATGTTTAAATATTCATACCACTATATATATATATATATATATGATTTATTAATGAAAAGTATTAACAATTTATAATCAAGTGCGGAAATTTTAATTTGATTGAGAATAACTTTATACTATATTTTAACGACCAGCCATCCACAAGGTTAGTCTTTCTTATTCTCTTTCTTATTTATATTTGTTACATCACAGTTACTTTTGAATACACATCTAAAATTATGACTGGGATATATATTAGTTTTTAAATCAAAAATATCAATTCTGAGGAATACTATAAGCAAATAAATACATATGAAAAATTATATAACTTTTACTTTTTTGTATATTGTAATGGCAGGAACAATGTTTAATATAATATGATCACCACACTATGAAATTTTAATGTAGAATTATATATTGTTTTATTGAAAGATTTTCCAATTTTAAGCATTTAAAATGTTTCCAGGAAATCACTGGTCTATTTATTTTAATTTGATTAGATATTAATTTCACTTTTATTTAGAATTTACTGGAGAAGCAAGCTTCTAAATTTAATTAAAATTTAAGATGATTTATGAAATAGAATTCAGAAAATATAACAAACAAATGGAAAAAAAAATTGTTTAAACCAACAAATTCCGAAGATTAGTTTCATTTTTATTTTACAGATTATCTCATTTCAGTGTTCGTGTAGTACAGTGGGTTAGACATGGAGATGGAATAAATGATTAATAGTTAGGTTTAGTAATCCAATAAATGCCTTTCACTCCTGTCTCTTATATAATTATTGAGGATTGCCAATTCCTCAACAAGTTTTGTGATAAATGCTTAGCCAAAGCCAGCATTTAAAATATCTCTGTCAGGACCCCCCCAACCACTAACCATGGTTTTATGCTTTAGCATTCCTCAAAGGGGTGCTAGGACAGGTTCAGACACTAGATCTAAAAATACCAACCCAAAGCCAGCATTTATCTAGAAGTTATCTATTGAGAGGAAAATCTAAAATTTTCAGACACCTACATGTCTTCAAACCCAGATATCCAACTCAAATAGCTATATGGGGCTGAGAGATCTTCAGCCATACCATATATTAGTAGTCTTAGCAATATAACATTGCATAAGACTTAAGGCAGAGACTCAAAATAAGAGTCATAGATCACACGACCCAATTCTGTTAAGCTTGTAAGATATAATCAATGAGGATTGCCAATTCCTCAACAAGCATTGTGATAAATGCTTAGCCAGAGCCAGCATTTAAAATATCTCTGTCAGGACCCTTTCCCCCAAACCTCTGACCATGGTTTTGGCACTCCTTAGAGAGGTGCTAGGATAGGTTCAGACACTAGATCTAAATATACCAACCCAAAGCCAGCATTTACCTAGAAGTTATCTATTGAGAGGAAAATCTGAAATTTTCAGACACCTTCATGTCTTCAAACCCAGATATCCAACTCAAATAGCTATATGGGGCTGAGAGATCTTCAGCCATACCATATATTAATAGTCTTAGTAATATAACATTGCATAAGACTTAAGGCTATTTGAGTTGGATATCTGGGTTTGAAGACATGTAGATGTCTGAAAATTTCAGATTTTTCTCTCAATAGATAACTTCCAGATAAATGCTGGCCTTGGGATTGGTATTTTTTGATCTAGGGTCTGAACCTATACTAGCACCTCTCTGAGGAGTAGGTCAGAGATTTGGGGGGTCCTGACAAAGATATTTTAAATGCTGGCTCTGGCTAAGCATTTATCACAAAGCTTGTTGAGAAATTGGCAATCCTCATTGATTATATTTTACAAGCTTAAGAGAATTGGGTTGTGTGATCTATGACTCTTATTTTGATTATTTATAGTCTCTGTCTTAAGTCTTATGCAATGTTATATTGCTAAGACTAATATATGGTATGACTGAAGATCTCCCAGTCCCATATAGCTATTTGAGTTGGATATCTGGGTTTGAAGACATGTAGTTGTCTGAAAATTTCAGATTGTCTTCTCAATAGATAACTTCTAGATAAATGCTGGCTTTGGGTTGGTATTTTTTGATCTAGTGTCTGAACCTATCCTAACACCTCTTTGAGGAGTGCCAAAGCATGAAACCAAGGTCAGAGGTTTGAGGGGGGGGAGTCCTGACAGAGATATTTTACATGCTGGCTCTGGCTAAGCATTTATCACAGAGCTTGTTGAGGAATTGGCAATCCTCATTGATTATATCTTACAAGCTTAAGAGAATTGAGTCGTGTGATTTATGACTCTTATTTTGACTTTCTCTTATATATCTTAAAATTAATAATGAGATAATTCCCTTCCCAAAAAAATAAGTCACATGCCTTTCAAAAGAGCACATAATAAAACAGGAAATTCCATTCTATTTAGTGGGAATTATTTAAATTCTGAATAAAAAACTATAAAAAAGATAGTAAAATTTTAAAACATTTTAGAAACTTTATTTTCAATAATTTTTATATAAAACTATGAATGTAAATAAAGATGTTTAGAAGGCGAAAATAATGATAATTTCTTTGTCAATAACTTTAAAACATATTTTGCAAGTGTAAAGTTTTAAAAAAACTAAGTTATTTAAAATATAAATAAAATTTTAATTAAAACCTCTATGCATACTATTTTCTACACATATCTTTTAAACCATTTGTAATATCCACAATTCTAATTTATTGCTTATAGTTCTTAATTATTATAAGGCCGTTCTCATCTATTTAATTAGCTCACATTCTGCAAGTACTTTAGTTTCTTGCTCTACTTTTAAAACTCCTATAATCATTTCCTCTTTAAGATTGTAGATCAACTTTTTCTTTACACTTTGTATTTCTTTTCATCATGTTTTATAATTGTTTTACTTCTAATCACACATTAAATTCAATTTCTTTTTATTTTTATATTTTCTTCAAAACAATTTATTTTTAAAATTATATCTACATTTTCTGTCTTTCCAACTTTTTATTTTTCTTCAAATCTCCTCCTATAAAAGAAACAACTTTATTTCTATCTTTTTTAAAAATTATTATTATTTCTGCTGTATATAAAGTATATTCTAAATAAAACATTTAACAAGCCTCTTTATTATATCTAATTTGAATGTCTCTTTTAAGCTTATTTAAACTCTTTTTATTCACTGCAATTCTGTTCTAATTTTTTTATGCTATTTCCATAATCAGTTATTCAATTTTTAAAATTTTGACAACTCATAAATCTTGATATATAATGATTATTATTAATTGGATTTTTCTGTTTCCTTATTAGGAATTATCAAAAATATCAGAATCATCTTCTGGAAAGCAAGCACATTGTAGTACATGATGTTCTACTAATTGCCTTTTACAGGGATCTCCCTGCATTAGTCTGTCATTAAGCGAAGCCACATTGGTGTTAAAAATATTTTTGTTAACTGTGTCTCAGTTATTTATTGATTTTTGTAATGATTGAAAAGTTAAAACAACATGAAATTATGTTTTCTGTTAGGAAAATGGCAAGAAAAACAATTACAAGCAAGCTTCTCTGGAAGATGTTTGTGAGTCATTTAATTGAAGTCTCCACCATATCCTAAAAAGCATGATGAATAAAGTCCAACTAATGTCAAGATGATACTGATTTTCATTTTTTGATACAAAAGATATTGTTCACTGAGTATTTATTAGTAATAATCAGATATTTTAATAAGTTTCAAAATGTTTGCATGATGTGGTAAAATAAAAATGTTTCAATTTATGGAAGTGAGGAGTGCAAACTTTACCCTGACAAAGCACCAGTGCACAAAGCCTTGAATGTGGCACAATTCTTAATTAAAATTTTGCATGACTCCATTAGCAATATTCACCTGATCTTACTTCATGTGACTTCTTTTTATTTCTTTATGTAAAAAAATGCATCAGAATTTTTTTTTTGTAGATTTAAAATTGGTGAAGAAAAAAAATGAGTTAGGTATTAAAAGGCATCACTTTACAATAAAAATTTAAATTACTTCAAAAAATGAAAAACACATTTAGACCAGTGTATTGCTTTAAATAGACTGCACTTTGAAGGGGATTTAATTTGTAACTTCTAAAAATAAATCCACAATTTATTATTTCAAAATTCAAGTTATTTTTGGATATTACCGTATATATTTATTGATTTATTTTATTTGTGTTTATTAATTTTCAACAAGCTTTGTCATACATAATATTTCATAAAATTCATATTTTAACTAAAAGACTGATTTTCATCACAAATTATAGCAAAATGGCTTCCTCCAAAATTTAAATGCTAAAAATTATTTGCATATCTGATAATGCAATTACATTCTATAGACTAAAAACCTTTTTTAAAAAACATACATATACAGGGCTAATCCAAGGGGGGGGGGGCAAAGAGGCAGCTGCCCTGGGCCTCACAATATTTGTGACCTTAACTTGGCAAGTCAATATGTTGACAATTTAATAGAAAATCAAAAACTTATCAAAATTTATAATATAGGGTCGTGTGAAAGTCTGTGCTAATATACCCTATATATTACATATATAGACACAGGTATATAATAAGCCTGTGTTTCAGTTATTACATAGTAGAGATATCTGCCCATCCCTTGTATATGTGTTAAATGGAGTATGTGCTCTACATGAGGGTTCAGATTGACCTTAGGTCAACATGGGTGTGACAAGAATCTCAGCCTCAGGGTGGTTTTGAGCATTCCATCATCAGATTTTCAATTGGATGATGGTTGAAGATGATTGCTGGTTTAGCATGAAATACATATATTGGTGATTATTTATCTTTTCAACATATATGTGTTCAAGTGTATTAGTGTTATGAGATAGAGTGAAGAGTGGTGGGTTGTGTGAAAGTCTGTGCTAATATACCCTATATAATATAACCTTTAAAAACAGAAAGTGAAATAATTGTAATTGGAGTATACTAAACCATGACCAACTAATATTAATAATAATCAGGCTTTTTTTTTAATGGATTACTGTTCATAGAAACTGTTAAAATGCATGCAGTACTTTATGTAAACATCAACATTCTAAAAAAAACAAAAAAATAAAAGGCAATAAAAAATAACGCACATAGCTTACTTTGATAAATAATTTGCTGAAACCAGATTTGTTTACTGTAAATATCTTTTTAAAAATGAAAACTGTGATCAAAACTACAATTATAATTTTTGTAATTGTTTATATCCATAAGCACTCAAATTTATTTTATAAAAGATAAGAAATTAAAAATAAAATATAATTGAGTATTAATGCAAATTAAAAAAACTTAGGTAATGAAAAAAATAGATAAATTATTATTATTATTATTATTATAATATTTTTTTATTGCATTATTTTTAAATAAGATATTTGTCATTAATTTTTCCCAACTTTCATATCTTTTAATAACAAATTTGACTAACAATTTATTCTGCAATTTTTCATAAATGATTTCAAGCATCACTATAATTGTTTATTAAGCAATGTTTTATTAGTCACAGCAATAAAACAAAAAAGTATTCAGGTTTAATTGATATTAATTATACTTAAAGCAACAGACTTTGTTAGTATTGCTAAAAAATGCATAATGCAATTAATAGAACATATTTTGATGCAATTTAAATAAACAAAATTAATCTTAATAGAGCAGAATAACATAACAAAGCGAAACTAAATAAATAAAATTAAGATTCTAAAGCTGACATTAAATTTGTTGATAAATTAATAACACACTTTAATAAAAACAATTTATGATATTCAGTAAATTGAACTAAAGTAATTGATGTTAGAAAAATTAATATGACCAAAATGCAGAAAGCCAGATGACCTTGAACACTTTATCAATTAAAATATTTGATTCTATAAAGAAAACTTTGAAAAGACTGAAATATGTTTCATTAACAAAATATGGTGTCACTTTTAATAAATCATATATTCTATCAAAATTGAGCAATATGACATGAGAATATTTATAGAAAATTTAAAAAAACGCCTTAACTTGAATATAAAGTTTGAATTAAATAATTTTAATTTTATTTAAAAAATTTATTAAAGCTAAAATTATTATTAAAATTATTATCTATAATTTTTTTAATTTTTTGAAAATAGAAATAATTTTTTTTTAAAAACGAGCTCATTAATAGAATTTAAAAAAAAAACTCTTACCAGAGTCTGTTTGAAAGCACATACACAAATGTTAGCTACTTATTTACTTAATTATTTTTATAAAACTGATGAATTACCAACATGTACTTAAATGGAAAACTTTATAATCAAGCTCTTATAACTCATCAAAACAAAAATAAAAACAAAAAGAACAAACTATTATTACTTTTCAGACATTTGTTAAGTCTAATCAAGATAGTTTCATAGAATATACAAAAAGTTTCTAATCATATAAATATAAACAGTAATTTTTTTATCCATGAAAGATATTCATATTGACAAAATTATATAACATCATGAAATTTAAATTATTCAAAATGTTTAACATTAAATTTATAAAATATCTATCGCGAATATTTAAGTATATTTCAAATAATTCTCATTCAAATTAACTAAGTGATAGTAAAAATAGTTTAGTTGTTGATTCATAAATTTAACAATTATATTTTTTATTATTACGTTTTTAGACACTATAACCAATTGTTGAATAAATTATTTTAAAGACTTAAGATATCAGGTTCAACTCTATAAAATTCAACAAAATTATACTTTTTATTTTCTCAAGTCTTTAAATTTAATAAAAGCTCAACCTTTTTTGAAAAGAGTTTTTACTTTTAAAGTCAGATATTTTGATTATAAAGTTTTTATTAGTTAAATAAAAAAGCAATATATAATGTATAATGTTAAGCTCAACAAGTCATGTTAAATTCTGTTAATATCATTATTTAAAAATCTGTCAAACTGACAAATAATGGAAAGGAAAGCCTTCATGAAAGATTTACATTTTCACTGAAACAGCTTCATTAGGTAGGAATTATCAACTGTCAAACAAATGTTAATTATGAATAGCCCTTACATAGATCAATAATTGAGTTGCTACATTAAAATATTTAATGTAAGGTATATTATATTGATTTAACAGCATTTCTATTGCCGAATATTTTAAAACATCTTTACAATCCTTACAAAATTATATTAAAGATTTTATATATATATATATATTAGTTTAGTTGTAAATATTAAAATAAGTAGGAAAAGGTAATTCCTAATTTATGAAGCTGTTCATATGAGAATTTTATACGAGTTCTTTATTATTATTATATACATCTGTTATTAAAAAAATAATTATTTAATTTGTTGTTCAGAAAATCATGTGATATTCAGATATCAAAGTAATAGGTTAAACACAACAAGTTCATTTAGTTGACTGAACAGGAATTTTTTAAATTTTATTTCACCAAAAATTGATACAGAAATCTTTAACTCTTGAATTTGCCACTCTGTATCTGCACGGGTTGCGTAGTAATGAATAATCTACAAATAGAAGTTATATATACGTTAATTAAAAATATTAGCATTTAGTTATTTGGATTAACTTTTTTTACAAAATAACATTCTTTCAAAAAGAAGTTTTAAATTAATTAACTTTAAATGAGATTAACAAAAAAAAATTTTGTTAGGGAATTTTAAAAATAAAATAATGTAGACGGTAAAGCTTTTAGAAAAGTAAAAAAAAAAAAAAGCTTCATTTCTATCACTAGTTCTTCAGTTGGCTTCATTTTATTTTATCAAAATAAAATTTCTGAAGTAATAGTCTGATAAATATTGATATTGAATAAAGTCGTAGTTATTACAAGATTTTTTGACAAGTTTCATATTTTTATATGATTGAACTTTTGACATGAATTCTTACATTTTATTACAATATTAATTGGAACTCTTGTTTGTCAAATAGACGAATGCATGTTCACATTTGTCAATAACGTTAAAAATAACACATTCATCGATCAACTTATCTATCAACATTATGCACATAATTTTTTGATATAAGATTAAATAATTTATTTAGATCTCTACAATTTAATGATTAGGTGCTTGGGGCATCTTGAAATCTTTGAGAAAAAGAAATGATAGGTTGACTTAGATTTAGGGACCTTTTTAACTCTTGAGTTCACCATACTATCTCTACATTTTACTAGTTAATTATTAATTTGTTTAACCAGACAAATATGTAAATATCTACCAGTTATTTTATCTATCAATCTACTCAACTTTCTATAACTATTTGTCTACATAGCATTATAGCAGTAAACATTAAAATTATAATTATAAATAAATTATTTTTAAATAAAGATTGTAAAATAATTAAATTATCTACTGTTTACTGGATTAGTACCAATAGATATATAACACCTCTACCACCACTCATAAAAGAAGCATTATATTATAGTTATAATTTTTATGTAGCAGGCATCATATTAAGACTTTTCTGATACAGAGATTAGTCTGTGACTTTTATTCTTTATATAATAACTGCATAGCTAATCAGTTTGCTAAAGAAAGGGCTATCCAAAGAAAAAATTCAATGTTACTTGGGATCTAAAAAAGATTCCAAATTTTATTGGACTAGGCTTAAAATGCCAATTCATGGTCATGACCAGCAATTGTGATAACAAAGCTTATCATGCAAGTTTATATGTCATATTTTAACAACTGAATATGATTTTGAATAAGTTATACATATATTATGAATCTCAATGATTTATAGAACTTCATTATTTAGGATATAGTTGAAACTATGAGTTCCTCAAAATTTATGCTCATCTTTAATTAAATATAAAATTTTAAAGAAATTGTATTAACTAATGACAAATAATAACAAATTATTTCTAGTGATGATTCAAGTATTGCCTCAAATTATTCAACAAGACTTCATTTGAGAACTTAATATACATATGTTTATAAGTGTTCAATAACAATAAAATGAATATATAAATGTTGCGCTATCTCATAATCTTGGTCCTCTATTTTTTGCTAAAATGTAATGCATCCTGAGAGATTAAAGTTCTATTAACATCACATTATCTATTATAAATTGATGATACATCACAAGCTCAAATCATGGTAAAAAAATAATTACTATAATTTTATTAAATGCATTCTACTTTGCTTAAAAGCTGCTTCCAATTTAGTTTTTACTTACTAACATACATTCTCACTATTATTTTCACCATTATAGGTCCACTGAAAAATAGTTTTTCCAAGTTTAAACCAGTTATTCTGATCTCTATCTTCACCATATCACACCAGCACACTGCATTATTTCACTCATCCATCTCACGTGATCTTTAATTGGATCTTTTACAATGTCATGGAATACAATTTAAAATTTTACCTATCCATCTACTATCATCTCTTCTATTAACATATCCAACTCAGCTCCATTTCAGTTTCTTGATTTTTTCAATGTCAATAATACCTGTTTGTTCTTTCACCCTTTTTTTCTCATTTTGGACCTTTTCTTGTTACTTCTAATAAATACCTCTCCAAATTTTATTGAATAATCTTAAGTTTCTAAATTGCTCTTTTGTTAAATGTCCAAGTCTCAGATCCATAAGTAAGAAGTGGTTAAACACATTTATTAAATAATTTTCTTTTCAAGCATATAAGTATAATTTCTTTAAATGATGTTATTTCTATTAAAAGCACTCCATTAAAATATAATTCTATGATTAATTTTATCCATTATGTTTCCATCTGTATTAGTAATCTGACCAAGAAATTTCTAATTATTAAATTTCTTTAATTCATCATTATTAATCGTAATTTTCTTCTTTTGAGTAGGCTTTAATCCAACTTTCTTATTTCCATGTTGTTTTATACTTTTGAAACTTCTATTCACTTCTACAGCTTTCCTTGTTAATTCATAACTATATTTTCTTATAATTGTTTTTGTACCATTCTACAGAACTCTAGATATTCAATTCTTGGATAATTTTAGTATATCTTTATATTTGTTCCTTTTGTCATATGTTGTCTTGCCTCATTAATTCTTAATAGTATATCAGTTATCTTTCTATTGATTTCATTTAAATGTGAACCATTTTTAAAATATTTTAATATTTTAAAATAATTTGCAAGTTCTAATTTAAATTCATTGGAAAGTAATATCAACTATGAATGTTATTTTTCCTTTATAATTTTTGCCCCTCTAGTTTTGCTTTGATGCAATACTTACTCTTTATGAGTTGATGACTATTTTCTGTATTGAACATATTAAAAACATTACAATTTTTATTATCCAAAATATAATCGAATTCTGCTAAACCTTCATTTGGTTGTATTCATGTCTATTTCTGTTTAACATTTTTCTGAAAGTCTGTATCCTGTTTCATTTTATCACCATAATTAAATGTACCTGCAGCACTTTTATCTTTTAATTGGTTACCAATTTTAGTATTAAAGTTTCCCCAAGACAGTTTTAAAATATAAAAATCTTCCATTATTTAATCTTATGATTCTTTCTGATATACCATCAATCTCCATAATGTTAATCTTCCGCTTTTAATTTATAAACAATCCCATCCACTTATTCTTTTAATATTTGTGTCTTTGTAATAAAGTATTGCCCACTTTTTAAATCAATCATCTCTTTATGATTTTTTCTAAATTCTAAAAAATCAAAATGTCCCATTTCTGATTCAAGCAATTTTCCTTCATTTAAAAGTCGTTATCAAATAGCAACCTGTATTCACAATCAGAGATTCTTAGCATCCTTCACTTACAACTGCCACCTGCTGCTTGACTAAAGACTTTGCTGCTTCCTAGGATTAAGAGCCATAATATAGTTTTGTTTATAATAATTTTAAATATCTAAAACACATTTATTCATTTATATTAAATAACATCCATAAAGACTAGAATCAGAAAATAGTTGTCATTAATAGTTTATTATAATATAAATTGGCTAAATTCCACTGCCATCTTACTCAAATATTAAATTTAGATTTTGTACACTGTTACTATGTTACAATGATATATAGCTGCCATAATATATAATCATAAGGATTATATTAAAGTAAAACATTATTTTGTAAATCACTTTCTGCAGAGTAAGACTCTTCACTTTTTACCAAAAAAATAGTGAAAAAGATATATTCTCTAGACTTATTAATTATCAGATGGTGAGAATTTGTGAATTTTTTATCCTTGTTTTCTTTTTGATGTAGAATTAAACCTTAAATCATAAGTATGACAAGCAGATACATTACCTTTGCATTCGAAGGCTTTAAAAACATTACTTGTATATATATATATATATATATATGTCATATTATTATTACTATTTGCGGGATATTCCGTGTAGTGAAAAAGCTAAATGCTGATGTTTCAGTACAATATCAAGTATCTTCCTCAGAGCGTCCTCTTTCTCAAATCATAAGAATGCACGTGTATATATATTAAAATAATAAATTTAACAGTTTACAAACTATTACAAACAACCCTTATATCCACAGAAGTACTTTTAGTTAATTTCTTAAATCTGCCTCAACTGCCATTAAATTCAAAAACAAAAGCAGAAGCAAATGTCATCAATTCAAATTCCACAAATCTCGTATGTTAATGTTAGCAGCTTGTCGATTTATTAAATGCATTTTATTCCTGTTTATAAAAATTGCCTCTTTAATTTTTCTTTTATTATGGTTTCTCTCCTCATGAAGAATTTTCACATTTTCAAAATCAAATTTAAATTTATATTTACATGTTTTTTCATGATCAAAGAAAACTGAAGGAGATATTTGATCACGAAAAAATATGTAAATATAAATTTAAATTTGATTTTGAAAATGTGAAAATTCTTCATGAGGAGAGAGACTATAATAAAAAAAAAATTAAAGAGGCAATTTTTATAAACAGGAATAAAATGAATTTAATAAATCGACAACCTGCTAACATTAACATACGAGATTTGTGGAATTTGAATTGATGATGTTTGCTTCCGCTTTTGTTCTTGAATTTAATGGCAGTTGAGGCAGGTTTAAGAAATTAACTGAAAGTACTTCTGTGGATTTAAGGATTGTTTGTAATATTTTGTAAACCATTAAATTTATTATTTCAATTATAATTACAATTTTGTTTTTAATTAACGGACATTTTATTTATTTTACACACACACACACACACACACACACACATATATATATATATATATATATACACACAATGTTTATGACTATTTGTATTTGAAAGCAAAATAGTCATTATATAGGACATTGCAAATAAAGAATTCTTCAGTAGCTTCTGTAAATAAATGATAAAGTTGAATATTTATTATATAGGCATACTAATTTCTGGGTGATAAGAGTTTGAATAGTTAAAAAAAATAATTAGATGCATTTTATTTACAAATGGTGAATGGTTAGCAGGGATGGCTATATTACAGACCCAAATGAATTTTAAGCTTAATTGGAATGTAAAAAAAAATAACTTTTATCCAGCTGAGATTCGAATGAAGGCATGGAATTAGCAGGCAAATGTGATCTATATTATTTATATTACAAGGTTCTTTAACTTTATATATATATATATATATATATATATATATATATATAAATATATAAAGTTAAAGATATCAAATATATATATATATATATATATATATATATATATATATATTTGATGGGTTAAATGCATATTACAAGTATATTGCCAGAATCTAGTAAATATATCCTGAAACTCGATTTCAAATATTAAAAAAATAAAATCTTAAATTATGCACCAATAAAATAAAATTAAAAAAGAAAAAAAAAACAAATCAAACATAATAATTTGTTTGATAACATGAATATGGTAGCATATCTAAAAAAATTTGAATAAATTATAAAGAAATGTATGTGATGTGGCTATCATTGTAAATATCTTAAGGTTATTCAACTCAACAATTTTAAAATTTAAAAAAATATGACCAGTAGAAAAATATTCATAGTGAAGTCTACTAATATATTTTAACTAATATATTTTAATCTGACATTAATGTAATGTAATGCTTTTTTATATTGCTTTTAAACTTAAACTATATGTAAAACCATGCATATTTAATGAAATAAACTCAATAGGTAGAGTCACAGTATTTTCAGATTCTAAATAGACCTTTGTTCTGTGCATAGTTTTATTTTCTTAACATGGGTTGCAAATTTTACACTTTTCTGGAGGAAAAAGAAGATTAATCAAGTTTGTAAAAGTTAAATGTAAAGTTGTGAAATGAAAAGAGAATTCAGGTCAATTTAGAAAAGATGATGTGAAATTTTTTCAGTAAGATTATTAAAAAAATATGATATTCATGGAATTTTATTTTTTTAGATATAATTAAATAAAAATAAATAAATGACAATTTAAAAACAGCCAATTAATCCTAATGGAAATTGGGCAAAGTTAATTAAAATTATTATATCAAAATTAAAACAGTAACTGATCAAATGACAAGTGTTTTGGGTTTGTGTTTTGAAAAATATGTCACTTGGGTATGCATAAAAAAAATATGAAATACTTTCCTATATTTAAAAGCAAAATGAGAAAAAAAATGGAAAAAAATAATGAAGCAGGAACTTGTTGAGTCCAATATCTTCCAACAAAAAAAAAGACAAGTTAATACAAAACTGTCAAAAGACTTTCAAGGTAATAAGTTTGGCTTAACAACACTTTTAAACTTAATGGAATAGTTAAAAAGTATTTTTCAATTCTATCATTTTGACAAACAATTCTTATTACTGAAGAACTATTAGCAGTGATGAGCTAATTTCTTATTAATTATATGTCATTCATCTCTCACATGATCAACTTCAGCAAAAGAGAATTTTATAAATGTTTAATTTCTTATGTTTCTATCTGGTTGCACTACATATATGTAAAGAGAGAGTATTCTTCATCTAATATTTGTTATCAGTAAAAAACATATTATAAAACAAATACACACAAGCCAGAGTAATCAAAGGATGCAGCAAGGTTTGTGCATAAAATCCCTATCTAGTGCTTACTCATCCAATATCCCCAGACTAGTTTCTAGCTTGTGGATTTCATCAGTGAGCATGCACTGAGTGATGCTACTGTTTGGAGAGTTTTGCCTCTGTGAAAAACAGATTGTGTAAACATAAAGAATGCTGATCATATGATGTTTTATGGTATAAAACATATAGAAAGAAATTTTATTCATTAATATATTGTTTCTTTAAATAAATTACATGAGTCAGAAATACTTGTCAGTTTTTGACTTTGCAATCTGTTTAGTGTTGTTATTATTATTACCGTTTATTATTGTAATTATTATTATAACAAATAAATGTTTGCTTAATGTGTGGTGTTTAAATTTATTTTCACGCTCACAGTTTGTATTTTTCTCTTTTACTCTTAACGTAGTAGGTTACAGTCTTTATTTTAACTATTAAGAGTAAAGAATTAAAAATACAAAAAGAAAACGTATTATGTAGATCCATATGTATCAGGGTTTGGTGAATAGATTGTTTTAAAAACATATTAATCTAAAATCTTTCTACTGATTTTGTTTTCTTTTATTTTCCTTTCTTTTCTACCATCTTGAGCCATTGTCTGAATTGATATTTTTTGATTAAAAAATAAAGAAAATGTAATACTTTATTTAAAAACAACTATTAAGATTTAAGTACTATTGTTTCTTTCTGCTTTATTTTTTTCCTTTATTAATTTCTTCCACTCTAGATTTGTGCACTTCTTGTCTAGTGATAATATTTCAGCTTTGTTTAATAAACTTTAATATAAACTAAAAAATTCTCTAAACTATACTACCATGATTATTCAAAGAATCATGTCAGTGTCATGTGACATCCAGTAAAATTATTTCTGGTAAATATTGACAAATTTAGGCTTAGTAACCTCTGCCAATATAAGGAATACCCTGCCTAACAGCATATGCTATCTTTTATGTTTTGAATATAGTTTTTCCAATCCCACATTAATCAAATAAGACTTTCCAATGGACAAGCTCAGGATTTATCAATAAACTAGTGCAATCTCTGACTTTGTGATAGCTTATCATATGCACTTTAAAATCAACAGTTTCTCAAATTTCCTCTTTGTTTTATTTTTATTCTTTTTTTTTAGATTTATATTTCAGTCTACATTTATTTTTAACAACATACTGGTTATTTTAATTTTATTTTTCATAAAAAATGTATACTTATGTATAATTTTTCTTCCTTGTGAACAATGTTTTCATATTTTCATTTTATTATAAATGGTAAAAATTTTCTTTTTCTCACAGTGATTCTACTTTTTCCAATGTTTGCTTCTACTTTTATTTGTTTTCATTTTCTATATTTTTTTTTGCATTTTGTTTATATTTCTAATACTGATTTACTTCTTAGAAACTCCCTATCATCATTTATCTTTTTTTGAATAAGTTTGAGTGTTAAATTTCATTCTGCTTAAGTAAACTTTTTAATTTACATCTATTATATTTATAGTTCTTTATAAGATCTTATCTGTTATGTTCTTTAAATTAATTTTTTTTGATATTGATTATTTCATTCTTTAAAGTTAATTGATATTTTCTCAAAATCAGTTTGTGCATTTATTTTCTTACTGTTTTCTGCCATTATTTTGTTAGTTAATCTTATATCTATGTGAATAGTTCATTTGATTCAATACTATTATATACATTTTAAGTAAATACCTTTAAGACAGGATTTAACCTGTATCAAATGCTCCTTGAAATTTATAATAGTCAAGTAATATCTTTATTTTGATGCTAAAGGGATCTCTCAAACCACACACAAGATAGTGACTTTTTATAAAGATAAGAATGGCCATCTTATCTTTAATCTAACTTTCCACTTATATAGGCCAATCTGAAGCATCTTAATTTGGGAGCATTCTCTTCACTGTTTAAGTCCACTATTTCCTATACAAATTAATATTCATTATTAATTTTCATTAATTTTTCCATATAACATGTATTTAGTATTAGGTTTTTTCACTTTTATTTTCTCATCTTCTTGAACTATCTGCTATAATTCTATCCTTTTTTATTTTATATTTTTGTAAAATTTTAATAAGTTTTTTTATAATGAAAAAGAAGAATGAAAATCATATGTTCTCATACCATCCTTTCTTCTGATAACTTCATAATATTTCCTAAATAAGCTTGCTTTTTTCATCTTAGTTTTTGTAATATTGTTAGCATTTCCCCCTATATTGCTAGATTTAATATTCTAATTTAACAAAAAATTTGTTACTTGTCAATTAAGTTGTTTATCTATAATTATTAAGAACCTCTCTGTCATACAAGTTTGTCTTATGGCAAAGTCTTTCTTTTCACTGGGATATGGATTTATTTTATTATGCTTCTTTTTACAAGTTTAACATCCAGTAATCCAATTTCAAGGATTTATTTTTCTATATAGCCCAATAGAATATATATTATGTTTATTATTGACAAAGCTATTTGTGAAAATGTTGGAATTCTTAACAACTTATGAATTTCTGGGAATATGTCTCAACATAATATAGATATTTCTTGACCACAAGCCGCATTTACCAAGAATGATTGATCAAAACAAATCAAAAGTAAACAAAAAATTATCATCTGATAACATTAAGTACATATTAATATATAAAAAATTAAAAATGTAATTTTCAACAAATAACAATACTTAAAAAACCCAAGAATTACATCTACCTTATAATATGAAAATGTGACCAGAAGTAATAAAATCAAGTATAGGGTATCTGGCATTTTATCTGCATTTTCTCCTGTTTATATTGAAACAGTCAGACCTGTCTATCCTTCTGTTTCACCTATTATATACTATCACAGTATTTATTTATGTGTACCTATACCCAAATCCTCATATATTAAACTAATTTTAAAATTAATAATCATAGTTGTGTATGTGTGCATATATTTTAGCATACAGTATAGTATAACGGTCAGGAATTTTAGAGTCTAACCATATCTTCCATACAGGGCACCACCAGGCTATTTGAACCTGAAAAATTTATAGAGTAGGCAGATATGTGCTGTTAAGATATTACTTTTACATATTTTAGTATTCTGACTGCCAGCCCATGCCACTAGCTCAGAGAGATGCAGAGATTTATAAAATATAAATTCTTATCTAAAAATATTTTCAATATTAAAAAAATAAAAAAGCCACTGCCAGTAATAACACACACAAACATTTATTTAACATATGTAAAATTTAGCATTATTATTTTGGTATGTTTACTTTAATTTTTTTATAAAACATTATAACTTTACTTTAGATTTTAATTTACAATTTAACTTTTTATTTTAGAAGTTCGCACAGATGAATTTAATATTTTATTAGTGATGAGTATGGATAGACTACATAGATTGCATTTTAAAAGAAAATATTCTATCCCTTATTTAACCTTAGGCCAAAAGTTCACAGTCAAACTAATGTCAATCTATCTGATATATCGATGTATTCAATGCAGCATGAATACAACAGAACAATAGCATACTGTCAGGAATGCACATCTGAACAGCATGTTATAGAGAAGAAATTGTCTCTTCTCCAGTACAGGAATATTACATCTGTCTGGTGAGAAGAACAATAAAAAAAACCCTCCATAGGAAGGGATTGTGGTCCTTTCTGCTGACTTACAATCCCATTCCATAGGCAAAAGGGGTGATCCAAGGAGCAGAGAATACCATCTGTCTCTGATGGTCAAGAAATAGGCTCATTTTGCCCAAGTGCAGTGTATAATGTGATCCTGCATGTAGCAGATTTTCATACTACATTTACTAATTACACCAACATATCCAATCGATTAACCCAATTCAACTATGAAACAAATAACCCAAGATTAACCCTCCCTTAATTAAACTAATATAACTTTACAAATCTATGCAACCATACATGCTTAACTTAAATTTAACATTTATTAAAAGTTGTTTAACAAAACAAAAACAAAAAAGATCATAATAAAAACCTAAAAGAATGAAAAATAACTTAATGGAAATGATTTAAAAAAAATACATCAAATAAAATTAATTATTAATAATAATTTACGTTGGTCAGATAGGATTCTATTTCTATTAAATACTGAAAAGGTTTTGGTATTAAAATTCTTACTGTTTTGAAAATGTTCATTAGTTATATAGTTCTTACTGTTTTAAAAAGTTCATCTTTATCAGTTGCTTGCAGTTTGGGATCCAACATTAATTCCCCCAATGTCCTGTGGTCCACAATATAGGAAAACAATGTCATTTCTTTTTTTATTTATAGAAAAACTGAAGGAATTGAAAGTGCAAATTTCAATCCCTTCTCCTTTAACTCTCTCCAACTTAACACCTTAGCACACTCCCTATCAAATCTCTATATTAAACTTTCGGATCCAGTGGACATTATGTCATGACGATGATGATCCTTTCATTGAGGTCTGTTTCCTGAGGGATTTCTTTTATTGGCTATTAGTTTCTATTGTTTTTTCTCTCCTATCTGACCTTTCATTATACATTTTGGAATGCCCAAGGGCTAGTTTACTTTTACTAATTGAAATTAATCATTTCCATATTACACAATAGCATTAATTAAATTATATACATTCTTAAAGATACATTTTTATCTTTAAATCTTTTAAGTTCTTTTTTTTCTGAAAATTTAGTTTTAAAATACCTTTTTTCCTTAATAAAGTTTTCTTTTAATAATTTTTCTTCTGTGCATTTTATATATATAAAGTTTAGATGACTTTTAACAATTTTTAGTTCTTAAAGAAGAAGTTTTTATTTGCGAACTTTTATTTTTAATGTCTGATTTTTAAAATAAATAATGTAATGGAGTGTGTGCCCATTACAATAGTAAGAATATGCATATATGTAAGAAATCAGTAAATACACATGTATATATTACTAATGGTTAAATAAATGTAAACATGCTATGTATGTGCAACCAGAACCTACATACATGCAGGAAAAAAATAATGTTATAAATTTAAAACATTAAAAAATATCTTTATTTAAAATATTATTATAAAATTAATATTTGAAATTATAATATTTCTGCATATAGCATTAAATTATTTAAATGCATTTCATATATAATAAAATGTTTATAGAGTTTTAGATTTGTTTTTTGAAAGAGGTAATTTAGTAAAATTAATCCTTCTTGCTGTATTTTGACCTACTAAAAATTTTAAGAATAAAAATAGATTTTAAAACAACTATGAATAAATTAACCTGGTCAAGATCAAGAGATCCAACTGTAAAAAAAAATCAATAACAGCAGGAATCTCAGATTTCCAAGAATATAGCAAATTAATTAGAAAAACAAATCTGAAAATACCAACAAAGAAAAAGAGAAGGAAGAGGGGGTAAGCTAGTGTATAAAGTTACTGCAGCCATTTTAAGAATCAATTCGTTATTAGTCAATTCATTATTTTAAGTGAAATTTTATTCAGTCATTTGTAAAATTGTTAATCATGATGATGATGAAATAGAAAGACAATTTCTTGCTTTCTAGCCTGGAAGATAGTCTATAAAATGTGAAGGATAAAGAATCAATAGCCAATGCCATCCAAAGAAAGTGCTCAAGACCAAGCCACATTGCCATAGCAGATAAATTATAGTGGTAACAGATTTCTACAAATCTAAAATAGATTTTTAAACTAAACTTCATAACTTCTAAAGCTAGATAAACTTACTATCAATGGCCAGTATAATCTAATTTATTCTAAATTTCTCAATAGCAATTCCTAAATTAAAATGTAAAATTTTATTTTCTTTTATTTGTAAATTTTGCCTGATTTCAACTGACATACATAATTTCAATTTATTTTACATATTTGAATTACTTTAGCCTGACAATATTTACTTTTATTGATAATTTCTATAAATGAATTAAAATGATATTAAACTGAATCAATATAATTTGGGCTATTTTATTTCATTCCCTTTTAAACTAAGCAAATAAAGCCAAATCTCAGATTTCACTTACATGAAATATTATTTCTAAATTCATGTTTCTTTTAATTAAATCTAGACCAATGTTATTTTATTTTCAATTATGTATTTGTTTATGCTATGTTTGTTCAGAACAAAGTTTACTCGTAGTTAAATGATTAGTGAGAAGTGATTAGATATTCTCACACATATGTAATTTCGCATTTATTAATGCACAAACAAAACTCCCTTCTGAAATGTATAAAATAAATCTTATTTGAGATATAATTAAAAGCTTATAAACGTTTTAAGATAGGTTTGCTTTAAATGAAATATTTAATGAATATTTAGCTGAAGTGATGAAATATGGCATAAAGCAAGAATTTAATATTATAATTATCCAAAATATGCGGTAGTCCTCTCTAGAGTTATATAAATGCCTATATAGCTGGCTTAGCAAGTTAGATTCATAAGTTTTCTTTAATAGCATAATTATAAATGCTAATTTATAAACTGATTCACAGTGGTTCTATAGAAGGAAACTAATTTTTGCATCTGAATTTTGTTATATAATGATGTAGTCAGCAGGGTGAATGTGTCATTAGGAAAAGCATATGCACATATACTTATTGCTGTACATTATCTCTTGAATGGGCTTCTGGTTTTAATGGCCACCCCATCTCTTTAATTCAGACAGCTCTCTTTTTACAATGGGCTTTGGTTTTAAGGGTCACCCCATTATTCTGCTTAGGACTGGATCACAAGCATCTAGATATCTTGATAAGCTATTTGATCACCCAGACTAAAATGTCTCTTTCACAGCAATGGTTATGGTAGAAAGGAACCAGTAGAAAGGAACTGGTTACGTGGTAACAAGTCCTTTGAGCAAGCACACATTCGAGATGCACAGACTCAGATTAAGTACTTGTAAGTGCCTTGTTATCTAAAGTCTGACTGCCTATCATCAGTTCATCCTGCCATAATAATTTAGATTTCAACATTGATCTGAAACAGAATCTAATTTCATAGGTATATAAGCTATATAGAGAATATATTAAAATCATACGCATTAAACAAAATATTATTTATAAATAATGATAATCACTTCTACTAGCTGCCTAAAGCAAATCTAAATCCAAATATATAGCATAAACTAGGCATAGATTATCATGAGCAAATTAAATTAATTTGTAATGTCATAATTGTAAGACTCAGGAAAACCCAACTTATACTGTGTAGAATTCATCACTTGTGAGTGATATATATAATAAGCAAAATTAAAGTAAACAGTTTGTAACTTGTAAACCAACATCACCTGCAAGTGATATGAAATGCTATATATGTAAATCGAAACTGCTTGTATCCCTAGAATCATCACCTGCGAGTGAGGCAATTTATGTAATCGTACTGTAATTTTATTATTTTCTTTTATTTATTTCATCATTTAAATTTTGGCTTATTTAAATTTTAACTTCTGCATAATGTCTCAATTTTGCTCATTATTAATTAGTTAACTTTCAGTATTTAGTTATCATGAATCACAATCCAAATTTAATAATGTTGGTCATGCTACACCTATATAGCTATACTTTGAAATATGTCGATTTCCCATAGTCTCATGTTTTATCGATATGCTACTGCCAGCACATGATTGAAAGAAGGTGCTGTTGCCTCTTAAATATCATCCATAGGGTAGTAAGTTTTGGAGTGTTAGTAAAGAAACTGGGTTGAGATTGGATTTGAAGTCTCAATAACCTCATCTCGATCAGCCTTGGGATGATTTACTAAAACTCTAGATTTTGTTACCTGAATGTACAAATATGACCATTACATTATATAAAAACAAACACCATTACATTTGATTATCTTGGATCCTTTAGCCTAATAACTTTTGATGACCAAAGACACTTAAAAAACACATCCACAAATAATTTATTTTATATACCTCTACAATGAACTTTTGACATGTAAATCTATCACCTCAACATTATTAAAAACAAATTAATAGATTTAAAATACCAGATGGTTCAATGAATCACATTTCTTTAGTTTTATATTTTTTCATCTCTCACTATCTCTTTTCAGGTATATAGATTTGTTGAGTCCCATCATATATATGTATGCAAATAATTAAATTTCAAAATTTCTTATTTTGAAATCTATCACCATAAGTTATTTCCTAATATAAAAACATCAAGATTATCCTCTCCCATTCTATTTGTAATTTGAGTAGAACCTATTATTATCAGTTGGGCTCAAAATACATAAATTTTTTTCACTAGAAATGATAATCAATATATATATATATATATACTATTATGATAATCAATATATATATATATATATACCTATTATGATTGCAACTTATTTTAATTTGAATGTTCGAATATATTCATGATAATTAAGCACACACACATATATCTGGTGAGTAGATTCAGGAGTTTCAAGTCTCTATCTTACCCAATAATTATATATTATATTTGATATGACCAGAAATCTATCTCAATCAATCTATCACATTCTACTTTGTAACCCTACACAATTAATTCAATACTTACATAAGGTGATAAACAGTAAAATCTACAATTAACTTAATTATTTAAAATAACTATTAAAAGACCTACACATGGAGAAATGAAATTAACTTCACAATCCACAAATTATATTTGTTCAAGCCAATTAAAAGATGGAAACACTAAAAATAAAAATGTATATTATTTAAAAGGGGATCAAACTAATAATCATTAGGTATTTTTATAATCACCCTTTTAGTATAAATCCCTATAAGGATCAGTAAAAGCTGCCATTAATAAAGCATTTTTATAAAACTGGAATCACATGAACTCTGTGTGGCATATTCAGAAAAAGAACACTTTAAAATAGTTCTTATAAACATAACCATAAATACAGAATATCCTAGAATTAATCTCAGTATATAATAAAAAAAAGATTAAAAACAAAATTTATAATATATACTTACTATGGAATAAAATGAACAGATAAATTAAACACCAACTGTTATTTCAACTTAATATCTAATTTATTAATATTAAATAAAACAAAAAATAAAACTCATAATTACAATTTAACACAAAACTGATAGAGAATACAAGATCTATATGTAAGAGAAAATCACTTCCCTCTATTCTTTGACTTCCATAGAGATATATAATTATATGCACATATATACATCTGGGTCTCGTTTTATGCAGATTATTTTAATGTGATTTTGAAGTTATGCGATTCATGTTTCTTCTTAACATTTTTCATATTTCACTATATTTATTAGATATCAAGAAATTTAAATTATTAATAACTTATTTTGACTTGAAATACTTTTTTTTTTCAAAAATATAACGTTATATTAGCAGCTAATGTGAATATGGCCTGAATCTATATTTAGAATAAATAACATACTTATACTAATGAGTAAATAATAATAATAGATTTATACTTACATATAAAAATATGCAATAAATATTCAAAAATTTTAAACTTTTAAAATGTATTTTGTTAGGTATAACAGAAATAAATAATGTAGATTTTTAAAATAAATAACAAAGATTTTATTGATTTTATAAACTGAAAATAATATTTTTAATGATAATGTATAATCTTTTTGTTTTGATTGTGATCCTCATTTTTTTAATATAGAAACAAAATGTGAACATTTAAAATTTATTTCAGTAGTAAAAATCAGTTGTCAACAGAAAAACATTAACACAGCACAAGGCTGAAATTGGCACTAGTTGTGTAAATGGGGTGGAGCAGAATATGGTAAAAATTAGAGTGGGGAATGGAAAATTAAGTGGCTAACAAGTTTCTCTGGACATAATTGCTGAGAGATTCTTGACTTCATTCAAGAAGAATCTACATCACATCACATCGACAAATCTGATTTCTTACCAGTTTACACATGAACTGCACATTCGAAAATAGCGATAATGATTAAAATATGTATGAAAAAATGTCAAATTAAATACTATAGTTAATAAAAAAAGTAAAAAAAGTTTGTCTTGTACCAATTTTTTCAAATATTTGTTATATTTTATTAGTCATACTTTATTTCCTTATTTTTTTAATGTGAATTTTAAAGTAATTTTTTATTGTTGCTTTGCTTATAAGTGAATTCTGAAAATTATAGACTCTATCCCCCATTTTTCAAGGTAAGTAAAGTCTATTTTTGTGCGATTTTTTTTAATGCGGGTTTTCTGTGGAACCTATCTACCACATAAAACAAAACCCAGGTGTATTTTCAAAAATTAATAAATTATTAAAGAATATTGCCCTTTAAAAATTTAAATGCTTCCATATAAATAAATATTTCATATGAACACACATATCAGTAAGCAAAGGTTAACTTATTAATTGTATTTACAATTAAAAAAAATCAACATCATAAATATGACAGATTTAACATAAAATTATATTACTTCACACATACACATACATATGTATATATAACAATTAATTCATAAATTGTATGGATTTATAAAAAAAATCAATTAAATAGGTTGAAAATATAATAAATTTAAATTAATAATTAATCTTACTTTGTGGAGTGTATGGTTTCCTTTTTTATTTTAAATATTTTATTTGCCTAAAAAAAGAAATATTTGGAGCTAAGTTCTCTTTAAAAAATATGTAATTTGTTATGATACTTTTTTCTTTCTTTCTCTTTTTTTTTTATATAAAAATTGACATACCGTTTAAGGCTTCCACTATACTCATATGTAAAACTATAAAACAGAAGGCATAAAGATTCCACCAACTTTATGAAATCATTTTCCCCTTTAGTTAGGTATTTGCAAGCAGAACAACTACATACATGCTCACATATTGAAGAGAAAAAATGCCAGTGTCTTAAAATGAGTTCCTACTTCATCTAGCTTTTTTTAATCAGATCAGAAAACAGCACAATATCAAGGCAAGAATTAGTAATCCATGCAATAATAAACATTTATTTTCTGCAAGTGATTGATGGCTCTTTGTAATATATTATTATGAAGCTTTCATAAAACAATCCAAAGTCTTTTAGGATATGGATTCAACTAACATCCTATCTAAAGTTACTTTTCAAAAGAACATCTTTCACTCTTCAAAAACAATTCAATAACAAATATATTGATTTTAGCCTTAAAACCTAATTTATAGCAATGCATAGAAAAAGAAACTGCTATTAGCCTGTTTTTTCTTATCATTATTTTTTTCTATTTAAATCACCAGATAAATCTTTTACGTGATTAATAAAATAATGAGTTTAATCAGTGCTTAAAAAAATTTTTTTCTGAATCTCTAACCTTGATAAAAAAATAAACAAAATTCTTTCCTTTCTTACAAATGAAAAATTATATGAACAATAATTAAAAAAATCATTTGATAACTTTAATCCCCCCCTTCATTAATTACACTTTTATAAAATAATAAATGTAGTTGTTGGTTAGACATCCATGCCTCATGATGGCATGATTTATGTGCTAAAACACATAAAAATGCCATTTACATGGTTAAATATATTTTTACAGCCATGTGTTACATGTATACAACAGTTCTGTTGTACTACCATATTGCAGGCTATGTTATCACATTGCAGCAAATTATTTTGGTGAATTTGCACACTTCACACTTTTTTATGTTGTCGTGTGAGGGTGTGTGTTTTCCAATTATGTATAAATCATTAATTGTAAATAAAGTTTATTTTTTTTATTGAAATCACATGATTTGACCAAGCAATAATCATCGGAGGGTTTACACACTTCTGTAGTCAAGTTTTAAGGTGCAAAACCTTGTCAAAGGGTATTATAAACAATACTTTGAATGAGGTAATGTGTCAAATAATGTATTCTTGATAATCTCAATGAGACAAAGAACACGGCACAGGAAAACCTAGACATTGTTTCATTCTCACAATTAACAATCATTTTGTTCAAGCTATACATCTGATATATTACTGTAACCGTGAACAGCTTGTTTTTTAAATTTGTTTATACCAAAAAAAAGAAACCATAATAAATGTGAAATTTGTTGACGCATACATTAATAATTAATGCTAGTATTAAGGAATTTAACTAAGATTTGGAATGGACTATGAATGATATGCAACACATTGTTTATAAGCTAATATATTTTAATTCTTAAATATAGATTAAATAAACATAAGTGCATTGAATGACACACACAGGTGGGTTATAAAGTAAACATATATAAAACAAATATTAGCAAGTAATAGAATAATAACTGAATAAGTTATTATTTCATAAGCATTTAGAGTTTTAGAATCTAATTTAAGAAATAGGCAAGTTTTTATTTTTAAAATAGATTTAAAATTTTAATCCCAAGTTTCATTAATTGCTATCTTAAAAAAAATTATTGTTTTCTAATTATTGTTCAAAGGTTGCAATGAATGTACTAAATAAGGAATATATAAGTGGGGCCAATGTCTATAAGATCATAAGAATAGATTGATTTCAGTTGTTGCTGATTTCTTATAGATGGTTTCCCAAGAATTAACAACTTTTTTTTATTTATAAAAACAGATAACTTTTTTATAAAGAGTTTAAGTTTGTAAACATTTTATTATATATGTGTGTGAGACTATCCCAGGAATTGAAATTTATATACCAATGCATTTAAATAAAGAGTTTTTAACTGAGAATATTTCAAATTTATATAATTAATTTAAAAGAGTTGTAATGCTTCTTTAAATGTATTGCATTATGGCTTCTCTTGCATATATATGTAAGTGGTTACACACATGTAATAATGTTCACACAACTTAATTTAATTATATCATTTTATTAATTTTAAAATTATAACTGTGTACACATTATATGCATATGGACATTAATATATATTAAATGTGCGCACATATTTGCACATACACATAAATATATGCTATTACATATCAAAATAAATTATTCTGATTATATACAAAGACTGTGAGGATTCAAACTGTTAGAAAAAATACTAACTACGATGGGTGAAATGGGATAATGGTTAAATAATACCATTTCAAGCAGAATCAAAAAAAACCTAATAAGTTTTAAATTTGTTGATGTTGTTTAAAAAAACAAAAAAAACAAAGTGAAAACAAACAAAAAAAAATCTAATAAATTTCAAATTTGTTTATGTTATTTAAAAAAATAAGTGAAACCAAAAAAAAAAAGCTTACTAACTTTAGGATTTATTTTTTAAACAAAAATAGGAAACCAAAAATACAACCGTAATAAGCGTACAAAGTTTTACATTCAAACCCCCTCCCCCCAAAAAAAAGCAAAACCAAAAAAAAAAGCTTATTAACTTTAGGATTTATTTTTTAAACAAAAATAGGAAAACAAAAATACAACCGTAATAAGCGTACTAAGTTTTACATTAAAAAAAAGACCCCCCCCCAAAAAAGCTTACTAACTTTAGGATTTATTTTTTAAACAAAAATAGGAAAACAAAAATACAACCGTAATAACCATACTAAGTTTTACATTTAACCCCCCCCCCTCAAAAAAAGCAAAACCAAAAAAAAAAAAGCTTACTAACTTTAGGATTTATTTTTTAAACAAAAATAGAAAACCAAAAACACAACTGTAATAAGCATACTAAGTTTTACATTAAAAAAAAAGACCCCCCCCCCAAAAAAAAAAAACCAAAAAAAAAAAAAGCTTACTAACTTTAGGATTTGTTTTTTAAACAAAAATACAACCGTAATAAGCATACTAAGTTTTAAATTTAAAAAACAAAAAGACCCCCCCCCAAAAAAAAAACAACTGAAAAATGTTGATTTTATTTCATATTTATTTATTTTGTTGATGTTAATAAAAATAAATGTTTACAAAAAAATTAAATAAAATTTGTGTTTAATTTATTTGTAAATAAGAAAAAAAAGTAAAAAAAAACAAGGAATTAAAAAAAAAGATTTGAGAATGTTCATAAGTTATATTTTTTTCAAGAAAAACAATACCATCACGTGACATGGATGTCTAACCAACAACTACCATAATAAAAAGCAAACCGTAATTTTTACTTTTTAATTTTTTAGATAGGTAAAACAAAATAAAATATACACCTGGGTCTCTTTTTAAGCAGTAGATAGTTTCTGCAAAACAGCCACATAAAAGAAATTACACAAAAATAGACTTAACTTACATTGAAAAAATGTGGGATACATTGCATAATTTTCAAAAATCGCATCAAAGCAAAGCAACAAGGTGAAATTACTTTAAAATTCACATAAAAAAATGAGGAAATAAAGTATGACTAATAAAAAATTTCAAATATTTGAAAAAAATTGATACAAGACAAACTTTTTTATTAACTATTTAATTTTATTCAAAACAATAAGTGAAAGTATTCATTTATAATTTATCTTTAAAGCACATGTGCATTGGCTTAATCACTAATATCACTATTACAGTATAAAAACATAGTGCTATATAAAATAATATCTCATATGTTTAATTTCAACTAAAGAATGACATGTCATAAATTGTAAAGATTTCACAAGCATCATTCGTTCAAATATAACAAATGTAATTTAAAGTGATTGTTTAACATCTTCATGCTCTCATTTCCATAAACTTAAGATTTGCCCATACATAAATTTTTGGGTCGAAAGGATGGGTGTATTCATTCCATTCTTTCTAAAATACTATATCTTGTGTCAGAAAAAGTGAGAGTATTCATTTATAATTTATCTTTAAAGCACATGTGCATTGGCTTAATAATTAATATCACTATTACAATATAAAAACATAGTGCTATATAAAATAATATCTCATTAAATGTTTTTATGAGTAATTTATTTTGCATTTTTATACATATTTTAATCATTATCGCTATTTAACAATATGCGGGTACATTTGTGAACTGATAAGAAATCAGATTCACCACAAGAGAAAGTACAATTAGCACCAACTCCAGTCTCATGCTGTGTTTAAATAACCAACAGGTGCATCAACTAAAATTTTAATTCACAGCTTCAAGTCACTCTAAAAACATCAATTTTTGCATTATAGTAGCAAATTTATGGTCTTTGTAAAGCTTAAAATGTACTGTAATGTGCTGATTTGTTGTTGCTCATTTTGAACCAAAGGGAGCTCTTGACAAGAATTTTGACGGCTCCAAGTTCTTTGTTTTGATATTCAAAACAAAAATGTATATTGTAGTGTATTTTTTTTGTACTTTTTTACATATTATAAATTATTTTGATAAAATATGCTGAAAATATAATTATTTTAGAAAAATAGTTAAGATTTTAGTAAAAATTCTTTATTTTTTCATGAATGTAAATTGAGAAAGAAATCAATGATGTAGGCAGCATTTTCTAATAGATTATGAACATTCTTTTTAGGTTTTCTGCTATAGAGTATTTTAATAATTATAAACAGAAAATTATTTTTGAAAAACTTTCATTTATTTTTATAATCTGACAAATTATTAATTTGCTTTTTACAAACAAATCTAAAATTAAAAGATGAATATATTTTTACTGCTGATTCTGTAATTGAACCAATTAAAAGTTTAAAACTCACTCAGCCAATAAAAAATTTTTCAGTCTAAAAGTTAATGGTTTTCTGTCAACAACATAATCAATGATTAAGCTTTGAGATGATGATTTAATAATTGTTTATGAAGCTCATAATATCCAGACATACAACTATTTAGCTCTTATTGGAATTTAAGAGGTCATTTATAATTCATGTCATTAACAAGAAAATGATTGTCCAATTGATTAGAAAGTTGAAGACTTTCTTGAATCATTTTTGCTGTGAAACAAACAGGTGCCACTTCTGTTTCATTATCTTTTTTTAAATCATCTGCAGTATTTAAATTTATTGCCAAACCTTTTTCCAACAGGCATTTAAAGTATGTAAAATATAATGTGTGATATAAAATGGGGAAATCCTGATTTTAAATGAAATATGAACTTTATCGCATAAAAGACAACCGCATTAAAAAAACAAAAAAACAAAACATGAATCACATAACTCAAAATCACATTAAAAAAATTCGCACAAAAAGATACCTGGGTATATAGATTTTTTTTTCTTTATGATACAAAAAAATATATATATGTACAAATATTGGGAATTTCTTCCAGTATATATTTTATTATATTTATGAATGAATTATGCATGCCATGTATATATATATATATATATATATATATATATGCCATATATATATATATATATATATATAATGTTTATATTTATATATTTAAAATCTGAATCTATGTTTTTTTAAAAATGTTTCTTTATCTCATTAGTGTATTAATATTTAAAGAGTAGCTGATATTAAGTTGTGATTGAGTTTGATTGCATCATTCCATCACAGTATATAGGAGAAAGATCTGACTATTTTACCACTGGGACATATAATCTTACAGATTCAAAATAAGATGAGTGCTGAAATATTTAAAATCTAATTGGTTACTATATTTCTCCAGATAATAATGTGTTTAGTGTAGGTGTGGATACATATATAAAATGTGTATGTTGTGCTGGGAATAATGATAATCAAGTTCCATCACAAGATTATTACAGTTTGCATTATTCAGAAAGTTAATTACATGTATACAAACATATTTTTTTGTGCTTGTTATGTTTGGGTTTACGTTAAAAGAGATATTTTTGATGCATTTTTATGAATTGTACAGGCTATAAGTTTATTTCTTTTTTTAAACTTTCTATTTATAAATAAATAAAAGTGCACGCACTCTTACAAGAACCAGCCTGAGTTTGGCATTTGGATTTTATTTGAGTATAAATAAAACTATTTATACGAATAAACAAATTACAGAATAAAATTTTCTATATTTTAGAAAAAAAATATATACATATTTTCTTCATTTTTGTATTCTAAAAGACTTTTACCTTTTTTTTTTTTTACAACTAAAATACATCATATAAGAATAAAACAAATTCCATTTATATCATCTAAAAAGAAAAAAAATATTGGAAAGCTAAAAACAACTCTAATAAAGAATGCTAAATTCAAATTAGCTCTTCAGAAAAAAAAAAATCGTTCTTTTTTTTATTGAAGAATAATTAAGAGCAAAATGACTTCTTATCTTGTAAACTAATCAAAATATTTGTACAGATTGTATTCCGTTCATGTAATGAAATTATATTTGTTCAATTGTCAGTGGAACATGTATACATCTGTAGATATCTAATGTGTCAAAATGTTAAGTAATATGCAATTTTTTTATATAGTTTTTTTTTAATGTTAGTTTTTTAAAACTTACAGATGTATCTGAAGCTTAAAAGACAATTATATAATTTTGCAAAAGATCATGTATAAATACCTAGTGATGATTTCAACTTATTTTAAACAGGTTTAATCTTTTATTTCTGAAACTACATTAATTGCTTCCATAGATTTGTAATCCTATAAGTTTAGACATTTTATTTTGAATAAACAATTTTTAAAATAATTACCACGAAGATGAACTTTAATGCCGCTATTATTAACTAGCGCCGTTAGAACACTTAATGAGAGCAGATTTATATCTTATGTTTATTTAAAAATACAACTTTGAAATTAAATATACTTTATAATAAAAGATAGGCAATATATTGCTGAAATATTGTTTAAGAGTTCCGATACTTAAAAACATAATTTATCTAAAACACGTTAGTCAGTACATATATTTATATATGTTTACTGAGTTAAACCTGGTCTCACTATTTTTATATTTTGACGAAAATAAATATCGATAACATTTTGAGACATTGAGAAATTTGTTTAAGTCTAGCCAGTTATATAATTTTCAGTATTCGGAAAAGTAATCTTTTTTTTTTATAAGTTAAAAAACAATAGAAATAAAAACTATAATATACCTTATTAAGAGATTATTCTCCTTCTCAATCTATTTCTAACATCTTCAACAATTTAATCTTTCTCTCTTTTTATAATTTTTACTATTATTATTTTTTTCAAATCTTGCAATATTTTTTTACAAGCAATTTCAACGAAAGTTTCTTCTTTACATGAAAAAGGCCCTATATGCTTATTCTTTTCGAGAGAAGTTGATATTTATATCTCAAGTACTAAACTTCTGCATGTGCTTAAATTATTTAATCATTAAATTAGAGTACACGCGTGCGTAACTTCTTTTCATCATCTTAAAAGCGCATATGAAATACACCATTTACGTTGTTACATTTTCAAATTTTATATAAAACATCTTAAATTAGGTATGGGGATAATTATATTATACGTACAATATGATTATGCCCAAATAACACGTAATACTAATGATGGTTTTTGGTTCAGAAACAGAACAATAACTAACAAGTGAATGAATTAACCAATTTGTTATGATACCCAATTATGCTACTAAATTGTTATTTATGTAAATTCATCTAATATATATATATATATATATATGTTTACCAACATTCATAATATAAACTTACTAACGATATTTATTACTGAAGCAAGTTTTTATCTCTACTTTCCTAGTGAAAATTGTAGTCATAGTTTATTACTTTATAATTTTTTTTTCTATAAAAAGAATAGTTTTATTTTTAAATATATATTTTTTCTACCTTTTTTAAATTTGTATTAAATTATATAATCTATTATATTTATTTTAAATAAATACTTTTTTACTTTATTATTATATATTAAGTTGTTTGGCCCAACCTAGATAGAGTAATTAAGTAATATGCTACTTAAAACAGGCAAAACTCACTATACGTATTGCCACACACAGCAAGCTAGAGTAATCGATGGATGCTTGTTTTAACAACAGTTACACATAAGCATAAGAAGTGGTGGTCATGTGGTGTTTATTGGCGTAATATGTTACTTATGAGCACAAATTGGATAAAAAAAAAAAGAAAGGGGAGACATAAATGTCTGATTTCAATTGAGATATTTTTTATATTTAATTCCATAAAAAATTCAAATGGTTTTCAAAAGTTCATAAGAAGATGAGCACTGAAAATGATATGGTTGTGTCATGATTCATAGACTTTGAGCTGCAGAATTCACTACTCTATAACTGCATTAAACTAGTAAAGATAACACATTCCATCAAAAGCTATAATGATACTTGGTTGTGAGTGTTCATTAATTATTATGTCTTAACAATAAAATACAATGCATTCTAGGATCTTTGTGATTATCTACAACTCAGGCAACTTCAAATTTGTTATGACAGAATAAAAATTATATAATTATAAACAATGACAAATTATCAACTATAATGATCAGTCATGGTTTCCTATTACCTAGATATTCCAATCAATTATTGGACAGCCAGCCATACACATCTATATATAATATTTAAATAGATGTAATATGGAGTAAATTAAAAGAGCTTGAAAGTCTGGGTTCAAATCTCTTCTAATTTCATCTATACATAGACAATTTAGATACTTATAACTGTATATCACATTCAAGTGAAAGAAAATTACATGAATTAGAAGAAAGTGAAAAAAAAAATCTAAAATTTTATGGGATATTATTGGACTTATTAAGTTTGAAGAAAAGATAGGAAAATTGATTTTAAAAAAATAGACATGGATTTTACTACAACGATGCAAATTTTGGAAGCAAAAATGGAATAGGATTCATTGTAAATAAATAATGGAAGATCAACATTATAGAAATTAATGGTATATCAGGCAGAATGATGAGATTATTTATTCAATTTAATGACAGATACCAAATGCAGATAATTCAGGTTTAGGCCCTAACAAGTTCTCATTAGATTAAAAAATAAAGAATTTTTATATGGATGTACAAAATACCTTTCTTTAAATCAACTATTTTAAAATTGTCTTGGAAGTTTCTATTGCTAGAATTAATAAACAATTGAAAGACAAAAATTCTATGGGTAGCTTTTGTTAAGGTGATAGAAATGAGGGAGCCCACATACCGGTTAAGTTTGCAAAAAAATAAAAAATATATATTATGAGATTTTTCTAAGAAAAATGCAAAATAAAAGTGGATATAGAAAGATCCAAATGAAGATACAAAAGCATTGGATTATATTTTGATTGACAGAAAACATGTATTTTAAGATTTTAATATTTTTAATAGAGACAACACAGGAAATGAGATGTAAATAAATTTTAATATAAAACTAGAAAGTTGAAAATTATTAAAAAAACAAAACTAAAACAGTATTAAAAGTTTGTATTCATAACCTTCAGAAGCACTCCAATACATTTAAATTAGAACTTGCTAACTAAAATAGTAATTTCAAACTTAAATAAGATTAATAAAATAATAAATAATATTCTATTAAAAACTGGATTAAAGATAGCTGAAACAAAAGTAACAATTTACCAATTTTTTTTTGCCGAGTTAAAAGATTATATGAAGAAAGAAATAAATTTAAATTTTTTTATAAATAATTCTTGAAAAAAATCGAATATCCAGAGCTTTGTAGAATGGTATGAAAAAGAGTTAACAATGTTATAAGAAAATATAATTGTAAATCGGCAAGGAAAGCTATAGAAAGTAATAAAAATCTCAAAAATGTAAAACACCATCTTACTATTGGTGAAAAACTTATTTCTACAATAAACAAAAAAGATTGAATATTTAGATAAAAAGAAAGAAATGATATTATGAAATATGTAAAAGAGTTCTCTAAAAAATTATTTAGTAGTAAAACATAAAAAAAAAACTAAGTATCCTCTACAGTTATTACATGTTTTGAATTAACCAGCAATTTAAATGAAAAAGTGGAAGAAACTGAAGAAATAAAAAAATTGTTGGCAAAGTTATATACCAAATATCTAAATAATAAAGATATACCAGATGACTGGAAAATCTGATAAAGAAGATAATAAAAATAACATACTTATGAATCTTTTGTCAATTCTGTACCAAATTTTAATTAACATAATTATAATTTGTGTGCAATAAATTTTGTATTCTAATCAACCAAAATTAAAAGCTAGATTTAAAAGTAAATTGAGCACAGAGGATTACATTCATGTACTGATATATTATTAAAAAAACAATAAATATGAATTGCCATCCTGCTTTGATTATATAAAGTAGTTGATTCTATAAGCATTTTTTAGGTGATTTAAGCATTGGATCATCAAGATAATCATATCCTGAAAAATATTTACCAAAATGCAAACAGAAGTAATTGGATTACATAGTGATATTAAAAGCATTAACATTGAGAAGGGAATATGATAAGCTAATTTTATATCTTCAAAACATTTTAAAGCAGTTTTGCAAAAAATATTTTATGGGTTAAAATGAAAAACTCTGAGAACAAAAATAAAAGAGAATTATTTAACTTACTAGATTTTGCAGATGAAGTAGTTGTTTTTGCAAATAGTAGTTTAAGCTTCAGGAAATGTTGCAAGAATCATCACAAAAAGGAAAGAAATAGAATTAAAGATAAATGCTAAAAGAACTAAAGTGATGTTTAATTCACTTTATCTGAAAAAGAAAATAAAAGATTTATAATCATAAATTAGAAGAAGTTAATAACTATAAATATCTTGAAATTTAATCATGAAACTGAAAATTGGAAGGAATGTTTTGGTAAAAATAATATTAAAAGCAAATATTCCTATGTGTTTGAAAATGAAGATTTTTAATCAAAAGATTTTACCAGTCCTTACTATGGGAATAAAACTTGAACACTTAACAGAAGAGCAATATAAAAACTTCAAAGTCTCAGAAAAATATGGACAGATGCATATTGAGAAAAACAAAAATAAAAAACAAACAGGCATCCCTGACATTATTAAATTATTAAAAGACTAAAATGGAGCTGTGCAGGAAATAATGCTAGAAGAAATCATAATAGATAAACAGTTAAAGTCTTAAAATAAATCCCAGGAGATTGAAGAAGATATAAAAAAGATCATATGTAAGACAGATCAATGAAACAAAAAAGGTTGTTGATATACTATGGAGAATAGAGGCTAGGAATAAAAAGCTGAATTAAATTTGGAAAGATCTTCATCCTACAATATATCAGTAATGGTCGAAAATGACGATGATACACACACAGACACAAAAAATAGTAATAAAACAAGAAAAAAATGTTTTAATTTAACTTATTAAAAATAAAACTGATTAAAAATAATATAAATTTTTGAATAATATTACTATGTAAATATGTTTTGCTTATTCTAATATTTTTGTTTATTTAGTTTTTCCAATGTATTAAAAAGATATAAATATGTGTATTTTATTTCCAGTTTGGTAGTTATACTGCGAAAAAAAGTGAAACAGGACAAAGAAAGAAACATTAAAGATAAACTTTGCTATGACTACACAAACTAATATCTGAGCCATAAGTATATTCACATACACCTGACACTGATTCTTTTATATATTTATTTTTACATCTTATGATATTTTTTATTTTTTTTTACATTAAACATTTTTTAAAAAAACCCCATTAACAATTGTTTAATTATAACCCTGAGTTATAATCTATATTTCTCTCGATCAAAGCAATCGATATTAAATCTTTTTAGAGTGTCTCTGAAAGATCTTTGTACTGTAAACAGACTGCTTTTCACATAAAAGCTGAGTTCAAATTTATCATAAAATATTAAAAAAAAAACGTTTTAATCTTCATTTGTGTCAAATTTTCAATCCTGTTTTTACAGATGAACATTAAATATCATATCAGGTTATGTGAAGATTATGCTGATGACTTTGAAAAATTGCTCTGATATTGAAGAGAATTTTTAAATATTTTTTTCCAGTCCTGTTATGTTGCAGCCAAACGAATCTGCAGCTCAAACTATCGTAAAATAAATTTAGTATAATTTTACAAACATATTTACTTTAAATAGTTATGTCACTATGATAACTAACCTATCATTTAATTTTGTAAATATGACATTGGAATGTTGCATCTCAGTGCCTAAGACTACTTTATATCCAAAAAGTTACTCAGGTATTTGAACTAATCCACATTTTTAAGATAGTATATATCAAAGCCAAATATTGTTGAAATTTTTTTTACATGATTGTCTACTAAATTATCTTTTTTAAAATACTACTTATTAAAACAAATTCTTTATAAATTGTATTTAAAACACTAAAAATAAAGAAATTATTAATGTCTTGTAAAATCTAGGAAATGAATATATCGAAGATTTAATTTTTATTTTTTAAGTAATTCAAACCAAAACTTTCTCTCATTAAACATATATTATCCCTTGATGTCTGCTTTAGAACACTTACAAATTGTTTCATAGATGATTGACATATAAAGTGAAAAATAAAACTTGAGTTAGTATAATGCAATTTAACATTAATTCTTATTTCTGATGCCTCAGACTTTTCACTGCTGGAAATAACACCTCCTCTCATATTATCATGTAGACACTATACAATATAAAAAATATTTCTGTGAATAATCAGCTATTTTCAAACACTACCATAAATATTTTCATTTGAGACAATCAAATGCTATGATCAATGTAACAAAAACAATTTAGAAATCATGATATTTGCTTACTACATGCTCTTTCTTATCAACAACAAATGTATTTATAGTGATCATTGATTTTCTAAAACCACAACAATTCTCTGGTTATTATTTGCTTATGTCTCAAAGTAATATATTTAATAAAAATTTTGAAAGTGTTTTTACTGCAAAATAGATAACAATATATATTTCACAATAATTACTGATTTTATATATTTTACTTTTTATAAATTGGAACAATAAAAGCAATTTTAAGATCTGATGCCACAACTTCATGAGTCAGTATATTTTAAAAAACGTCCAATAATGTTAAAATTAGCATATCATCAATATATTTTAAACCTTCAGGAATCATGATAGTCCAGAGATATTAAGCTTCAATGCAATCAGTTTAATTCTTGCATTATTTTTCAAAATACTTCTTCCATCGATTCAAAATATAACCATCATCATTATATAAATAAATAACAATTTATTCATTTAATAAAAATATAGTATTATTTCTTTCAACCCTGTGTTATTTTTCATGTGTCAAAATTATATCAAGTGGCCACAATAAACGTATAGGTATTTTCTAATCAGTTTTGATCCATCAATCACTTATAAACTTATTTTTAGTTATTAAGATTCTAGTTTTACAATTCAGTAACTAATAAACTTATTTTTAGATATTAAGATTCTAGTTTTAAATCTCAATATAGCTTATAAAGCTTCATATTCACTTTATTATTCATTAAGTAAAGAATAAAAATCATTTTTTAATTATCTTAGATGCAATTATTATTAGACAACCATGAATATTTTTTTTAGTTGAACCAAAAAATAGACATTGTTGTATCAATAATGTATTTATTAAGACAAGTTCATTTGTAAGGAAACCTCATATTTTAGTTAAATAATCAGCTCAGAAATATAAATTATTGGTGCTAGAGATAAACAGTTATTGAAATTATTATGAATATCAGCTATTAAGTTTATATTTTTATGAGGTATTAGTCTGTTCTCATTTGAGAATGCCACATTGTGTTATTATGGCAATGAAATTCAAAATGCTTCATTTTTGGTTATCTGTAACATTTGTGTTATAATTTGCATTCATTTGGCAGAAAATACTAGAATTAAAATGTATTTTAATTGATATTAATTCTAACTAAAATATTATACATGTTAAAATGATACAGTGCAAAGTCAATTCAAAAACATCAAAGATTTTTACTTTATGAAAAAATATTTAATGCATATATGCAACTTCAGCATGTGAAAATTGATTTCTGCTTTTGAGAAATTTAAAAATTCAACTTTATACACAATTTATTTACTTACTTATTTATATTTTTGTAATATATATTTAGCTTTCATTTTAAAACAGGGATTTATCAACTGAAAATTTTCTGGAAGTGCCTACTGTTAAATAAAAAAACTATTATAAATAAGATCCCATTTCTAAGAATGCCACTATTATTTTTATTGTTTTTTTTAAATATGTGGAATTTCACAAATTTTAAAAAATAATTTTATTGCTCAAATTTTTCTAAAATTTATTTTATAATAGAAATGTACTGGAAAATATTTTTTTTTATTAAAATATATTTTTTAATTTGAAGGCTAAAAATGAAGTCATCTTGTTTATTTATTAAATGCTTTTATTGAAGTTAAAAAATCTGTTTGTTTGTTTATTTATTAACTTGTGAAAGGGTGCTAAAAAGTTTTGTTCTGTCAATTTAATAATATTAAATATAATATAGTTTTATTAAACTTTAAAAAAAAATTTCTTCAAATGAAAAGATAAAATGTCAACAATTGTAAACAAAAAAGTTGCTTACTTATTTCTTATACATATATAATTATGTACACATACAAAATATGATATATACATAAAGAGTATACACATTAACTTACTGCAGAAATATCTATCTATCTATCTATCTATCTATCTATCTATCTATCTATCTATCTATCTATCTATCTATCTATCTATCTATCTATCTATCTATCTATCTATCTATCTATCTATCTATCTATCTATCTATCTATCTGTCTGTCTGTCTGTCTGTCTGTCTGTCTGTCTGTCTGTCTATCGATCTATCTATCTATCTATCTATCTATCTATCTATCTATCTATCTATCTATCTATCTATCTATCTATCTATCTATCTATCTATCTATCTATCTATCTATCTATCTATCTATCTATCTATCTATCTATCTATCTATCTATCTATCTATCTATCTATCTATCTATCTATCTATCTATCTATCTATCTATCTATCTATCTATCTATCTATCTATCTATCTATCTATCTATCTATCTATCTATCTATCTATCTATCTATCTATCTATCTATCTATCTATCTATCTATCTATCTATCTATCTATCTATCTATCTATCTATCTATCTATCTATCTATCTATCTATCTATCTATCTATCTATCTATCTATCTATCTATCTATCTATCTATCTATCTATCTATCTATCTATCTATCTATCTATCTATCTATCTATCTATCTATCTATCTATCTATCTATCTATCTATCTATCTATCTATCTATCTATCTATCTATCTATCTATCTATCTATCTATCTATCTATCTATCTATCTATCTATCTATCTATCTATCTATCTATCTATCTATCTATCTATCTATCTATCTATCTATCTATCTATCTATCTATCTATCTATCTATCTATCTATCTATCTATCTATCTGTCTATCACATGTGTGAAATTGATTTTAAATAGAATTGTATGTATTAAATGAAATTCATTTACATATAGTTTTGGTAACTTTTTTCTTAAAATTAAAAATTTCCAATCAAAGTAAAAATGTTAATTACATTTAAAAGAATATATATATATATATATATATAATGTACACATACTAAACATGATATATACATAAAGGGTATACATTTTAACTTAAACACAGATATTTGGTGATCTATATCTATATATCAACTATAAGTGTTCAGTTAATTTAAAGTATGATAGTTTTACATTTTCATTTATTGTGCCAATACTAAAAAGTTAAAAATAATTGACAATTTTTTTATATTAAATGCTTTTATTGACTATGCACTAAAAGAAAAAAAAGTTTCTTCAACTACAATTGAGGTTTTTAGAGCATGGGTGGAATATTCAGAAATTAATTAATTGAATCCCTATTTTTTATACCAAGGGATTGATTTAATTCATTTCTAAACCCCTTGATGTTTTTATTTCAAGTTAAATCTAAAAACCCAAATTGTGATTGAAGAAAATTATTTTTTTAGTACATAATCAATAAATGTATTTAATATATATATATATTATCTTTATTATTTTTGCTTACTAATCTTTTTTTTTAATTTCAAAGTTGATATGTTATTTTTAAGATTATTTTTTTATTTTTAAACTTAAGTTTTTAAAACATTTTTCTAAAAGTATAAACATTTAATGATGAATAACTTTTTATTTATTAAACACTAAGCAGAATGAAAGAGAATCTCATTACAGCAAAAAATATTGCCGATTAAATAGTTAGAGATAGGAACTATTTTCTAAAAAAAATTATTATTTCATCCTTGGAGAATACAAATCCATGATCTTTCAGAATTCTGACTATTTAAATATTGTTTATTAGATAAAGTAAGTTAACTATTCTGACATAAATATAAATAAGTTAAAAAATGCATGCAGGTACTCTGTGATTTAAACAGTGCGTAAAAATTAGAATGTTTTAAAAGTAAACAAATTTTAGGCTATGATAATCAAACTTTTTGAATTTTTTAATAGTGTTAAATAGTTTTAAAATATATTCTGCATATAAACAAAAAACATGCATAAATGTTAATGCTACATCAGCCTTTTAACCAATGATTTGTGAATAGCTCATGTGGCTAATTTGGCAACTATTTTACATGTCTTTTATTTTTGGTGTATAAAAACCTATACTTCATTAAATGTTTACATTTTTTTAAAAAAAAAATTAAAGCATAAATTTAAAAATGAAATACATTATTAAAAATAATGTATCAGTTTTGCAAATAAAAAACCAATAAACAGAAATAAATATGCACAATAAATTACTTCAATTTTAGTCTTCAGATTAAAACATATATTTCAATGAAAACCACCAAATAAAAAATATATTCAAATAAGAAATTTTTTTTTAAATATTAAAATTCAACTTGTAATTGCAAAAAGCCTAAAAAATAATAGGAACATTTTTGATAATGACTATTGTTTGTTTTACATTAATAACTTTTAGTTGACTAATTTTTTATTAAAAACAAATATATTAAAATAAAAACTAACCTATTCATTTTTTTAAGAACAAATATTTAATTTAATTTAACAAAGTTATAAATAAATAAATGATGTATAAAGTGGTATTATCCAATATATTAAAAATAAAATCTGAATTAGAAGGTAATCCATTTTCAACACACATGGTTTATCATATTACTAACAGATATTATAGTGAGTATGCATGATACTCTCAAACCCAAATACAAAATAGGTACTTTTTAAAAGATAAGAGTGGTCATTTTATCTTTATACCTAAATGCAATTATAAAGGCCAGTCTAAAGCATTTTAGAATGGGAGTATGAAGATTTAATCTTTGTAACTTTACATCCCTTACATTATTAAATTTATAGTTAAACTCAGCAAAATTTTCAAATTTACTGCTGGTTTTTAAATATTAGATGATGTTATAATCAATTTAATAACAATATAATTTTCAAATTCAGTTTTTGTTAGTAATTCTTAATCAAAAGACAATCAGCCTTCAACATGCACTGTTTAGTCATGTTACTAACTCACTAATGTTTTACTGAGTATGCATGACACTCAAACCAACCATAAATTTAAAATTTCACTGGGTTCAACTGTAAATTAATAATAGAAAGAGCATAAAGTTATGAAGATTAAATCTTCATGCTCTCATTTTGAAATGCTTTAGATTGGCCTAAATAATTGCATTTAAGTACAAAGATAAGATGATAGGTTTTATTTTTTAAAAAGTCTCTATATTGGTTTGGGTTTGAGAGAATCCTACATACTCATGATAACATCAATGAGTTAATAACATGATTAAACAGTGCATGTTGAAGACTGATTATTTTCTGATAAAGAATTACTAAGGAAAACTGCACTTGTAAATCTTATTATTATTAAAGATGAAGTCATACACACATACTGAATAGCTTCTAACAAAGCCAAAATATTTGATTTCTTTTAACTGACTTTTGACTAAAAAATACTGACATCCAATTATTTTAATTGTAATGAAAGTCAGTCTACATTACAATGCTTTTAAATAAATACAACTGATAGCCATAAGTGAATCATCTTGAGCTTAATCACAATGCCAACAATGAGATATACAACAAAAAATTACATATATAAAGGATTAAAAAAAACCAAGCATAAATCTGCTCTATATAAAAATGTAATTAATTGATGCAAATACATAAAAACTAGTACAAAGTAGTTAAAAAAATTCTTTAACACTTACTGCAGCCTAAAAGTCAGTCTTTTACTTAATTAATATTTATATTTTATATATAAATCACATAAAAGACATTTTTGTTAAAGAATATATCTTAGCAATTCATTAGCTCATAGGAAATTTAAAATTAATACATTTTAATGATATAATTATTTAATATAGCTATATAATGTAGTTTTTTGATTAATATCAAAAGAATATAAAACATTCATTTGCTAACGATAGGTCCTGCTATTACATTTTATATAATGAAAGTATTTGTATTTGCATTCTTCTCAACATATATATTTTAGTAACACTACAATCAATCACCAATTTCTGTTTTAATAACATATTTTTTAAATCAAAATTATGGAAATCTGCTTCCAAATGTTTCAGCCATTACACACAACATCATTGTGAAAGGTCACATAATTATCTTTCACTATATACTCTTACCACATCCATAAAAAAAAACAAATTAAAATTATAACCTTTAAAATTATGAGCTTCTTTCTGAAGGAACGATGATTTTTGGTTATCAATTTGCCAGTATAAAAATTTGGCAACTGATTGTGATAATGTTTTTTGATTCAAATAATATAGGTTTAAAAGAAAAAATTAGTTACTACTCGCACAGTTTTTAAGATATATATATATATATATATATCTTATTGTAACCAGTTGGGTTACATATATATATATTTATATAGATATATATATATTGTAACCAGTTGGGTTACATACACACATTATAGTGTGTGTGCATATATATATATATAAAGTTGAAAGGAAAACTAGAAATAAACACAGACAAAAATTATAGTAGATATTTTCTACATTTACTGAAATAGAAATAAATAAATAATAACTCTGATTTAAAATATTGTTTTATAAACTAAACTTTTAAAAGGTCTGAATCAATTAGAAATCCCCTAAGTAAAAACATGTATATAGATTCCAAGGGATTAGAGAGATAAAAATAAAATTCTGTTTTTAATCAAGGTGTTATTATAACACCTCAGATGATTTTATAAAAAGAGCTGATAAAAAATATCAGTCAGTTTAGATAATCATTTTGAAGAAAGAAGTATGTTGTTGGCTATAGCAGAGAGTTGGCAGAATAGCTACCATGAATTGATACAGCTGAAGGCAGGACATTAGATTTAGAAGCTACTAATATTTCCTTCTCAGGAGTTTGAATTCACTTGGAGAAAATGACCCATTTATTTGTGCTGTAATTCATAGCCTTAAACAGAGAGGATAGTTGCTTGTCTAAAATTTATTAAATCAAAACAGCTGCTTGCCTGGAACAATCTTAGACAGAAAGAAATCAACTTCAGACCAGGATTTTACATGAATTGTGTACTTTTAGCTGATGGTGACAACAAACCCGGAATTATATTTTTTCTGATGGGCTAGAAACCAAGATTTCCAAGAGAAAGCTTGAAGAAATTGGTGTACTGATGCTACTGTTCATCTATGCAAGCAAAAAACCACAGACAAATACATCACATGTGTATACAGTGAGTTGCATTTTTTTAAATATTCTTATAAAAGACATTTTAACTTTGTAACTTAAAGTAAAATTTGCTTCAGTCAAATGTTTAAAAGAGAGATGATTTGTTATATATATTTTGCTAAGAAATAATTTTCATATTCATTAAAAAAAATATATAATTTAAATGCAAGCATAATTTTATTTGAATTAAAATTGAAAAAGCAAATCTTTTAAATTGGTCCAAAAACGTTGATAATTAATCAACAAATACCTGTCAAAAATTGACTATACTTTTGAGAACTTATAAATTGAAACTAATTTTAAATTGTATCTATATTTTGTTTATACACATGTATAGATAGGAAATTTATGTATTAGAAAATTATAATATTATTGTAAAAAGTTGAAATAGATAAAAGTCAGTGTACACACACACTCATATATGTAAAAATTTTAATCATTTATTGTATAATCATTTAAATACATCTATTTCTCAAATGTATGGCACTCTGTGCGCATATTTATATATATCAAAACCTACTTAGGTAAAAATTGATGTCATTTATTATTTTGAGAAAAATTGTATAATAGAAATCGCATGTCTGTGTGCACATATATGTAAACAATTGTAACAATTTGAATGGTAAATATTGTAAAACAATGTAATAACTTTAGTTGTGTATATAATTTTGTATACTTTTCAAAGTCAGAGCTTTATCCTACAAGACCTTAAATATCATTTTTTTATTGTTATTAATAAACTTATTTAATTGTTAAAAATGGTTTCCATCATCTCTTGTCCACATACAGTAATAGAGCTTGTGTTCTCTGGCTAGATTCAGACATGGATAAATAGGGATGTGTACTTCATGATTTGAGGCATCCAGGGATTATCAATCATCATCCTGGTTGGCACAAAATAGGATACTCTTTAAAGCCCATGCACTATATTTTATTTTAGTTTAGCCTTATTAGGAGTTAAGTTTATAATTGGCCAGTACAAGTGACCTGAGCATTGATGATGATCAGCATGTTTTAAATGTCCCAGCATTATTGTTTTGATTGCTGATTATTGTATATTTTTAATGGATGAGCACTAAGCTGGTGCATCTAAGTTATGTTTATATAATTGCCCAAGCTGGCAAAGGCTCAATAGTTAGCCTGGTCTACAGAAGACCCATTTCCAATCCAGTCACAAGGTTGACTGTTGATTTTATTCTGATATATTATATTGATTTGTTTATTCTCATCAATGATGATGATGCATGGTTATTTCTTGAGTATTTACTTGTACTTATTTTTTAAATGATAATGCTGGTGATTAACTACACTTTTGGTAACTGGCTGATCTCTCAATGTTCACAAAGATTTTGATCTCATACTCCTCTTAAATATATTTATTTATAGATAATTTTTCAAATTATTGATATTTTATTTTGCATTTATTTGGGGTGGATGATGTTTCATCACCCCAGATTCACTCTATTACTTATTACCCATAGCCACCCACCCCATTCCATTATAATATATATATATATATATATATATATATATATATATATATATATATATATATATATATATATATATATATAATACTTTGTGGATCAAATTCTCCTGTGATGAAAGTATATAATAAATGTTTTCATTTTTGGATATGTTAACTTTTGTGGACTTAAATATGAGCTTTTGAAATAATAATGACATTTGATTATCAGCTTGCTAGCATAATTGATGTGCACAAATTTTCTAACATTATATTCAGTTTTATCATATTCTGGACAAGTTACATGCACACACATATATAATCTATATAAATTATAAATATTTGTAATAAAGATTTTAACTTTGAATAATAAATAAAAGAGTTGTAAGTCAGACATAGTATATTTGTAAAAGTTTAAAGTACAGCTTTTTTGAATTTATATATCTAGCTTATGAAATGTCTGCCATCATGTAAAATATTATTTAAAATTGCAGACATACCATAGAATGATTATAGCTATTATTTATTATAATATGTTGTTATTTTTAATATTGCAGAATTTATTCTAGAGTTTTTGTTTATATACATATATTAATTTAAAAATTTTCACAGGCTTAAAAATATAAACATTTTAATAAAATAGGTAAAATAAGAATTTTTTTCTAATAATCTAAAGAAAATATCACCTAAAGTATTAACTTTTTACTTTTCATTAAATGTAACTCAAAGAACTACTATAACTAGATAAAACAATTTCAGTTCACACTGATAAGCTTTAATTGGTTGTTGCCTGATTACATCATAGCTGAAATTTTATCTAGATTATTTTATGAAAATTTTTTATTATACGTCAATGTTTACATCCTATAAACCTATATAAATGTTTAAATTAAAATATGTATATTAAACATATAATTAGGATAGTCTATAAAAATTTAATTTATCTATTCTACTTAGATAATAAAAATAATATTTGGAATATTTTTATATAATCTCCAGATTGATTTTGTCATCTCTAATAACTAGACTTACTGAGTTATGTTCCTTTTCATTAGTGATTCTAACTGTGATATTTTTTATATAGTTTTCTTTTTATTAAATTATGTGAAGTGCTTATAGTTTTATTTTTAATTATGAAAATATGATGTTTTTTTAATTAACAATCTTAATTCTTAATATCTTCAAACATAAGTTTTTATTTCTTTAATCTCACTTAATTCCTAGTGCTTATAACAGATGCATTTATTCTAATATTAATTTATATGCTTTTAATTATTATTTACATATACTTATTTTAATAAAAATCCTCTTTCTCTCTTCCAGTTATCTCATCTAAAGAAAACATAAGTAATCAATAAATGATACATGGTAGTGCATAAATGAAAGATTAGCCTTTCAAGCTAACATACATGTGCTTTTTACAAATGTTAATAATAATAAATGAATACTTTCATTTCCAACACAAGATAAGGTCTTTGCAAATGAATAAATTATTCCACTTATTCATTCAACCCAAATGCTTATATATGGGGAAATCTTAAGTACTGGATATGAAAGTGTGAGGATAAATCAATCACTTTAAATTACTGTTTACTATGTCTGAATGAATGACGTCAATGAAATTATCTAGAAATTTACAAAATGTCACTCTTAAATGAAACTAAACATATGTAAATGAGGCATTTATTTATATAGTGCTATGTTTATAAATTGTAATAAACTAAAGATTAGCCTTTCAAGCTAATGTACATGCACTTTTTACAAATGTTAATAATAATAAATGAATACTTTCATTTCCAACACAAGATAAAGTCTTTGCAAACGAATAAATGAATCCACTTATTCATTTATTATTATTAACATTTGTAAAAAGTGCATGTACATTAGCTTGAAAGACTAATCTTTAGTTTATTACAATTTATAAACATAGCACTCTATAAATAAATACCTCATTTACATATGTTTAGTTTCATTTAAGAGTGACATTTTGTAAATTTCTAGATAATTTCATTGATGTCATTCAGTCAGACATAGTAAACAGTAATTTAAAGTGATTGATTTATCCTCACACTTTCATATCCAGTACTTAAGATTTCCCCATATATAAGCATTTGGGTTGAATGAATAAGTGGATTCATTTATTCATTCACAAAGACTTTATCTTGTGTTGGAAATGAAAGTATTCATTTATTATTATTAACATTTGTAAAAAGCACATGTACATTAGCTTGAAAGGCTAATCTTTAGTTTATTACAATTTATAAACATAGTGCTATATAAATAAATGCCTCATTTACATATGGTAGTGCATAATAAATGCATAATTAGTACTGGTTTATACAATCCATGACCTGCATTGATCCATATCCCAGACTGGTTTTTAGATTATTGTTTCCATTGGCAAAAAGTTTTGGATTTTAATCTAGTGCTCCTAGATTTTTGGATCTAATGCACTTTTCCACTGACAGCTATTTTTTAGTTATATTTTACAATCAAGCTATCAGATAAAAATGCAAAAACATCTTAAGGTTTTGAATATAAGACAACTTGCTTGTAATTATATGCATTTAAAGCTAATTCATTATCTATATATTATGATCTTTTCAAGTATTTTAATAATATATTTATCTTGTGGTCAGAATAAAGCCACTAAGACATAATGTGACCCTAACTTACATGATACTATTCTGCAGCAATTTTTTTGTTCTTTTGCTCCAATTATTGCCCCCTAGTAAAAGGTAGAGTTATTAGAAAATACTAGGTTTTTATTATTAAAGTGAAAGACTGAAAACCTCTTGCATGTCCTTTTAGAATGCTTATATGACAGCCAATTAGATGTAATGGTGACTGTATAGGAAACTCTTAAGTCACAGCACAAGACAGTGATTTTATATAAAAAAGGTGGTTCCACCTTTCTCTTTACTTAAATTTCTATATATATAATTCAGTCTGAAAAATATTGACTTAAGAGTGTGAAGCTTTAAATATCTTCACATTTAATTCACAGCATATTATTAAACACCTTTTAAAAATAAAATCTCTGTTTTGTGTTGGGCTTAAGAGCTCCATATAGAGTCATCATTACAACTGATTGGCTGTCATATAAGAATTCTAAAAGTGCATGCGAGAGGTTTTCAGCCTTTCACTTTAATTATGAACTGCTTGTGCTTAATGCATAATATTTCTTAGATTTTTATATAAAATGTCTTTTGTTATTCCAGACATATCCTTAACATGGCAGGTTAACTAATTTAGCCCACATCAATAATAATTTTTTTCTAAATCAACTTATAGCAATACAAAACATGCACACACACATATATGTATGCATATAAATATGTGAAACATTGTTTGTAGCAAAGACAGTTTTTTAAATTAAGAACTTTTTCAATAAAATTAAAAATTTTCACTTTGAAAAACAGCCATATAATCAAAGTGGATCATATTATAACATAAAATAGTTTTAAGATTTATTTATAGAATGTTATCTGTAATATAATAATATTTATTTACATTTGTCATGGAAGAGTATTAGATAAATAACTATTATTTTAATTCTCCAGATTTTCTACAGGATTAAAGTTAATTAATGAATAATTAACATAATTTAAAACTTAGTCAAATAATTTTTATATTTTTAATTTGAAGCCTTTTTAAAATATTATATCCTTTAATTTAAAGTAAAAATGTTATTTCTTAAAAAACATTAAAAATATTAATTATTAATAATGGATTATATTTGTATGAGAAAATATTAATGCACTTTATATTATATAAAACATTTATTTAGATTTTATTTTTTCAAATCTTTATTCATTCTGATGAAATACAAAGAAAAAAATTAAAATGTTTTTAACTTGAATAATTTATAATTTTTAATATATGGCAGACAAATTATTTTAAACTATTTTCTTTTAGCAGCAGATTTTGTAGGGGGAATTAAATTTATACATTAATAATATTTGCATGGGAAGTCAAAGATCATTTCTATGACAAAATTTAAAAATTATACAATTGATTTTAAAATTAAGTAAAATTTAATATATGTCCTTTCAGGTAAAGCACTATTAATCCAAAAACCTTTGTTCCAAGGCGTTTTTGAGATTGTGAATTGTTTACATTTTAACAGCAGATTATTTAATTCTCTGCCATACCAAATCCTGATAAAATAAACAAAATACAACAATAACAGCAAACAAGCTAATGCAAGTTGCCTTATTTATTTAAATAAGCATTTATTTTTATAGCGCTATGTTTTATAAATTGTAATACATTAAAGATCAGCCTTCTCAAGCTATTGTGCATGTGCTTTTTATGAGTGTTAATAATAAATGAATACTTTCATTTCCAACACAAGATATAATATTTATAAAAGAATAAAATGAATCCACTTAACTTTAAAACCCAAATGGTTATATATGGGCAAATCTTAAGTACTGGACAATAGCTTGAGAAGGCTGATATTTAATGTATTACAATTTATAAAACATAGTGCTATAAAAATAAATGCTTATTTACATATGTTTAAGTTTCATTTGAGAGTGACATTTAGTAAATTCTAGATAATTTCGCCAATGTCATTCATTTAGACATCGTAAACAGTAATTTAAAGTGAGTGGTCTATCCTCATGCTTTCATTTCCAGTACTTAAGATTTGCCCATATATAAGCATTTGGGTTTGAAAGAATAAGTAGATTCATTTTATTCTTTCATAAAAACTATATATTGTGTTGGGAATGAAAGTATTCATTTATTATTAACATTTGTAAAAAGTGCATGCACAATAGCTTGAGAAGGCTGATCTTTAATGTATTTCAACTTATTTATTTAAAGAATTTTACTGTTTTAATTTTTTAAATTTTGTTTTTATATATATATATATATATATATATATATATAGTATCTACTGAAATTTGAAATATATTTCTGTATATGATGGAATGTTAGTCTTAATATTTTTTCTTCTTGATTTTAATGGTGAATATATTAACCTGGACTGCACTGAACTATGTTGCAATGCCAACATATAATATTGAAGAAAGAAATGTTTATTATTAATTGTAGTTTAAATAAAATTGTGAATTGATTTTATTCATTTTAAAACTAAATGTGTAAATAATAAAGTTTATAACCTTGATAATTTTTTTTTTATTATGTATATTTTTGTTACTACATTCCCAATAGTAGGTTACAAATAATACACTTAAGTATTTAAGGTCTTCAGTATATTTGTCATTTTATTTGTATAATATTATATTTAAAAAATATGTGAAAAAAGTTTTATTCCATTGTAGTATGAAAGAGTAGTTTTAATTGCTTACTTTATATTGGAGTGAAAGAATCTTATTTGTATTCCAAAATTTAAATGTTTGTTATATATAATAATTGTGAAACATTTTTGTTGTTGCTGTTATTATTGTGTAATAATATTCTTATTTATGAGATGCTGGCTAGAATTGACCAAATAATTAATACAGAGTGTTTCTATGGTTTCTTTTATGCCAATGAAAAAAGTTTATAAATAAAATTAAGGAGATTAAATGATCTCTGTCATATCTTGGCTTCAATATAAGTAGACCTAAGTTTCTTAATATGGTTTTTTAATTTATTTTAAAAAGTATATGATTATTAAATGGATATAATGATAAGATTAAAGCAATAATGTTCATTCATTTAATGAACAAATTTATTATCAAATTTGTGAGAGGTGACAATTTAATTGAAAAAATGAAAATGAATTCATAGCAGTTAAAAATCATCTGAATATTATTTTGCTTTTAAATAAGAATATTATATACTTTTCAATGATGAAGTCTAAATGATAACAACAGAAAATTTATATAAAGATTATGTTCACCTGCTGTTATAATTTATAAGCTTGATAGATTATTTATACACAAGATAGAAATTGGTTCAATTTCCATAGCTTTATCATGGATGAAACTAGCATCTATTCAATTGTAATGTTTATAAATTAATTACTTGCTAAATAAAAGGATATCAACATTGCATCAACATTAATATAAATTAATATTTTCACACTTATAACATTATATAGATCATATATCTGTTGAATAAAAAGATAATTTAGAGATATAGTAAACATCAGAATTAATAAAATGTGCTTTGAATCTAATAGCTTTTTATATTACTACTTTTTTTGAAATAACAAAACATTGTCAGATTGTGGTTTAAGAATATACTATTTTGGAAATGCCATATGTAAAAACTATTATTCAGGTAGTTTTCTTATATTTATCATTATTATTGCTATATTTTTTTTCTTTGTTTAAAATGTATAGTATTTATTGATATAAGTAGTGGCAAAATTTTATCTTAAGTAATGATTTATTTATATATCTAAATATAAAAGAGTTATATCTTCCCAAGTTTAAATTTATATTTTGCAGCATAATAATTATTATTTTAATGTAAAATATTCATTTTCTCTTTTATTTATTGATTATAAATTAATTTCAGGTATATCACTTATATTAGAAGTTCAAAAAGATTATATCATAATAAGAATTTATTTTATTTTGTTCTCTTAAATTTATATTAACAAAAAAGTGGATTCATTTATATATATTATTTCAATTAACTATATTTTTGTATGAAGTATAAAAAGAAAATATATCTTGAATTCTCTTATATTTTGAAACCTATAAATGTTTTGCAGCATATTTGTGTTACATAAATGTATGTATTTTGTATTTAGGATTTAATAGGTGGAGATTGATGTGCAATCACCTATTTAAATATGAAATTATAGTAAATTAAAAACCTATTACATAAATCATGATCAGACATATGCACATATTTTAAATGTTTATTTGCCATATATATATTTCTGACTTTAATTTATATCCATTTGTTAATAAATTGTGAATTAATTTAAAACAAATAAGCTTGCTTAGTTGTCTTTCAATTTTACAATGCAAATTTATTGGCTAATCATGTTTGGATGAGACAAAATTCATTAGTTGATTATAATATATAATTCGTTAAAAGCAGCTACAAAATAGTTTGGAACCCAAACCACAAGATAAGTAAGAAAGTATAGTTACCCATCATTTTCTTTGTATTTAATTTAATGTTTATTATTTAAATAGATATAGATTTTATTATATAGCAATAAATTAATTGTTTTTACATTCTTCAATATTTATTAAGTAATTAGAAGCTTATTGTAATTATTTTGTAGTAACAAGTAACAGTTATATTAAGACAGAAACTATATATGAATTGATTTGACAATTGATAAAGGTACTAATATGATATTCATTGAAAATAAGTTAAGGTAATTGCAATTAAATGTTTGCATAGTTTATTTTAAATGAATATTGATTAAAGTGAATATTACATTAAGTCAGTATACAGCCATAATGATCATAATTTTATTCAGTTTTAAAACTGGTAATAGTAATGTATTTTATTCTGTTAAAATTAGAGTGGTTTGCTTTAATTATATTTAAAGTTCATTAGTGCAAATTGTAAATTCGGTTTAAATATTAAATTTTAATATTAATATTTAATTATAACAAACATTAATAATCTATCATGTTTTGATAATTATAGTGTAACATTTTAACAACTTAACTTTATTAAACTGAAGGTGATTTGTTAATTATGAGCATTAAATAGAAATCTATTATTTATTTTATATATTGTTATGATTGGATTTTGAAATTTGTAAGGTTATTTAATTGGATGGTTTTATTTTATAATAATTTAAGTTGGTGAAAATGGAAGGATATGTGAGGTTAATTGATATTGTATTATTATTAAGTATTTAATCTTACTGTAATGGATTTATTTAATAAGAGTATATTAATATTAGTGGAATAATATAGCTGAGTTAGTATTACATTTGATTTTATTTAGTTGTAATTAGAAGTCAATTATTGAGTTTTATATTTAGTTAAATATCATTGATACTGTACATTTGTAGAGTATATTAAAATTATTATTTCCTCCATTCATGAATTATTTAGTTAAATATAAATATAACTAATGTTTGCTTTTTGGTACAAGTTTGCATTATTATAAATAGTATATGGATTCATGAAGTATATTAAAGTATATCTTTATTTTTGTTCTATTATACAAGGTTTATAGAATCTTAGATAGTTGTTTATATGATAATATTTGAATTTATTGCTTTATTTTTAGCTAATTCAAATAATGCTCATATGTTAGAGTAGTTTGAAATAATCATTTTTTTTTGTTTTCTATTCATTCTAAATATTATTTGTATTCTTGAGTTTACAACAAAAATTATTATCATTGTTTTAAGTCATTTACCTGCGCTTATTCATTGATTGATATTCACTTTAGCTTAGTTTATTATTTTCATTTTGTTGCAAATGATGCTATAATTTATAGGTATTATTAAATTGGAATTGTTTGTTCTTCCTTAGTTCATATTTCTATTCTGTTACAAATGGTAATCAATAATTAGGCTATGATTCAATATACAGTATGACCCATAATTTTATTTTGTTATAAATGCTGTTCAACTTCTCAATTTATTTTTATTCAGTTGCAAATGGTGACCAATGATTGAGCTATATTTTCATTTAGATTGTATTAAAGTTTTCATTGTCTCTGGCCATTATTGTTATTCAGTTTCAAATAGTTCCCTTATCTGTGAGGCATTAAAAGAAGAGCATACTCTCATTTTTATTCTGATACAAATGATGCTGCAATTCACAGGGCATCATTATACTAGGACCATTCTTTCATGATTTACAAATTTATTTTGTTACAATATATTAAATGGTATAATCATTTCACTTAGTTATTATCACCAATATTTCATAACAGATAGAGATAGTAAGACATAATACAGTATAAAGCATCCATTTTGTTAAAAATAAGATGGAAAAAGTAAGGGATGAATTAAAGCCATTTGAATATAATAATAAAAATATACATTTTGGGAAACAAACAACTCATAACACTGGCAAATAGGTGTTATGTTATGCATATCTATATGTGCATGTATATGTGTATGTAATATATATATATATATATATATATATATATATATATATATAACATATATATATATATATATATATATATTATAAGATAATTTTTAATATGATTTAAGCTAATTTTAAACTTAATTACGAAAAAGATAATAATGATAATAGTAACAACAACAACAACAACAATATTAATATCATACAATTAATGGTTTAAAATGTATAAAACACTTGCCAAAAATTTTGTAATTCCTGAATGCACATAGACCACATGTTAAGATCGATATTATTTTAAGAGAAAACTAGTTAAAATAGAACTTTCGACAAATTCAGTAGCTGACAGCATTCTAAAACTAAAAGAAATTGAACAATCTGCAGCGTTCAAAAGTCGCCATAGCTAAAATTTAATTTTTATTAAATATCAACATAAAATTGACTTTATTGTCAATCTTAAAATCAATGACAAGCTAATTTAACAAAATCCTTCTTAGAACAGATTTTCTATAGAAAATCTTCAAAATGCTTTTGTAAATATCATGAATGTCTCACTCTTTATAGTAATTTAATAAATAAAGCAAAGGATTATGTTTAAATGTGATTGTCAACATAATACATGAAATTTAAAAAAATAAAAGAATAAAGGATCTGTAGTCAACAAGAGGTAGGTACTTTAGAGCTCTGAGAATAAATAATTAAAGAATACTTAATGTTTTTGAATACAAACTTAGTTGAACTTAAATTAAAGTTAGTCACTATATCACCATCTTCATTTGTACTTAAGTTATTTGTAAATTATGAAAATAAACTGTAATATATATTTTTAAAAACATGGACATATTTTTAGTATAGACAGTACCATATATATATATATATATATATATATATATATATATATATATATATATCAGTTATTGTTGTATTTCAAAAGTTGTTTATTTTACGTAGTAATAAATAAAAATTAATTTTTTTAAATGTTTAAGGTATTAAATAATATTTTAATTTATGCATGGATTTATTTATGGTTTCACATTATTACAAGAATAAACTATTTACTAATTAAGTTAATGAAGTTATCGAAATTTAAATTAAAATATAAACAATTTTATCTTGAATATCATAATACTCTGGCATAAATTTATAACAGAACATAAATGTATGTGAGAATGGATGAGCAATTGAGATTGTTTAGACACTGTAGATGATCTCAATTCAAATCATTTTTTAAAATTTATTTTATATTTTCTAAATGATTAAATGTCTGCTATAACTTTCTGAAACTTGTTGTATTTTAATAGCGCAACTCAAGTAATTCAAATGTGTGGATTTGTATATCGTTGATTTATAGAGATGCTAAGGTCAAACTATGCATTTATTTAATATTATTTTCATATATAATCAATATTAGTGATATGCATGAATACATTATTAAAAGTATGGAATAAGGATTTTGCTAATAATTGTGTTTTATATTGATATGTCTTGAGTATAAAGATGTAGTTATTGTATTTCTGACCTTATGTTAAATAATATGTATTGTCCACTGTCTATATTATTGAAATTTTCTGTACATTTTTCATGTGTCATAGCACCAGCCAGGACGTAAACCCACAACCATCTGCAACCAACTTCTTGCTTGCAAGGCAGCCACGATGACCTCTCGGCTAATAGCGCTTGACTAAATTTTCTGTACATTGAGTCTGATGTATTAGAATGTGTACTCTTCCTAATCTCATAATATTGTCTCAAATTTCTACTGATTTTTTTATAGGTATTAAATTAATTATCCCTAATCAAATTTAAATAAATCAGTTATTCAATTTCCTTTAACTTGCATTAACCATTTATGATAATACACTAAAAAACCAGCCAGTCAATTCCCTGCAGTATAATTTTCTAATTCTTTTAATGTGATGTTATAAGTGATAACTATAAATTAACAAATAAATTGATTGATTTAAATTCAAAGATTTATATTTTGATATTTGGAGCTAAAATATTTGAATTTTTAAATTAAAATCAACATCAAGATTCTTCCTACCACTGTCCTTCTATTTATGCAAATGCCTGAATTGCAGTCAAATTTATTAAAAAAAATATCATTGTTATGACCTGCTGACAATGAGAATCCAAGATAATCCACCTGATCATACTTTAATTGTTGTGATTTATGTAAATGTGTTTTTTCATCCTGGTTTTATCTTTGCTTCTTTATTAGAAACTGAGATTGTGTCATAGGATAACAAGTTATGGTATTATTGCTGGCAGTAAAGTGAATATTCTTGCATATAACATGTGTACTAGTAAGATAATCTGCATGCATGGTTTACTGCTTCATGCTTACTAGATCATGATTTTTAAACTTCAATCTAATTATCTAACTTTTATTTAAGAATACATGAATTGAGTAATATACTATATAATGTCAGGCACATTCATGTTGCATGATTACACTTACATAGTAGTATTTCAAAGATTAATAACCAAGTAATGAGCAATATTCTTATGATATAGAATAAAATTTTATATAATAATGAAAATCATTTAAAAGCTAAATGCAAACCTTTACAACATGTTAGCTAAAGATATCATAATATTATACTTTACTAATCAAATAAACATTTGAAATGTGTAGTTGTATTTTATTAGAATGAATCATAAACATTTATTTTTTCACTTGACAGTTTATTTATTTTAACTTTGACTGTATCTGAGTAAATTTTTCCTTTTAGTTGTGGAATTATTAAAATGCATTATTTAAGTTTTATGTTAAAAATACATTAAGTGATTATACTTGTTTCATTGTCTGATTCACTTTTAATAGATATTTATTTGACTATTATAATATGTTAATTTATTTATTATAAAAGATTAAAGATAGTATTGAAAAGAAGTTTTTGAATAATGGGCAGATTAACTGTATTCTATCAGCATTATAAGCTCAAAATTGATAAAACACCATCAAAATGATTTATTTATTTTTGATTACTGCAAGCAAAAATAGCAATCGGTCATATTGTCTTTATATATAGTTTATTATTTATGAGTTTTCATTGGAAGTGCAATTTCTGTGTTGGAAATAGTAAAACTGCAAAATGATCTGAACTAAAAATATCTCAAAGTCAAGGTCTATTATCAAGATGCAAAGTAAAGTGAATACTTGATAGAGTGATATATCTATTGAAGCTTCAAAATCTTATTAATTTAATCCTATATGTTGCTTGACAATAAATACTGTTTTTTAAACACTGGTATAAAACTAATGTTTAATAATAATAAAAAATTAATAATAAAGGTTTTATAAATACAAAATTTATCTGATTTATATTTGATAAAGATCATAGTAACAAATATCTATTTTAAGCACAATGTGGGCTATCTTCATAGTAACTATTTGGAAATAAAAATTAAGATTACATCTATTTTGTAGTATTTATTTGTATCATATATAAACAGTGATAAAATATTTATCCAAGAGTTTAGTAAGCAAATAATACTTCCAAAAATAGTTATGTTTTAATTTTTAAGATAATCAACATATAAATGTAGTCCTGTATATTTTATGTCATGTTCTCTATTAGCCAATAGGAGTTTATGATTTTTGATCATCACCAGTGATATTTTATCATTGCTTACCACATCTATAACATAATTTATTGTAATATCTCAAATTTAGTAGCATATTAAAAAAACAAAATCAGATATTTTGCATTCTAGGCAATAGCAGATACACACATTTCTTCAACTTATGGCAGCTTTATAATTTTTTAAAAAAGGTGTTTTGTAGAAAAAAATAAAAGCAAAAAACTTGAAAACAGTAAATTTATTAAATGTTTTTTTTTGACATTGGAAAATTGATTTGTTTGTTTGTTTATTTTTGATTTTTTTCAAGTAAAAATGAAATTTTGAGAATGAGGTTTAATATATTCAAATTCAATGGAATTGATGAAAATTGAAATATAACTAAGTTATACCAGGCTAATCCATTTGAAACATTTGCCTTTTCAGAATGTCAACTAGTTTGATAGATAGGGAACAGATAGTGGAGAAAATATAAAAAATATTCAGTAACATCACATATTGCAGTTAACAATTATTCTTAGAACTTTCATTTGTTTTAAATAATAATTGTGAAAGAGCAGTATACAATTTTATTTCAATGTAACAACATTTTAAACAATTTAAAAGTCTTAATGTATATATCATATTTAGTGAGTACATAATTACATATGAATAATAAATCAGTAAGTTTTTTTAATGAAAATTGTTAAACAAATTTATTTTTATTTTAAAACAGTTATTTTTTAAAAAAAATGCTAAAGAAAAAAATTATGATATTTTTTATCTTTTTGTGAACCCTCTAAATAATGCAAGTTTTTTAGTTAAAAAAGAACATGAATTTTTTCTTTGGTATTTTTTTTGTAAAACAACTGTTTTAAAATAAAAATAAATCTATCAAGCAAGTTTGAATAGAAAACTTAGTTACTGATTTATTATACATTTATAATTATGTACACATACTAAATATAATATATACATTATAAATATATATAGTAACTTACTGCAGAAATATTTAATGACACATATATACTATATGTATGATATTGATTTAAAGTAAAATTAATGATTTAAGGGAAGTTTATTTACAATATATACACATGTATTATTATGTACACATATTAAATATGATAAATACATAAGGAATATACATTTTAATTTATAGCAGATATATATATATATAAATGGCCGATAAATTTAAAGTACAATATAGTTTTATATTTTCATTTACTGTGTGAATACAAAAAACATAAAAAACATAAAAGAGATAATTTTTTTAAATTTATAGCAGAAATGTCTAGCAAAATATATATACCAGCTATAATTGGCCAATCAATTTAAAATACAATATAGTTTTACATTTTCATTTACTGTGTGAATACTAAAAACATAAAAAAGATAATTTTTTTATATTACATGCTTTTATCAACTGCACAGTAAAAATAAATAAAATAATTGTTTCTTCAATAACAGCTGGAGTTTTTAGATGTAACTTGAAATAAAAACATGGGGGGGGGGTTAAAAATTAAATAAGTCATTTCTAAAACCCCATGTTTTTATTTCAAGTTAAATCTAAAAATTGCAATTGTGGTTGGTGAAACAATTATTTTATTTCTTTTTAGTGCACAGTCTATAAAAGCATCTAATATAAAAATATTTTTAACTCTATTATTTTCAATTTTAAAAATAAGTAAATGTCAATCATTGATTATCTTTTGTAAAAACTATTAATTTGTATAAAACTATTAAAAGGCAGTAATGTATCCCCTCCTCTTCCATGAAAGTCTAAAATCCAGGTGATTGATTAGTTGATTTAATATACAATCACATCTAGATATAGTGCAAAATTATAAAACCTCATATCATTTAGATACATTTTACACTTTTTAATGCCTTCATTCAATTATTATTTTTTAATAAATTAAAATAAAATCTTTTATTTTAAAAAATTCTAAAAAAAAGAGAGATTTAAAACTTATTGGCCATTCTATAACTATAAAAATAAATAAAATTAATTATACATCTTATAATATTGGGTATCCCATAATTCCAGCATCATAATCTAAAATATATTTTTATAACCATATTATATCTGATCAAAAAATAAATAAATCTAAATTTAATTATTTAATATATGTATTTTTTAAAATACAACTCTCTACAAATATTATAAAGAATTTTTAGAGATTCTTATCAGGAACCAATTTACTAGTAGATATATTAAATTCTTTTACTCCACTACTGTATGCATAAAATCTTTAATAAATTTTTAATTTAAAATTAAATGTAACAAGGAGTCACTGCAAAATTTAACAGATTGCATTTAGACTAAGTGTCAATAACAGAGAAGTGTAACTGACATAATTGCTGCATGATTTATAAATACAATAAAGTTTTGAGTAAATTATTTGATGATGGTTCATTTTAATAGAAGTTCAAAGTTTTATAGGTATAACCTTTTAAATACAAGTTTATTTTATAAACCTGGAGTCTAGATGTAATATAGGAGATTCAGCTCTCTTCAGCCGTCTACTCTATCTTATACAACTGATACACATGACCACACACATGTGAAAAAGTTAAATAATCTCCAACATACATATGTCATGCTGAACAAGCACTCACCAGTTGGTTCAGATCATCATCTTTCAAACATATATATATATAATCAGTATTTGGTTTATATTAAGAAACAAATCTTCACGCTTTAATTAATAGGCTTTACTCTACTTCACCCTCAACCTCTTCAGACATCCACATTGAAATAATATTGGTATTAACAAGAGATTTGGGCATACTATCATCAGATTTTCAATAGTATGGATGGCTGAAGAGTTGGGGGGTATAGTAGATTAAAGTCTGCCAATTAAAGTGTGAAGTTTTCTACCTTAATACAAACCAAACACTGATTTCACATAGATGCGTGGGAGATGATAATCTGGGCCAAATGATGAGTGCTGGTTCAGCATAAATATGTATATTGGAGATCATTAATTTTTGCACATGTGTGTGGTCCTGTGTATCAGTTGTATGGAATAGAGGAAATTGTTGTAGGGAGTTTGAAAGTCTGGTTCAAATCTCTATATTAAATATAAGATATGTCTGTTATATAATTTGTACCCTACCATTATGGTACACTCCATAATATATAATTATAAATTAATAATATTTTATTAATTGATATTCATAATTATTTTATTGTCTGACTTTCAATAATATTTTACAATAATATTAAAACTTTTAAAACGGAATTTTTAAGCAATATGCATTCTTTTCTATATTTGCAAATACTTTTGTGAGCATTGCAATAACTTTAAACTTTGGCCTAACATTTGTTTATCTGCACAATAAAGTGGAATTATGATAATAGTGAAATTCACCAAAAGTGCTCTTAGCATTAGGTTATAAAGAAGAAAAAATTACTTTGTTAGGTAGATGAATGTTTGCAAATTTGAAAAGTATTAATAAACAAATATCTCTTTTTTGACTTTGAATATACATTTTTTAAAATTCAAATTTGAATAACTTAAAGGGTCTTTTAAGATAAAATTGAATATTTTCCAAAAATAGTTAGAAAGTTTACAAATAGACAATTCAGGCCAAATCAGATAATTAAATAATAATGCTAGATATACAGCTACTTCCAGCTAATAGTAAATGAAACCCTAAATATTGTAAGTTTTTTAGTGGATATCAAAGAATAGATTAGAAAAACAAAGCAGCATTATAATATGAGCAATCTTACTTTTTTTAAAGATGTATGATCCATTTATATATAAAACATTGTTGGTTTACATTTATTTTTCTTATTCAAAAATTCATTGTGAATTTTCAAAATGTATATTCAGGCTTGCCATTTTGCAAACACATACTTTATTATTCATTGTAAGTTTTGAATATCTCTGTCTTCCCTAATCACTTTCATTGGTTTCTATTTACTTATGTTACAAGATTTTATAAATATTACTTTTACGCCTATTTCTGTATTAATTGTAATAAATAAATGTTTAAATACTTATTTATTTATTATTTTATAAGATTAAATCATTTATTATTGTTACTTTTATATTGTGGAAAGATTCTTCTCTCTTTTTGCGTCTGCCATTTTATCTACATTTAAATTTTTAGGCCAGTAAATAAGTTATTAAAGTATTAATTTTCTATTAAAATGTTTTATTATAAATATTAGAGGGGCCCAGATAAATATATATATATATGCAAATACATATATATATATATTTATATATATATAGAATTACAGACGGAAACTTTTATAAAAATCAATATATAAATTTTTAATATGCTATTTTTTTAAAGTATTTTATTCTGGAGATTTGCTTTCAAGATAAACCCTACTAACATTCTGTAGTGTTCAAACAAAAGAAAATCCATTAACAAAATGTTAATGGATTTTCTAATTAAAGTAAAACTAAAACAGAAAAAAAAATTTGAAATATAAATTCTGCAAATCTATGTTTAATTAAAAATAGATTTGAAACAATTAAATCATTGGGTTTATTGGAAAGTTGATCTCAAGAATATAATACAAATATACTTTAGGTATTCTAATATTGCCACTTAGCCTGGAGCATATGAAAAAGGGAATTTCCCAAAAACAGCTAAAAAAGGTATAAATAGCCAAAGAGAATAATAGAAGCCAGTCCAGTCCCAGATTTTATCAGCCATTGCCTGGAAAATCTACATCAGTAAAATTTTTAAAATAATGATGAAAATGTTCTGAAGTATGGTAGCAGATTAGATGGCATCAACCCTGCCCGAATCCCATGTAATAAACATGACCATAAAAATTACCATAAGCCAGAGAAACCTCATAAAAACAAACTGTTGAACTCTTTTAGTCAATTCATAGCTAGCTATGCATGTGTGGAAATTCAGTTTTCATTGCAGGATTCCAACTTCCACATGGTCTCATAATAAATTAGGTAATATATTTCCGATTTGCAATTTCTAACCACCTAATTTATTCTTCTAAACTCCAGTGACCAAATAATGTAAACCCTGATAAATTTTAATGTCTTTCTAAAATGTAATCCCCATAACATAATTTAAATGTAATTTAAAATATTTAATTTAATAGTCTGTAAATACACACTTGCTATTACTCAAAATCTAATGTCTTTGCTCCCTTTTTATCTGTTTTAAAATTATGCCTCTTCTTAATGCTAAACTTTCTTCTAAATGTGGTTTAGAAAATATTATTATTAATTACTATAAATGAAATCTATATGCCAATTTTTGTTCCATCTCGAAAAAAAACTTTACTTAAATAAATATTTTGCTGCCTATTTCCCGACCAATGTTTGTCGGTAAATAAAAATAAATAATTTTCTAGCTTTGAAAGATAAATACTTGGAGCAACATTTGTTTTGTCAAGATAAAATCATTTTATATTATGTGTCTTTTTTATATTTATACATACACGGTTTAGTTGTGGGGAGACATGAGATTCAAGTATGAGAGTTTATTTAGTTAAATTATTTCATTTTTAAAGAGTGAAAGGGAGAGGGGTTTAGAAAATTAGATTCCTGCTAAATAATAAAAGAGAAATAGAATGTCATTTGAAATGTTAGTGGGATTTTGTGTTGATGGGCGAGACATATCTCTAATAGTTATATTCGTAATAATAATTAATACTTATTTGATTCTTGTTGGTCTGATCTTGATGAATCCATATGCATGTATGTAATCTTTATAACTCAGCACAATTATATAATTAAATGCTAAAATATATTCTCCAGTACTCATATTTTGCCTTGCTGGTATTTTGCTTAATTACTTGTCTTTTGTTCTTTGTGACTGCTAGATCATAACTAAACCACGTGATAATTTCACTGGCCATCAATTTTCTTGTCAGGATATGAAAGCTAAAATGGGAAGAACCGGGGCAAGATAAGCTCAGCTAGCCTTGGCGATTTTCATTTCTTTCACCTGAAATATTTTAGGTTTGCCAATAGCACAGACTATTCTTTCTTTATTTCTTGGCATCATGGGAACAGGGTCAGGTAAATTGAGTCTATGCTAGTAATGTAATATCAAATACTGAAATTTGTTCATTTTCCTTTGTCTGAGCACATTATGGCAGATTGACCACGGTCTGATTAATTTACATATTTAAAATATTGAAATATTTAATTGCAAATATCGCGATCCATTTATATTTTAAATGGGTCACTCTCTCTGACACCAATCCCTATAGTTTGAGTTAATCATTTCTCTCTTAAAATAAAATCAGTCATGATAAAATTATGTTTAAAATAGTTCTTTAAAATATCTATTCCTATATCTCAGACTTGGGTGGGCATCTCCCACAAATTGATAATCGTTTACATTTGTTAGATTGGCATATAAACTATACTACTCTCTCGCCAGAGGCATAATAAATGGCAGAATAGAAATTTGTCTAAAATAATTTATAAAATCAAATCAGAGACATTAGATAAATTAAAAAATGTTTTATTATATATATGTGAATTTAAGCTACCTGTGGTTTGTCTTTAATCTTTCATTATAAAATTAGTATTTTTAATTAATTATTGTGCTGCTATCTGATGACTCAAGGTCATACACACACCATTTCGTAGTTAAATAAATAGATGGTCTAATTAAAGTTAATAATTAGAGTTACATACGAACTAGTTGAGATCCATGCTCTACCGTTGATGCTAGTGGGACGGAGTGTAGAAAAGATTAATTGCTTGCCTCGAAAATGTTATTAATTAGTTTGCAGATTTAGAGAGTTGGTAAACAAGGAAGAATCCATAGGTATTTTTTATCTTTGATCTCGCATATGGTTGGATTTGAGGTACTTTTACCCAGGCAGTGAATTGTATTGAGTTAACATACAATTTCAACCAATACAATACTTTGAACTGTAAACTGATGTAATTTTCAAACAAGAATTGAGAATACATTAATTTTGTTTATTGCATTAATTGGAATATTAATATTTTTTATTATGAATGTTTTAGTGGTTTGTATTTAAAGTCATTTTAAATTTATATATTTGTGTTGTTTGTGATTATAAATTTTAAATAATTATCATTGTTTCCCATGTAATAAAAATGTTATTTAGTAATACAAGTTAATGGGAGATATTGGAAAAATTTTTGTAACTATTGTTATGAAATTGTTAATTTTATTAGAATCTACATCTTCTTATTGTTGTCAGAATATTCCCAACATATTCTAAGTGTGTGTGTGTGTGTGTGCATGATTTATATGACTAATTATTTAACAGAAATATTAAAATCTAGTGTTTTTGGTTCTAGAAATTAAGAACCATAATAAAGATTAAGTTATAACATGATAATGGAATGCCATCAGAATAAAATAAATTGCTGGCACTCATTAATTACAAATACTTTCTTACTCCATAATCCATTGGCTAACTATTGAAAAAGTTATAATAATAATATAATTAAGCTCAGTAAAATTGCACAGTTATATAATATTATTAGTCCAATAAGTTGTACTTTAAATCATCATAACATGATAAAATGTAAGTAGTGGGCAACAACCAAAATACCCATTAGCTAACCAGTACAGATATGAAATGGTGCTGTACCTTATGCTAATGGTTAATCAATAAGTGATCAGTACAAAATATATGTATATATTGATAGATAGATATCATATATCTCTATTGTATAAAAGTTTATCACTTAGACCATTGTATTATATTTATCATGCTTGAAATTTATTTCTATTATTACAGCATAATTATAGTTTATTCAAAAATCAGTGGCGATTTAAGAATGTAATGACCATCCAAAACAACTGTGATACATCCAAGCAATAAATGACATGAAATAATCAACATGGGGTCACTTGTATGGTTATCAGTGGTTTTGAGTGGTCCTAAGATATCAATGGTGGAGAACACTTTCTAAATTGGTCCAATCAAACCAAGCTTATAATTTCAAAACACTAAAAGCTTATAACTTTTAAAATATGAAAATTTATTACAATATATTCCTATAATTACCTGCTGAATAAATGTAAATATTGATCAAACCAAGCTTATAATTTTAAAATACTAAAAGCTTATAACTTCTAAAATATGACAACTGAAAGAGAAATTAGCTGAAATAAAGCATATTAGTTTTACAATTAATCTGATTTTTTCTTACCAGAAAAAAAAACTGATGTTGTAGGCTTCCTTTATTACATGATGTTAGAAAACAATCGATATAAGAAAATATAGCATTGTTCATATTTGATCTTGAATCAACACTTAATTGATACAAATAAAATAATTTTAAAGTTATAATAATATTGCAGGATGTCTCTTACAAAAAGTCACTAAGAAGAAATTTGGTTGCTCAAGAGAATTTATGTTTTCTTCTAAGATTTTGGATCAAAATGTCTTTAATAAACATTTTAAAATCATGTGATCACATGTGAACAATGGTAACTTTTTTCATTTTCATCTTTTTCTTTATAACAATATTTGAGAAATAAAGCACACAGCAGTACTCTCTTTAGTAAGAAACAAATCTGATTTATTAATTTTTTATGAATTGTAAAATTAATATTTTTTACTTTAAATAATTATTCTTTCAGTTATTGATAAGATAAAATGTGATTTATTATTAATTGTAGAATTAATATGTTTTGGCAGTTCTACATTTATTGTAGATTTACATTATTTCAACATATGTTTATGGTTTTATGTTGTAATAAAATTTATATTTTAGAAGTTATAAGCTTCCAGTATTTCAAAAGTATAAGCTTGGTTTGATCAACTTTCCATTTATTCAACATGGTTATGAGCATATATTGTAATAAAATTTGGTTAATGATGATGCTTCACACTGAAGTATTCAAAAAGGGGGAAGGTTGTTTTTGATGATACAAAGCATCACCCCAAAAATGTGTGACTAGTACATGGTTTATTTACTTTTTTAAATGTCTTTTTCTTTTTTCAGTTAATATATGTGTCTATTTTTTTTGTTCAATTGTTCTCTAAGTATTTTAAATTCATATTTTAGAAATTATAACCTAGCCTGACACCTCTCCGATGAGTGCCAAAGCACAAAACCATGGTCAGAGGTTTGGGAAGGGGTTACTGACAGAGATATTTTAAGTGCTGGCTCTGGCTAAGCATGTATCATAAAGCTTGTAGAGGAATTGGCAATTCTCCTTGTTTATAAACTTTTAGTATTTCGAAATTTATTCATTCCTTCTATTTTTTTATATTTTGTATATTTTGGTAATGTGATTTATCAAGCATAGGTGTATGAACTTTTCACTTTAATTTTTTAATTATTAATGTAATTTGTGATTTTGTAATGAATAGTCATATCACGACCATGTGTGGATTATTTGATGGCATTTCTTGATTGGATATGACAGCAGTGGTTTTGGCCAGTCCATAGATACCAAAATGGTGGAAACACACTCTAAATCCATACCCAAAATCTTAAACTAGTAAATAGAAAGAAGTATCTATTTTCCATTTGCTGACAATAATTTTAAGTATTGTTAAGAGGCAATAGAAACTATAGTTAAATATTAATTGACTTTGTGTTTATTGGAATGAATTTACATGACTATGTAGCTCTTTTTATTATAATTAATAATATTTATATAAGGTTTTAAAATAATAAGTAATTCATGTTACTTTGCTAATTAAAGTTGAAAATTTGTCATTTTGATCATTGTATATTTTGACTTGTTTAAAATTTCACATGTATTATTACACGATAATAATTGCAGTGTATGAAAAATATTAAACAGGTAAGTGAAAAGGTGCATCCAAAGTAACAGACTATACATATATACAAATGACCTGATGTACAAGTGGGAGAAAACAAGAATATTGGACAGTAAGAAAAAAGAAAAAAAGAAAAAAAAAGTTCTCATATAAAAAGACAAATTATTCTATAAGTCAACCTAGTATGATAATTAATAATGTTTGGAAACCTAACACTAGTCCTATCCATAAGAAAAAAATAGAAGAAATCAGAGTGACTGTCATATATAAATATGTACAATCTTTATTGACTTGCTTTTTGATAGAATAAATAGTTGGTTATAGCATCAATGTACATTCAGTATTCATGAATCTAAAAATTCCAAGTTCTATTCCTATGCTGATTGGTTAGGCCACCAAAATCTGAGAAAGAGGTGAAAATAATACAACTCAAAACCATGTGCTATTACTAATAATTGAATATATTTGAAAAGTTTAAACAAAGTTTGAATGTTTCTCAAAACCTTTAATAATTAAATCTAAATGATGGAAAAGATCTGCTATGTAATTACAATTATATATTTTTTTATTTATATGTAGATAGCCTCTGAAATGTTCAGGTCATTGACAGGTATAATGAAATGTATGCTGAATTACTCAATGTATATATAAACAAAAGGAGTATATTCATTCTCCCTCAGGCTATAAATTAAAAGCACTCTAAATGTTGACTAAAGAATCAAGAATAGAATGAATCCATCTATATTTGGAACTCTGATATTTATAAGCATATCTCTGTCAACATTGTTGGTAATTCAGAGCAAAATTACATATCAACCAGATGGAATATTGCACTTAATAGCTGCCATGTTTATCAGAAATGGAATCTAACCAGAAAATAAGCCCTATCTCAATTATAAGCCCTAGTTAAGATTGTCAGCACATAGATGGGCAATAGAAATATTTATTTATAAAGTAATTAATGTATAAATAAACAATGTTATTGACATTTATGCTTTAAATAATTGTCAATATAAATTGTATGATTCTTTTATATTTTACGATCGACAATTTTGACAAACATACTACCTGTATAGAGAAACAATTTATCTACCATGGGTCAGTATATAATACACTTTGTAATTTCACTTATATATTTTAACTGCAATCACTTTCTTCTCTCAGCAGCAGTCTGCTTGGTAAACTCACTGAAAATCTGCTGGAAAATCAATTCTTCATATCTAGCTGCTATTCAGTTGGTTTCCTCCAGCTTTGGTTTCCCAAACTCTTTGGGCCTGTTCAGCTGCTGCCTATGAACACATTTTCACTGACCACTGCACACTCACTAAAGCAACTATCACTTATATCTGTTGCCAACATGAACTGGAAAAATGAACTAGGAAAATGAATTATGCATCTTGTTTTTTACTCTATTTATTGTTTTAATTACTTACACAATTAATTACTTTCTTTCATATACGGTAATGGTTTTAAATCTATAAATGATTACTTGGTGTATTAGGAATTCATTTCCATATAAGGTAATTTATAGTCTATTACATTAATTAAGTAGTCTCTTATCAAGAAATATTTGTTATCAACAAACATTTCTTGGAATTTATCAATTACAGTGTTCTTATCACAATTAACATAAATTATTTAATACTAATAATCAACCATTAAGCTAATGCACATGCACTTTGTGGATTTTAACTATAAATGAATACTCTCACTTCCACACACAACATAAAGTCTTTGTGAAAAGATAGAATGAATACAATCTATTTTTTCAACCCAAATGTTTATGTATGGGCAAATCTTAAGCACAAGCACTTTATCTTGTGTTTGGAAGTGAAAGTATTCATTTATAAGTAAGATCCACAAAGTGCATGTGCATTAGATTAATGGCTGATTATTACTATTACAGTTTATAAAAACATAGCGCTATATAAAATAAATATCTCATAAATTATTTGATTAAATTTACTGCTTATCAGTTAGTAATCTAAATATATTTTTCTAATATATTTTCTACTTTTTCTTGAGTGCATAAACTTATACTAATGTAAATATAATATTTTTACAAAATATAATGGGAAACATGGTATTAAACTAGCACCTTGATTACAATAATTAATTAAGATTTAATATGTAAATATTAAATTAAACATAGCTTAATAAATATGTATAAAAAGAGAGTAAAGAGGCTATAAATTAAAAACATTAAAAACATTAAATATTAAACAAAAGGAAATTTATTTTGCTTTATACAAAGGGTGTTATTAGCATTTTACTTTTCAAATGGCATGGAACAAAATGCTCAATGTGTAGAGCTGATTTGTATTGGCCTGTGCATGGTGAACTGCTTTGTTATTGATTATTCTTTAATGTAAAAGTGAAATATATAAGTAAGTGTGCACATCTTAAGTTAGAAACACATATCTAACAGAATCAGATAAATAGTAGAAATACTTAATTTTTAAAGATGACACAGTATTATAATGTAAAGTTTTGGGAATATTAATATTTAGGGCTGACAAATAACAAATGCCATATATGCTAACATACAAAAGGGATAATAACAATTGAATCGCATTTATACTTGAAATATATTATATTGAACTAGTAATAAACTTTGTTTTGTAGATTATTTTAGTTATTAGTATTTGTTTAATATTGTTTGATTTGCTAATAGTGTTGGCTCTGCTAATTGATATTTCTAAAGAATCTTGTTTGTCAAAATCTAGAGAAAATTTTAAATTGTTTACGAGCAATGGTATAACTGTGTAAGCAATGATTCTTTAGATCCTCACCAGTAAGCTCTCATATTCTAGGACAGTGGTTCCCAAAGCGGGTGCTATCACCCCAGTAGGCTCTGAAGCTTTTTATGGAGGTGATAGTGGGTTCAGAAGCATTTGGGGGAATTCAGGCAGTCTAGCCTCTTCTCCATACACACTGATGATACACATCATTGGCTTTAACTCACTCTCAAATTGCTAATTTTTACATTATTTTGCCGATTTTAGTTATTTTATAAAGAAAAACATAATATAATATTTAAAAATATAATCAATAATATTTACATTTAAAATTATACAATGGGATAAGGCTTATCTTCCAAGGCAATGATTGGTTGTTTCTCATTTTGAACAAAAGTGAGTGCTTGTCAACAAGTTAAACATTTCTAAGTTCTTTGGTTTGATTTTCAAAATGAAAATGTGTGTTTAGAGTATTTTTTTTATATATTATTATTTTGATAAAATATGCTCAAAAATATAATTATTTGAGAATATATTATTTTTTACCAATACATATATAAATTTTATTTTTGAAAAAATTTCATTTACTTTAATAATCTGACAAATTATTAATTTGCTGTTTAGAAATTAAACTAAAGTGATTATAATTTTAAAAGACAAATATATTTTTGGAATGGTATTATTTTATCAAACATCCTGTTTCACATACTATGTTCCATAGTAATATATATTTTTTTACTTTAAACTCCTCCAAGTCCACATATATTATCACATATTAATATATATTATTATATATTAACATGTTGTAGTGTATAATAAGGTATATTAATGGATGTGTATATATATTCACATATGTTTGTATACATATAAATATTAATGTCTGTATACATATAGTTATAATGTGTATACTTAGTTATAAATTATATAATAAATTAAAAGTAAGTTGTGTAAACATTGTTGTAGGTGTATAAGTGCACTTGCATATATATGCAAATGGAGCTGCAACACAATAGATTTTATAAGCATTGCAACACAATTAAGTTATTTTATCTTAAATTTACTATTAATTCATTATACTCAGCTTAGTATTTGCATATACTTTTCCAATTCTTGGGGTGGCAAGATTACATATATAACAAAATATTGACAGACCTTAAAATGTGGTTTAAAAATCATGTGTTTCTTGGAAATTGTCCTGCTACACAAATCTGGTTTAATTTGGGTGGGAACCAAGAACAGATTTGGAAATAACTTTAAAATAAATTTTAAACAAAAGCAAAATCAGTTAAGATGCACTATTTTATGGATTACTTAGATTTTGCTTTTGTCTTTTTTAAATTTAATAAAGATACGTTAAAACTTAAGATTAATAACTTATAAATTGTAAACAAGTTCATGGCTTTTTCAGAAAGGAGTCAGGGAATTAGTATAAAAACCCAAGAGGCTATGCCCATTTTAACATTGGAAATGAGTGGCTAGAAGACTCAAATTTTGCCATCTTCTGAAGACTGGTCTATTGAAAGGAAGGAATTCAAGATCAGCAGCTTGTCACAAAGACCTCAGACAAGCAGCCAATGAAAAATGCTAGTGCCAAACACCATAAAGGATGCCTCAGTTAGAAGATTATTGATAACATTTCTTCTGAAAGAGCTCTTCAAAATAAATCTACAACTAAACCTATTTTAATAATTTCTTAAGCTAGCTATAAGATTGAACATTCATAAATTTATAAACTTAAATGATTTCTTAACAATTAAACTCTATAACCTAAATAATGTACTGTAATAAACTTTCTAATGTAACTTTGAATTTAATAATAATGATATTTGTATAAATCTTGCCTATATTTAAATTAAATGAATAATCATAGCTAATTATCCTAAATTATAACAACTGTACTCAGTTATTATTTCTATATACTTTCTAATCTGTGGTCATGCCTATTTTATTTTGTTTTATTTTATATTATTTATTTCATTAATATTATGATATACCATGATTCGAAACAGAGATGAGTAATATTAGCCATTTTAGAGAGATGATTAGAAACTCTCCATTGTAATTGATTTATGTTGCTTCACATTAATTTGTTATTTTTTCTTTGTAAGTTTGAAATAAAAATTTTCTAATAATTTGATGATGTTTTAATTATTACAATAAGATTCTTACTAATGTAATACAATCTCCTAATATGTATTCCAAATTTTCATATTTAAACATTGAATGAAAATGTGCAAAATGTTATTCGAGCATACATTTTACAATCTTGATATATGGGCTATGTTTCATCAAAATCGATATAGCAATAACTGTGTTCAAGATGAAGCACATATTGGCCACTATTTTTTCAATAATTTAATGGCATAAGCAGTAATATATCATTAGTTGCTATTTATGTCAAAAATATCAAACAGATTGAATGCAGAAAACTGTTACAATGGTCAGAGGCATTACAAAATTTGTCTTGCAAAGTGGGTGGTGGCCAGAAAAAGTTTAGGAAATTATAGGTTCTAGTAGTGCCCTGTGGAGTTAGATATTGATGTATCCATTGTTCATTACAATATGTATGAGAGAATATATTTTTTAAAATAGTCATAAGTGAATAAACACACATTTCAAAGTTAGAATATAAAATATTTATACTTGCAATAATGAATTAGTTATTGTAAAATAGTAATAACAAAAGGAGTGTAAATGTATGGTTGTTTTGATTTACTTTTTAATAGGTTTAGCAGAAATTTTTTTCTGTCTGTTTTGAATGGAATATAGCAACTGTAATATTAAGTATTCCTCCATATTTGAACATTTGATTTTTACAATTAAACCTTTTTTCTGCCTAATATATCGATAATCTTAGCATAATTTATTACAAATGTAAGTTTTCAAGTGATACGCATTTTAAAAGTTTGACATTTTAAAGATATGAAAATAAATTTTTAAATGGAGTTTTTATCTACAACAAGAAGCTTAATATTATTGGATAAATTTATCTATTCAAAAAGTTACTAGAATAAAATATTAGAAAGCCATTGGATAAGTTTTCCTATTCAAAATATTATTAGAACAAAATATTATATATTTTAATTTATGGTTTCATAATTAAGTAAAATTTAGGGTTACTTATCATCAAAGGAAGAAAAAAAATTAAAACTAAAAATATTACTTATTGTTATCAAAATTAAAAAAAAAAATTACTTTAAACTTTGACAAGTAGATAATTGCTTCTGCTAAGTCATAACAAACTTTTTAAGAGTTGTTTTTTTTTTTTAAAATAAACTTTTCAAAGGAATCAATTAGTGTTGTACTTTTTTTTAAATTTAAGAATAAAAATTATAAACGATACTTTATTTTTATCTGACAAAAATTACAGTTGAAAAATTAACATTGTGAAAAAAACTATATAATACATTATAATGAAACCTTTAAAAATGTGATATTTTATATGTAAGCACACAATACTTATTGCATTGGCAATTATTATAGGTGATTTGCTGTAATAAGATGCTGAAAATATTTATATTATCTTACAAATTCTTTATAATCCAAGATTGTTTTCATCTTCAAAATAAAACAAATTATCACAAAAATTTTTAATAAAGTCATTTTATTTCAGTTATCTATAATCAAATACTGCTGTACATTTAGAATTTTAATTCTGTATGGATTTTCCCATACATTCAGATTTGCACGTGTTTTGATTTTTTTTTTTTGTAGAACGAAAAAAAAATCACATTAGCTAAAATCCCAATTCTCACACATATAAATCAAACCTTTTGAAATTGTTTTTAGTCACTAAAATGATCTCTACATTTTATGTATATGTATATATTTAAAATTTGGAACATAATTGAACCTAAAATGCAAACAACAACAAAAAAAGCCATCATAAGGCAAAACAAACCCATAGCTTCAGACAAAGTAAAGCTTAAAATAGCATAAGAAAACTTGTTGTTTCAATGATGGATTTCTTGCATAACCAATAATTAAATTGCTAAATACACTTACAATTCCTGCTCCTGAACCAGCAACATCAACAGTTGCTGCCCCTGCTCTGATAAACTTTACCACTGAATCAATATCTCACTTAGATATGCTGGTGTGAAATTCACATACAAATATCTTACTGAAAATATCTACAATTGCAGATTTATTAGTAGGGCCCAAATTTTGAGGAATAATTGAGATAAGTGGATAATTTACATCCTCACTAGATGACTGTAAAACCATTGAACTACTCAATGGTCTGACAATTGCCTTAGTGGAACCATCAAATTTCTTGTTGCAGAAATCATAAGTTTTGTGCAAGTAATCATTGTAATATTTTAAAATACACTTGGGCTGCAAACCAGCCAAGACCTAGTATTATACTTTTTGGTTTAAAGACAAGTCTTTTATCAAAATATTTCATCATAACCTTTAATTTGTGAAGAAATTACTGAAGAGTACAATTTTTCTTTAGAATTTAGTCATGTCCATGCATGCTAAAACATTTGGAAAACTGTACTATAAGGTTATAGATAGACTTAAAAAATGGAAAAGAGATGGTCATTAGAGTATCATTGTAATGCCTAAAATGTGAAAATCTATATGAAGGTGCTATGGAGCTTAATGAAGCTATTAAACTTGTATTTTAAAATAGATTGGATTTTATTTTTAAAATATAATAATATATAATAGTACTGTATTAGTTTAATGTGAGAAGAAAAATAGAAGAGAAATATATTCTTTAAAAATGTAATTTTTTTTTTTTTTGTAAAATAATGTTATTTATTAAAAAAAAATATTTATTTTTTTAAACTTTTATATAATTATTATGGAAAGTTTTCAGAACATTTGCTGGAATGTTGTCAAGACATACAAAACATTTTTTAATGACAGATTATGACCTCAGAGGGCATTCAATAGTTGCTACAAATATTTCTTTACTTTATTGCCTAAGTAATAATGGAAAATAAAAATTTATAAAAATACCTCCAATTTCTTGGAAATGCCTTTTTCTTTCACCTTTTTATCATCTCATCATATTCATCATGGTAAACAAGCAGCTATGAAGGGGTAAGAACCATCTTTATCTGAAACCTCACAGCTTCAAAAGCTATCTGTTTGTCAATACCATCTGGACAAAAAAAGCTTATCTAAAGAAAATCAACAAGCTTCAAAGAATCTACAACACTGACTGTTTATTTAAACGCAATGAATTTTTAAATTACAAACAAATTTGTAAGTCATTAGTAAAGTAATTAAAAAAACATCTCATTGTAATTTGTTTCTAAACATTTTTCAATTTTAACAGCTATATTGAATAATTATAATAATGAGAGCAATAATATTTCATCATCTTAAGAACTTTTCATCAATAGATTGATTAAAAAATGGACTTGTGAATGGACAGTTATTTGATAAAAGTCTACAATTTAAAATAACATCACTGGAGGTCAATACAAAAAGTAAAAACTGTATTATTTATTTTTGTAAAATACACATATATTTATATTTTGATGTTTTTTGTTTTATAAAAAGTAATAAGATTTATTTCTAACTTTCTCCTATATGTTTGAACAAGAGAAATCGAAGTCATTAAGGTATATTAGTTGTTGTTGTTATTGTTGTTACTGTTGTTGTTGTTATTATTATTATTATTGTTGTTGTTGTTGTTGTTATTATTATTATTATTATTATTATTATTATTATTATTATTATTATTATTATTATTATTATTATTATTATTATTATTATTATTATTATTATTGTGTTTCAAAGCAAAACTTTATTGAGTCTAAAAAGTTACAGAGTCACATCTAGTAATATAGTGATTTGTTACAAATGCAAAACAAATTACAACAACTTTCAGTATATAAGTCTTTATCATTTCTGCATACTTTTTTTGCTTGTTTTTAAATTTGGTTTTCTATTTAGTTCAGTTTATGCTTGCATCTCTTTAAAGTTGAAAAAATGCTGATGTTGAAAATGTCATCATCTATCACATTGGACTTAAATTTCATAGATTGGATCTTGGGTTTCAAGTGTGACCATGTGGCTGCAAACACATCTGGTTGAGCTGGGATGCTGTCTCTTTTTCTGAACAGTTCTATTTTTATTGAATATGTTGCTGGATGGTGTTGAGGATTATTAGCAAGAGAAAAAGTGCATCTGGTACACCAGTAGGCATAAAGGCTGTATGTTGCTGCACGAATAGCAGGAATGTTGCCTTTTTTAAATGTATTTATTATTTCATCAATTGAAATGTTAACCTTTCTGTATGTGGTAAACATTGTGTGACATATTGTTTCTAGTGCAGTGCAGGATTGAAGAAAATGATCTTGTGTCTCTTCTTCTCTATGACATAGCCCACACATGGGGTCTATATTTATATAGAACCTACAAAATCTAAGGAAATGTGTTGTGGGTAGAGCATTAAGATTAAGCTTAAGTAGAAAATCAAATAATTTTGGTTCTAGTGACCACTTTCTGAATTGCTGCAGTAGTTGCCTGTTGTCTATCCCAAGAACTGATGGATATAGATTAGGTGTCTGGTTTGGGTATAGTATATTATAAATGTCCCAGTATGTATACTTGTCATTATTGAGTGATATTTTGTTGTATATTGGCTTGAGTTCTTCAATCAGTGTGGATAGATATCCATATGAAGGGGGTGGTATGTCTGTGGGTATTATATTGATCACACACTCCAGGTCTGGAAATCTTTTTATGGTTGCTGTTATTAGATTTACTGATTTCTATATGTAAAAAAACATTGATTGTATGGAGTCCAAGTCGATTGCTATGTGGCAGTCTGCTCAGATTTTTAAAGAGATTGCCAGTCTTTATATTCCATATTACTTTATTACAGATTGATGAGATTTTAGATATGAATGTTTTTGCAAATTTGATTATAGGTGTGTAGTAGGTAATTTTTGTAATTATAAGTTGATTAAATAGTGCTACCTTCATGTATATTGACAGGTATGACTTTTCAAGTGAGGCTGTGATTTTTTCAGCATCTTTTTAATTTATTTTGAATTTTTGCCTCATTCCATTGGTGCCAAAGTAGAATGATAAACCAAGGAAAGCAGATGGTTTACCATTAAACATATCTGTACATTGCTTGCCTGTGTATATTGACCGTGCACAGTTTTATTTGTGTTAATTTTTAAATTAAAATTTGGGGTATAATTCTTGATTACCTCTTGTAATGTGGGGAGGTTCTTTTTAGAGGTGAGGAAAATGATTACATCATCCATATAGGCTATGCATGATATATTTAAAGCAGTCTTTGGGATTTGAATGCTTTTTATTTTTTTTCTGTCAATCTAGAAATAGAGGATTTACATATATTGTAAATAGCAAAGCACTGAGGGGGATTCCTTGTACAATGGACTGACTCGATCTGAAAGATGGTGATTTTCTTCCATTCAATGAGATGTGAATTTCACAGCTGAGTAGCAGATTGGCTATTACCTATAGTAGGTATGGTGTTGTTGTTATTTCTTTCAGCACATGTAATAATTTGGCTGTAGGCACTGAGTCAAATGCTGCCTCAATGTCTAGTTGAACTATAATTGGTGCATATTTCTTTTTTTTTTACTACTTCGATAATTGTTTTGTACATTAAGGCACCCTGGCCAATGGATGATCCTTTTTGGTTATATTGTGCTGATGATAACACATGGAGTATGTGTTGTTCTATTTTCTCCTTTATTACTCTTTCAAGATTTTTTATTCCTAAATGTCCCATTGAAATTGGTCATAGATTAGATAAAGATTATTTTGCTGTTGGTTTTTTGTTAAATGGAACTATTGCAATTGGGTATAGACTTTGTATGTTATAAATTTTTTGGGCTATGTAATTGGCTAGATCACACAGGTATTTGACTGTGAAGTAACTAAGATGTTTGAACACAAATTTGGGAATTCCTTGTGATCTTGGGTGACATGTGTTTGTTATTGTTGCAAGTTGAAATACAATGTCAGTTGTTGTTATTGGTGTGTCTGTTTTAGGATCTCCAAATATGTCTTCATTTGGTATGTACACTTTTTGTTTTTGCAGTTTTTTTAAAAATGTTGATATATTGGGTTTATCATGTTATGTCCAGCTGTTATTGAGCCATTTAGTACCATAGGCACTCTGACTGTTGATGGTTATGTTTGTTCTTGTGAAAGATATATATTTTTCTTTTTTATTGCTACATATTACTTTAGTGTGTTGCATGTATTGTTGTACATTTCTGTAAGTTTTTTAATTTGTGCTTGATTGTCTGTAGTTGGTCTGGAAATGGTTATTCTTTTATGTAGTTCATCTGCCAAAGCTAATAATCTGGTGGAGGGTGTTGAATTGCAAGTAATATGATTGATGTTGAAAGAAAGTATATTGGTGAATGCTATATACTTTTGTACTGGATCGAGTGACATGTTTTGAAGTTTTTGAAGCATTATATATGTTTCTGAATATAGGAATTCAGTTGTTTGTGCTGGAAGAAGTATTTGCATAGTTTTTTGAAGGGTTATTGTTGTATTCTGTATTTTTGTTAGGTCAAGGGTGATGAACTGGGCAGCATGATCTGAGACTATAGATGGACAGAGTTCAAGATGTAAATAATGATGTAACATTGGTGAGTAGAAACACAAATCTATAAGTGACTTATATCTACTGTTATTAAATGATATTGAGTTTGATGGGAGAAAACCTTCAGCACTCATAAGTGGGATTGTTATTTGATGGATCCATTTAGTGACAAAAGTTTGGTAGGTCATGTTGAAATCTCCCAGGAGTATTATGGGATTTGGTGTTGCTGTAAGCATCAAATTTATTGTTGTTATTATTCTGGAGATGATGACAGGGCCTGGTGGTATATAGACAAATACTAGGTTAAGTGTGATATTTTTATGATGGAGTGTTATTATGATAAGATTAGAGTCAATATATATAATTTTAAAAGAATTGAAAGGGCAGTTGTGGGATACAATTATACCTGTGCCACCTGATGGTGATGATGATTGCCTTGAGCAGGCACAAAACCCTTGGCTGATTAAATATTTTGATGGATCAATTTGAGAGCTGCTGTATATTTTTGTTTCCAATAGCCCCAGTATGTGTGGTTGTGTTGTATGTAACCATTTTTGAGTTGAAAAAGTTTTTTGGTAGCATTCAAGCCTCTAATGTTTAGAGATCCAATTTTTATCTTCATGTTTTTTGGATAATTTTATAACAGGGTATTGATTTTTATTTATTTTTGAATTCTATATTTTTTATTTAAATTGCAGTAGATGGATGCTGATGCATATTTAAGACTTTGTAGGGTTTATTATCAGTTTTTATTTCATTTCATATTGGTTCAGACTCTATATAAGTGATTTGTGTTGAAACTGAACAGTTGTCCATTTGTTGTTGCCTTAAATCCATTTCTATTTCCTCATTTTCTAGGTTGTATATGTCTGATGAGTTGTGCTTTTGGTCTGTGTTTTTTTTGCCTTTTTGGATTCATGGTTTTTAGGTGGTCTACCTGGCTTTCTTTTTTTCCCCTGGTGTATTCTCTTGAATGGATGGAAAGGGGGGTTCTATTGCATCCATTATGTTTGATGCAGTTTTGTTTATTATTGTAGTTTGTTTTAATATTGGTGTCCTTATATTATCTAGATTTATATTTTCATTATATAGCTGTGCATGTTTATTTTCTGTTTGTTGATTTTTATTTGGTACACCTTTTGTTTTATTGAGATGCTGATCCTGTGATGTAATTGCTGTATTTTGTGTTGTGGTTTCTTGAGAGTTATTTTCATTTGAATCTCAGGTGTCTATGTTAGTTTTTGTGTTATTATTCTTTTGGTTGGTCTTTGGGATAGGCAATTCTGTTCCATTATCATTTTTGTTTGTGGGTGTTTGAACCTGTTTTTTTCTGGTTTCTATTATTGTGTTGCCAATGGATGTAGTGTTATTAAAAATTTTATTTTCATCATCAGTGGGTTGTTCTGGGGAGAGGATTTTGGTTTGTTCACTGTGATTGCCTTTTGTGTTATCACACTAATAAGTGGCCTCACTGTCCACAGCCAAAACACTGTGGCTTTAGCCCTCTTTTGTGAAGAGAGAATGTTGCTTCTTGATCTGTAATTTGTGTTGGAATTGTGGTGGCATCTATGTTTTTATGGAGTTTTATTTTAAATTCAAAACGATTACTACCTATCGGTATTGGTGTGTCTTTTAAATATATAGGCTGTAGGGCAATTCCTTTTCCAAATGGGTTTATCATTTTTTGAAAATCTTGTAAATTGTATTCAAGATAAGTATTTTTTAGCACTCCAGTAATAATATTTTTCCAGTTTTCATCTATAATTATGAGTGCGTAATAATGGAGTGCTAAAATAGTGGATTGAAAATGTTCTTTTTGCTGCTGAGCATAAAAATCAATGGTTATATAGCGAGAATTTGGATCATCTGTGATACAAAAGATTGTTTCCCACAGTGCATTTTGCCTAATTGCTTCATAAAATAAAGCTTTTGGGAAATGATATAATGAGCATTGATTATCAGTTACTGCAAGTACTAGTGATGTTGGTGAAAAAAAAATCCGGTAAAAAGTTTCAAATAACATTCTCAGCACCGTATTATTAAAACAGCCTGTCACATTGTCGAGTGTTTCTTTTGTCCAGATTGCGGTTGGGGGCTGTTGTTCCTCTTGAGTATGTAGATCAAGATTTTTTATATCATTTGCATTTGTTCTTCGGAAAAGCGGTATTTGGGTTGGTGCTGTGATATTGTTGTTACTTTTAAATATTTTTGCATATGAAATAGGCAATGTTAAAACTAACAATGTTGTTAATTTCATATTGGTGCTTAACTTGCTCATGCTTGACAGGGCAGTAGCCATGATTTATTATTCTGACTCAAGTCAGGTTTTTTTTAAAAAAGATATGAATAGACAGTAATATATTTTAAAAAATACTCTATTAATCTATTATATGATTAGATTTGTCCTGTATTATATTTGTTTTGCAAATAACAAATTGTAACAAAAGAAAAATATAAATACTTTCATCAGAGAGTTTAAGGATTGCTTCTTACATCAGCAGAGATTTGCTGTGGGATGATATTATTATTATTATTATTATTATTATTATTATTATTATTATTATTATTATTATTATTATTATTATTATTATTATTATTATTATTATTATTATTATTATTATTATTATTATTATTATTATTATTATTATTATTATTATTATTATTATTATTATTATTATTATTATTATTATTATTATTATTATTATTATTATTATTATTATTATTATTATTATTATTATTATTATTATTATTATTATTATTATTATTATTATTATTATTATTATTATTATTATTATTATTATTATTATTATTATTATTAAGTTTCAACAATAGTAAACTTTATTGATCCAACAGTTACATAGTATTATAATGCCATAGCAAGATACATGTTGAATCTTATTATTGTCAGTTCAATTTCAAGTCTACAATATTCATTTTTTTAAAAGTACATATCTGTACGGGTAATTTTTCATGATTCTATCCACTTTATCAATGTTAATTAATCATATTATTGTCCAATAGGAGCATAATCAGGATCGTGCTTTCTTTAATTTTTGTTTTTTATAGCTTTGCTATTTGTCTGAGCAGGGACCAAGTAGCTGCATAAATATCCAGGCTGGTGATCTGCTTGTCTCTAACTTGAATTTTATTCAACTTATTTTCAAATGTGGCTGGATGCCTCTGGGGTTATTACCCAATATGAATACACACCTAGTGCACCAAAGTGCATATAAAACAAACGTTGAGGCCCTTATGGCTGGTATAGACCTACCTTTGTAATTTGATATAATTTGCATCATTGTAGTATTTTTTTTTTGTATTTGCCCTGCAAAATGCATCTAGTCTGCTCCAAGGCCTTGCAGTTGAAAATTATATGCTGGAAAATTTTATTATTATTATTATTATTATTATTATTATTATTATTATTATTATTATTATTATTATTATTATTATTATTATTATTATTATTATTATTATTATTATTATTATTATTATTATTATTATTATTATTATTATTATTATTATTATTATCATCATTATTATTATTATTATTATTATTGTTGTTGTTGTGTTTCAAAAGGCCTTTATTGTCTCAAAAGAATTACAAATTTTGCATTTACATAGTTCGTCTACATATAATATCCTGGATTGTCCATTATCATTTGAAACCCATTAGCAAATCAATCACTTATAACAGAAGGGAAAATTTTTTTGCCAAATTGTCCTTGTTGCTAATTTGACATTCATATCTTTCTAAGTTTCTTTATAATGTTTAATTTTCCCAATTTACTATGTTCAAACTCTCAAGTGTATCATATTCCCAAAATTCACTGATGTTGCAAGATTTCAGGTTTTCAAAAAAACACACTATACTAGTTCCTAAAAGTTTTATCATTTTTGTCACTATAACATAGATCTAATCTTAAGTAATGACCAGGTTGCTGCATAAATGTCAGGTCTGGCCAGTGTCTTATTCCTTTTCTGTATCATTGCATGTTTATTTGAAAAAGTAGCTGGATGCCTCCTGGAATTGTTACCAATTAGGAAAGTGCATCTAGTACACCAGTATGCACATAGCACAAAGGTTTCTGCCCTGACACTTGGTGTTAATCCCTCACTAAATGCAGAAATTAATTGATGCATTGTTATATTAGATTTTCTGTAATTACTAAGTATCAGATTTCTTATCTGCCTAAGTCCCTCACAGTGATATAGCAGATGTGATAGGGTTTCTCAGCTCTATGGCATAACCCACAAAAGGGATCAATTGATGTATACAGTCTTTTATGGCAAAGAAAATATGTTGTAGGTAATGCAGATAAGTTCAGTTTTATAAGAAAATTGAAAAACTTTATTTCTAAGGCCCATCATTTATATCTTTTAACCAGTTGTTTATTATTAATTCCTAGTATTGGTTCCAAAGCAATTGTGTTATTATCTTCATGTATTAGTTCATAAATTTCCCAGTATTTGTACTTATTAATAAATTGCTCTGGGATTTTTGATTCTGTTTTATAAAGATGTATTAATTGTTCAAAATATGATAATTTTTTTGGTGGTGATTTATCAGTTGGAATGACCTCTATGAGCTGCTTAATTTTTGGAAATTGTTTAACAATATCAATTATATTGTTCCTCATTCTCTGTTTTTCAAAAATACCAATATCATGTAAACCAAAACCATTTTTATTCAGTGACTGACATAGTTTTGCCATTGATATTGCCATGACTTTCCTTGACCATAGTAGCTGATTGCAAATGGTCTTAATTTTGGAACTAAAAGCTTTTGAGAAAGCAACCACCCGCATAAAGTAAACTATCTTAGTCATCATCAAACTATTAATTAATTGAATCTTAGAATATACTGACATATAGGTATTGGCTAGAGAGTCTGCTATTTGCTGTATTTCATTTTTTAATTTGTTCTGCAAATGACATCTCATTCCAGTAGTCCCTAGATGGAATGGAAATCCAAGGAAAGAGCCTGGCTTTGCCTGGAAAATGGATGTACATGGCCTTCCCGTGAATATGGTCCATGCTGCTGTATTATTATTATTATTATTATTATTATTATTATTATTATTATTATTATTATTATTATTATTATTATTATTATTATTATTATTATTATTATTATTATTATTATTATTATTATTATTATTATTATTATTATTATTATTATTATTATTATTGTTGTTGACACATATATGTTTTCCACAAACATACATTTGGTACATAATCATGTGCATGCATGAATGATACTTATTAAATTTGGCTGTTTCGAATTTTTTATTTTAGATAGTAATTATGTTTATTAATTTTAAAATAATATAGTATGTTTTGATGATTTAGGAGATGTATTTTAAGTTATAAGTGTTATAAATATAATATATAATCTTTATATTTATGGCATTTATTTAGAAATATAGTGTTGTTAGATTAATGTTTCCTTATTGTATTTACACAGTAGTACATAAAGTATGTTTAGAATTTAAGTCACTAATAAATAATAAATTACAGCACAGGAATTGCTACCGTTATCTGAAGTTTTTTTGAGGATTTAGTATAGTTGTTAAATTATTTGTTTATTTATATATTTAATTATATATTGTTTACAATAACTCCCAATTTTAATATAATTTCTTTATTTTTCCTGACAGTTTCACTGTCTTGCAAACTTTATCAGAGCATTCATACTGTAGAAGAAGTTAAGAATACTCTGATGAAGACCACAGGAAGTCAAAACTATCAGGAAAATAAAGAAATTATATTAAATTTTTTTACACTAAAGTATATATGAGGGGAGTTATTGTAAACAATATATATGAATATATGAAAAAATGCAAAGAAAGTAAAGAAGAATAATAACAATATATATATATATATATCTTTAGTTCATAATTATTTGCTTTGATATTTAATAAAAATAATCATCAAAGTTGGAAAAAAGTTTAGTGAAATAAATACCGATATGTAATTAGTTTAATAAATTTGAAAAACATTCTTCATCAAATATATTATAGTTGACTTATATGTTTAAGCTAGTACGTGCTTATAATAAATAAAGTCAGTCTCATTAGATTTTTAAGCAAATCCATATTTATGTTATATATTATATTATTGTATATAATTTACATACTCACGAAATACATACTATATATATGACAACTTATTTTCTTTAAAGAAAAAGATCCTGGAAAAATTTTAATTAATTAAATCAATTTATTAATTGTAAAATAAATAATAAAATATTTATTTGTATTTTTTTAAACTGTAAATAAAATTAATTAAAATTTTTATTCATTAAACTTGAATTTGCATTTTTTTTACTTGCTTAAACTCATATTTCTTATTGAACATATGTTTAATCACACACATATATTAATAAATATATGCATATTTTGAAGCCTAATATACATATGTTCTTTAAATATTGAAAAAGTGGAGTATATATTAAACCATAGTGCCCAAATGGAATTAGTAATATAACATGCACACTTTATTAAAGAGCATTTACACGAGGTATGAGATATATTAAGATTTACTTCATAGCATTATTATTTGGCTACACTTGAATTTAGTCATTGCATACTTAAACAAATATTCATTTAACTATAGTTTGGAGGCAATAAAATGTGTCCTTTGCCTCCATTCTGCATAAATGACTGTATTTGCAAATACAACCATACTCCACTACTCAATAGCCATTCACATCTTATTATTATATTGTTCAATATATAAGTAATATTTTTGCATATGTATGTGTGTATGCTTGATGCAATGGAATATTTTTTCTCTCTTCTTTATGCTTTATTCTCTGGCTTTAAACTATCATGTAAAGTTCAATACTTAATCTGGTTTATTTTTTTTAGTTCATTCTTCAAGAGATTTAATGATGAATTGTGTGTCCATTATGGATAATTCTACAAAAATGAGGAGAGAGATGATAGGTAGCTACTTAATCTTATTTTATCAGCAGTTGGTACGGAAAGGAACCATACACTTTTAAAATTAGCAGAACACTACATGGTTTTAGGCATTGGTAACTAGTATACTAATGAAAAAATTTCTGTCTTTATAATGAGATTTTTAACCATAATATATTAGCTTAATCAAGAGTTCACAATTCAGCAACTTTTTAAATCATTGGGAAATATCATTCATAAATTCTCTTAACTGGTTGAAATGAGCCATGTGTTGAGTCTTCTCATTTCAGTTTTTTTAAAACTTCTCTTTGAGCCTATTCAAAAGAAAAGACAAAAAGAAAAAGATCTGTATGGTGTCTGTCCTCCCAGTTTATATCAGATTTTATCTACAATATCACATCACAATAAAGAAACCCTCATTACTGCTTTTTAAAAATTAATTTTAATTAATTACATTTCTTATCTTTTAACACCCAAAATAACAGTTTTATTAAATAAATAAATTAAAAAAATTACTTTCTTCTTTACTTTTCCTAATTACATTTCATTCTTATGAACATTTTTTCTAAATTAAAATTTTTATTCTTTACACACAGATAAGTAACTCTTTTTAAATTATCATAATTAAATACATTATCTACTTTTGCTCAGAAAATTACATAAAGGAGATTAATTAATTCTTTCACTTTCTTTTTTGCAAAAAAATGTACTTCATCAATTGATTGAAAAATAAGAAAAAAAGAAATGGAATTACAATCTTACAAAAAAAAATGACTTGGATATTTTTGATTAAAACTTTTCCTCTTTTAGGAATTTGTAAAGGAAACCTGTGAATTTTTTTTAAAACAATATTATTTATATGTTGGAGTCTTTTCCTGAGGTCTCTTTTTATAAGCCCTTTAAATGCATTGGGATAATCAATTTTAGTATTTCTAGTCAATAAAATGATTCCACATAACTTTTACAAAGCTGAAATTATTTCTACCAACTTGTTTCTTTCATATATCCATTTTATACCATGGGCAGGAAGCTTATGCAGGAAGACTACTTTATTTTAAAGGAGGTTTGTATTGATACAATATGTAAATTAATTTAACTGATGCAACATTTCCATCATAGTACTTAGAATTATTCCTTATTTGAACACTATCATCTGCCTTAAATACCTCTATCTCCCATGGAAATACAGCAATCTTTAAATTTTAATTATGATTACAATCTTTTGTAAATTAGCCGTGCACTTGATTTAAAAAACACAAACAGATAATTTACAAAGTGTAAAAAAAGAATAATTGTTTACTGATTTTAATATCAAAAAGAACCAAAACATCAAATATATTAATCACAGAAGAACAGATTGTTGAAAGGTATTAATATTCTATTTTGAAGAAATGTAAATGTGAAATTGTTGAAGTTATAATTTTCATATTGCATAAATATCACTTTCTCTAAAGCACTCTACTTTATGATAGTAATATCTTCAATTAGCATAAAAAGAGCAAGAAGACAATCAAGAATTTTTATGCTAAAAGTAGTCATAACATCCACATATCATTCTTTGATAAAAAAATTTCTCTATATATAAGCTAAACAAAGAAAAGCAGTTTTTACTCACAAATTTTCAATTACTTAAACTTTTTCAGCTAAACATTCACTTTTATGTATGTAATTATTAGTCTTGTATTTTACTAATATGTTCGACTATTTCCATTATCTAGTATCAAATATTAAATGTTTTTTTTTTAAAAATTTAAATTTAAATTTTTTCAATTACATTCATTGTTAGTAATAGCACCCTGGCTGTTATAGATACAACCTTTTAAGTGGTTGTATTCTACTTATATTTTTACATTTGATGACTTGATCAGTGTCAGTATTAGCAGACCAACAACACCAGAAAATAAGAGGAGAATATAACAACTAGAAACGTTGTTTATATCATAATTTCTTTGATACCACTAACAGTAATCTTATTGAAAAATTTAAATAAAGTTTAGAACAGTGATAAAGGTGCCAACTCTAGGGGTCAAAACAGTTCAATTCTGGCACTTTTGGTGTTAGAACGTCATATGTAATTGTTAGAATTACGGACTAACAAATCATTCGATTATTTCATTTAGTTAATTGTAATTTAAAATTGATAAGTCTTTTAATACATTACTTCAGATTATAGTTAATTAAAGAAATATTTACGATTAATATAATTAATATATTTAATAATTCGTTTCAAATCGATTCGTAATAAATTCTTGAGTGTTGAGCAATGAAAAAAACCCACATATGTTATTCATATATATTTTTTACTGAGTTATATTAAATATTATAAACGCTAAAATTTAATTTGTTTTTAAGCTTTAATAATCTCACTTTTACTTTAGTAAATATCATGCAATAAAATTTTTTTAAAAATCAATCTACAACTTTAGTTTATCAATATTATTATTATTATTATTATTATTATTATTATTATTTATAATAAGAGTGCTCTATTAGCAAGTTTTTATTAAAACATTTTTCCCTACTGAATTTTATTTTTTTTAATCGTATTTAATAGTAATTTATAAAAAAATCGAAAAATATAACTACTTAGTTAACAATCAATTTTTTGGGAATAATATGAAATAACTTTTGTGATATAAATATCAATTTTAGCTTATATCTTCTGGTTATATCGCATTAAATTTCAAAATAAATTTCCAGTGTTTATAATTTTTCAGTTTTAATATCATCTAATTCTTCTGTCAAAATGTAATAAGAGTTTGTCATTTTTAAAGCGAATATTACACATGATATTGTAAGTTTATTTATTGATATAAAAAAAGAAGAAAATATCAACACAGAAAAATGTTTATAAAATATTTTGAATTTTAAATATAAAAAAATTTATTTAATAAAAGATATTAAACTATTTAGGAATTTTTTTCTATTATAAAAAAAGAATATTTTTATCTACGGTTCAAATACATATTTATCAGATAATTAGATGAGTGTGAATAACCAAAATAAAACACATTTGAAGAATTTTAGAGCATTTAGATAAATCATATCAAGGTCTTCAATTTTAAGATAAAAAATAATTTCCATCAAATATTAATGTGAACTTATGATCAATTAATAACACATGCTATTAGTATTATAAGAGTCTTAACTCTTTATTAATCAAATAGAATAAAACATTAAATAATCTTCAGAGTATCATCTAAATTATATCTTAATTTATGAAAATTACCATACTTTTCAAAAGAAGTGATTATCGTCTTTTTTCTTAAAGAAGACATTGTTTAAAAACAATTATATGATACAGACAAGTGATTTTTAACCCCCAAAAGATAGGCAAATTCAGCAGGTTTATTCAAGTGATCAGATTGATATTTTTGCTCTACCTTTTTTAGCTCATAATCAATTCAGAAATCTTTAACTTTTGTATCTACACTCTTACATTTATGCTATTTTATACAAGGCATTGTATATAATAAGACTAAAGTGGGTTAGCAAATTCTAATTGGTAGAGTATCTAATAAATAGTTAAAAGCAATGCATTCATCATAATAAACTCACTTTTTTATGCTTTGCTCATTAAATTAATATTATTTTATTATGGCTCTTCAACCACTGTTTGATATTGCACATCCTAGTTATTCAATTTATACTTTTCCATTTTTTTTAAACCTACACTAACACATTCTTCAATATTTCCACTCATTTCTATGCTTTATATAAAAGCATACTTAAAGCAAAATGTTTAGGAGATTTTTTTAATATTTATAATAATAATGGCCATAAAATTGTTTCTTCCTTTATCAAGCCTGGTTAGCTATTTGTAATTTTTTTAACAATATTTTTGACACCATTTCAGTCCTGTGACAAAGAACTTATTAAATATACAAAACTTAATAATAATCTTGAAAGGAGCCATGATTTGGATTTTGTACTATGGTGGTAATGAATGCATATTTTTAAAATAATTTTCTTTCAAATATTTTTAATGTTATTTTCTTCATTTTAATTCAGTTTGCTGGTAAAAATGTGAATTAATGTAAATACTATGGCATTAGTTTAAAAAAATCTGAAGATGTCAGTAACTCATATAGCAAACTTAAAAAAAACTGCCATTTATTTCCTGTTTAAACATTTTCTGATTGGACTATTCTTTGATCTTAAAAGTGTAAATAAAATTTAATATGCTCTTCTCATTATTCTTATCAAACTATAAAATAAAAAAACCCAGCACATTTCTGGACTTTATTTAAATATTTATAATTAATTTTACAAAATATTTCCATAATAATTAATAAAAAATAAATCCTTTCATATTTATATTTATATTTTTTTGAAATATCTTTATTTTTAAAAATCTACATTAAACAAATGCTTCAATATGATTTTAAAAAAAGCATCAATGACTAATGTACTTTTACAAGCTCTCAAAATTCAGCTGAAACAATCTTTAGTGATAATAATTTTAGAATAGTATGTAGATTTGTGAACATTTTATAATTATTAATTCAGTTTCTATGATCAAACTTCAAAGAACAAAAATTTCATAAATTTATTTTAGTTGACTTATAGGTAAAAGCAGTTATTATGTAATTCAATGTATTTCATGTTATTATTATTTTAATATCTGGAAGATTTAAATATAATTTTTTAAGATATTTTTTATTTCCAAATTTAAATTTTTAGTAAACCAAGTTAAATTTATTCAATTCTAATATAAATAAAGGTTTAAACACTAAAATAAAATTTAAACTTTTGCCTCAAATTGTCACTAGTATTGGTGGAAAATAATTGCAATGCTCAGTAGTTGATATGTTTGATTTAAAACTTTCTGCATAACAATATACTCTTAATTTTTTATCTTTTGTTATCTGTAAACACTTTTAGTCATAAAATGCAATAGTATTTAACTCAAACATTTTCACACAATTTTATTAAATTCATTTATCATTTTGTTATTCTTCTTATCAATATTTCCTATATACTGTTACAAAATGATACATGTTTATCCTCAATAATAAATTTATTATTATTAATGGATACTAATTTAACATTTCATTTCAATAAGTATTGAAATTCTCTCCCTTCCCCAAAAAACATGGCACCAACTTCGTTTTACACTTTTTTGTCTATTCTGTAAAAGACTAGTTATTCTTACAAATATTTTTTGTTTCATGTGTACAATTTTTAATAGTCTCTCTAATATATATATACTTCCTCAAAAATAATAAGCAAAATAATATAAAATCTTTTTATAAAAATTTGTTTAAATTTAATTGTAATAATTGCAATATTTCTTATGATATATAGTAAGCTCATTTATGAAAATAATTTTCATTCAATTGATAATGAAGTCATTAGAATAAAATAATTAAAAATATTGCTGATAAAATTTTATTTGAATAATAGTAGATATTATCAATATATAAATTCATATAAAACCAAACATGAAGACTTTTCAACAAAGTAATTAAAGAGTCACTCATAAAATTATATTTTAGTAACGAAATAATCGAGATTTTGGTTTTATCATTTATTTGGCTGCATCATAAGCACTCCTACTATTTATGTATTTATTGAAATATATGGCTTATGTATGTGTTAGTAAATATGTTACATAGTTTTACTCATTTTATTTGTTATCTGATTTACTTTTAATAAATATTCATTATTTATACAATAACAATATATATCCATACATATTGTATTGGAAAACTTTTCACCTGTTCTTAGTATTAACATACCATCTTTTATAAAATAAACACATATGCATATTTTGTAGAATCTTATAGAGATGGAAAATCTAACAAGTAAAAATAATCAGTCTGAACTTCAAATTAAACATAAAACTCTGAAAGATAAGTTTTAATTATATATAATAAGTAATCAATTTGACAATGGATTAATAATTCAAAATTTAAAAGTATGCAAAAAGTATATGTATATTGTGTAGTTGTTGTCCTGAATAATATTACTTCACAAATTTTTTTATCTTTATACGATCCAAGGAAGCATATTTAACTAACCATATATAATTTATTAATTTTTTTTTTAAATTGTGCAATAAGGAATATAAACATATTTAAAATAGAAAAACCCATGAAGTTATAATTTAAAATTTTTTTCCTAAATAGTTAATTTGCAAAGAGCAGTATTAATTTAATTTTTCTTTATTTAAATTTTCTGGTGTCGAATACTTGAACATGGTAAAAATATTAAGATAATGCTTTGCTTAAAGTAAGCATTTTAATAATTTTAAAATATTTCATTTTGAGTTGAGTTTAGATAGGTGTATTTTAAATATAAACTTATACTTAAGAATTACGTAATAAAAAATATATTTTTTAAGATAATATAAATGCAGCATTAAGTTTAAAAATTGGGATATTTATTGTTATTATTTTCCCACCACAAAATAATAGAATGTTATTGTTTTATTAAATAAAAATAGTATATTAGCATTATTACTATAAGATTTTATTTTATTTTTAGACTGTCGGAATGAAGGCTAATCTTATTATTTATTCATTTGTAATATTTATTGTATAAATATTTTAATTTTAAATAATGTTAATTTTTATAGTACCGTTTATAACTATTGTTTTCAATTTTCATTATCGTATTATATAATAGCTATAATGCTGTTTAACTATAATAAAATTGTTAATGTTTTTTTTTTTTAAAATTACTTCATTGTTGAGTTTTAATTTATCTGAGTAACATTCAGTGGTTCTTCATTTAACATGCATGATCCATAGAGATTAAAGGTTTTAAACACTATTGTTTGCACATGATTTGTAAATATTACTTAGAAAATTATTATTTTTACACATGATTAACTAATAAAGTGTATAATCATTTTTATTATTATTATTATTATTATTATTATTATTATTATTATTATTATTATAGAAGATATAATCATTGGTGATTACTTTAAAATGATCAACACCAATTTGAGATACTTAATATTGCCATTATATTAAAATATATTATATTTTACAAATACCACATGAATAAATAAAGATTATACAATATTTTCTCAGAATCTTATGATTTTATTTATGTTTTATTGCTGAACAGTAATTTTTAAATAGATTTAATGTTAGGAGTCATTAAGATATCCTAGATACTTATTGTTATTATTTTTGTAAGGGTAGTTATAAAAACTCTTTCACCATAACTACAGGGACTTAATTAATTAATTTATTTTTTTATTACTATTGGTATTAGAAATAAATCTGAGATTATTTTAAAAGAATTATAGAGTTTGTATTAAAAAATAATAAATAAGAATTATTAGGTGATATTAAATTTTAAATAGTATTTTATAAAGGAATATTAATTAATTTATTATTTTCCATAATAACTTTGATAAATTGTTAGTTATGATTATTATATATGTGTTTAAAGAAATGAGAATATTACATGATAGTTTTGTCATGTGACTTTGGTGGGGTAATATTCTTATGCCATTGAAAATTTATCTTTAGGAATGTATCCTCAATGTTTCAGCCATTGTACCTTATTGAATGTCTCGTGTAAAGAGTTTGATAATTCTTGTTATTTTAGAAAAAAAAAACATATTTTAATTATAATGATGAGCTAATTGTAAATTAAATTTATTAGCAAAATAAATGAGCTGAGTAATTTAGTTGGAACCCTGATTATTTATTGTGAATATAAGTATTATTATATATTAACTTGGTTAGTTTATTAATATTTATTTATTATAAACCATTGATTTCATTAGACACTGTATGTTAGTAGTCTATTTTGAGCTAGTCAGAATAGTATTATCTTAATAGTCATTGTTTATGTAACTTGACTGTAATTTAGTATAGTTATCCCATAGTTAGCTGAGTCAGTCTTAGTCTTCCTTTAGTTAGGGTACAATATATATGTTTGACAGATAACTTGCAGCCATTCAATGATCATGAGATACATATGAAGGGTAGCTCTGCTATAATAATGTTTTATATTTTTAATATCTATATACATAAATATGGGAATCTGTGTAGTATTTATAAGAAATTATTATAAGAATATACTTATCAGAGCCATTATAACTTGATCATAAAATCCCTTACTGGATTCTTATTGTTTTACAATAGCGTGTTGAAACCGTCGGAGGGTGGGCTTTGTTTGTAAACAAAGATAAATATAATGTTTATGGGGCCACCACCACTGGGTTTGTTTATTATCACATTTCAAAGTAAAATTAATATCAAATACATTTTTTTGAACACACAACAACAAAAACAAAAAAAAATATGCAGAAATCAAAAAATTGAATTAAAAAAAAAGTACTTAATTTTTTTTTGTTGTTATTCTTTTCATTACTTATATTTTTTGGGGGCTGGGAATTTTTTTTATTTTTATATGTATGTTTTTGATTTTGTTGATCACATTTAACCAAAACTACTATCTATCAAATAACAATTTTTGGAATGAAAACAACAACAACAACAACAACAAAAAAGGTTGTTTTACAATAGCATGTTGAAACCACCGGAGGGTGTTATTTCTGTGATAGTGCACAGAAATATGCTGTTTAGGCAGCCTACCACCACTAGCAAACATTCTATTTTTAATGCATAAGCCTAGAAATAGTCCATTGGTACGGGGTGGCTGCTAAGTGTTTATTTTTATGCTAATGCACAGAAACATAACATCGAATCTGCCGCAGAAGCTATTGTGTCAGCTTACAGCTCAGATTTGTGCTAAGCATTTTTGATGTGCAATCAACATTTCACTTTTGGCTACAGTATCGGGTGAGGGTGTCTGGAATTCTGAGTGTCAAAACTATTTTAGTATTCATTAAGACCACCCTCCTCTATCTGCCGTCTTTTAGGAATGTCTATTAACAATTATCAGCAGGGTCTCATGCTTGCCTAGCCCCCATTTCCTGCTCAAAAAATTCAGCAAGTGTAGGTACAAGCATGATTCAGAATAAAATCATGCTCTAAGTCTTGTTTCTGTGAGAACAACAGCGAGCTTCGTCGAATGGCTGAAATCAGAAAACTTACTCCTCCGAATGTCAAAGATTCTCTGACTGCTAGCTGCTGGAACTGGCTTATCAAATAAAAGAGAGCTTTGAAGCTGCATGAATGCTGTTCCTGAACAGCCCTAAAAGTTGCTTTGAATTTCCATAAATATATTTATGTGGTTTTTGGTAATTACGGGTAAAAAGTTGGTCAACCTTCGAGTTGGAGCATTATGTTCACTTAACAATTGCAACCACCCACCTCCACCTCCCCTTGTTCCCAAAGTTGGACCTTTTGGTTGGAAATGTTTGATACTGTTAAATGGAAATCGATTTGGTATTTGTAATTTATCATAAAACAACAAAAATATCAAAAAGAAAAGAAGCTGATTTTGTCATAGAATACCTGACTGCCATCTTAAAAACAAAAAAAATGTAAGTAATGAGAAGAATAAAAAGGAAGGAACTACTTTTTAAAATTCATTTCGATCGATATACCCTTTTTTTTGGTTGTTTTACAATAGCATGTTGACATCACTGATGGGCATTATTTCTGTGATAGCGCACAGAAACATGCCATTTAGGTGGCCTACCACTGCTAGCGAACGTTTTATTTCTAATGTGTAAGCCTAAAAATAGTCCTTCAGTACGGGGTGGCTGCTAAGTGTCTATTTGTACGCTAATGCACAGAAACATGACATTGAATCTGCTGCAGAAGCTATTGCATCAGCTTACAGCTCAGATTTGTGCTAAGCATGCAATCACATTTCACTTTTGGCTACAGTATCGGGTGAGGGTGTCTGGAATTCTGTGAAAACTATTTTAATATTCATTAAGACCACCTCCTCCTCTCTCTGCCATCTTTTAGGAATGTCTACTAACAATTATGAGCAGAGTCTCATGCTTGCCTAGCCCCCATTTCCTGCTCAAAAAATTTGGCTAGTGTAGGTACAAGTGCAATTCGGAATAAAATCATGCTCTATGTCCCGTTTCTGTGAGAACGGTGAGCTTCATCGAATGGCTGAAATCAGAAAACTTGCTCCTCTAAATGTCAAAGATTCTCTGACTGCTAACTGCTGGAACTGGCTCATCAAACAAAAGAGGGCTTTGAAACTGCATGCATGCTGTTCCTGAACAGCCCTAAAAGTTGCTTTGAATTGCTGTAAATATATTTATCTGGTTTTTGGTAATTACAGGTAAAAAGTTGATCAACCTTCAAGTCAGAGTGTTACGTTCGCTTAGCAATTGGAACCACCCACCCCACCCCCCTTTTCCCCAAAGTTGAACCTTTTGGTTGTAAATGTTTGGTACCGTTAAATGGAAATCGATTTGGTATTTGTAATTTACCATAAAACAACAAAAATATCAAAAAGAAAAGAAGCTGATTTTATCATAGAATACCTGACTGCCATATTAAAACAAAAAAATGTAAGTAATGAGAAGAATAAAAAGGAAGGAACTACTTTTTAAAATTTATTTCGATCGATGTACCCCCCCCCTTTTGTTGTTGTTGTTGTTTTCGTTCCAAAAATTGTTATTTGATAGATAGTAGTTTTGGTTAAATGTGATCAACAAAATCAAAAACATACATATAAATAAAAAAAAAAAAAATTCCCGGCCCCCCCAAAATATAAGTAATGAAAAGAATAACAACAACAAAAAAATTAAGTAATTTTTTTTAAATTCAATTTTTTGATTTCTGCATATTTTTTATTTTTATTTTTGTTGTTGTTGCATGTTCAAAAAAAATGTATTTGATATTAACTTGACTTTGAAATGTGATAATAAACAAACCCAGTGGTGGCAGCCCCATAAACATTATATTTATCTTTGTTTACAAACAAAGCCCACCCTCCGACGGTTTCAACACGCTATTGTAAAACAACCATTATTTTCATTGTTTTTTTTTTTTTACTTTTGGTTGCATTGTTTTGTATGTACAAAATGTTTCTTTAGTAATTTATACACTACTTGTCTGTTCTTTTATGGTATACTTTATAATATCTAGTTCAATTGTGAGTCATTTTTCCAAATTTGTATAAAATTTTTGCCTAATAAAGATCTTTTTTTAGTTAAAAAATGGCACACTGAATAAATGATAAAAACAAATTGAAATGATTATATAAATAATAACTAGAACATAACATATGTTTATTAAGTCTAACACAATTGTCACTAATTAAAATATGAAAATTTATAAAAAAGCAGATTAACAATTTATATGCTGGAAGTTACATGAATTATTCCCTCCAAACTCATGTTTTGAATTCGTCTCTCAAATATTTAATAGTAATAATAAATTTTTTTCAAAAAATTAAATTCTGATTACTTTAGGCAAGTTTTTGATTTTCATTCTTAATCAAATGATTGAGTATTGCTTAGTTTTTATTTAATAATGTATGAGATGTTTTATTAATGCTATAAACCAATAAACATCACATGATCACCATTTGTTATGCTTGCTTATAACTGTTATTAAAGCAGGCACAACTCTTTATACGTATTTCCACTCAGTCCAAGCCAGAGTAATCAATGGATGCCAGAAGGCTTGTGCATAAAATCCCCATCTAGTGCTTACTCATCCAATACCCCAGATTAGTTTCTGGCTTGTGACATTTGTCAGTGAAGAGCCTTGGACTGGAAGCACTGCACCTAGATCTTAGGATCTAGATCCTAGGATCCAATGCAACTCTCCAGTAGCCACCTTTTATCTCTACTTAACTACAAAACTTTGAGTCTTAAATTGAAAATACCATAATATTTTTAATCCAAGCTCATTAGCTTATATAGTCATATAGGGCAGAACTCAGTTCAGTACCTAAACATTTTGGTGTCTCGGGTTTTTTAATAAAGATAGCCATCACTATTCTATTAGGTAGGATTCATTTTAAGCCAATAAACATCACATGATCACCATTTGTTATACTTGCTTATAACTTATTAAAACAGACAAAACTCCCTATATGTATTGCCTGTATTAATAAGAATGCTTTATGTTGGCTTTGCTAGAGAAAAGCTAAAACATAGTTATGTTTATCCTATAATTATCAATGTTTTCCAATATGTACTTTAATACCAATATTATACAAAAATACAAAGTTCTCAGTTCAATTTTTTGTTAAAATTTTTGATAAGGGTCTTTTTCTTAGTTTTTCTGTTGCTGCATTTGTTTTTTTTTACACATATATGCACAGTAATAATAGAAAGAAGATATCTAAATAATTTTGTTAATAAATAAAAGAAATAAAAACTGAAGGATAACAAGATTTCTCCACCAGATACATTTACCAGTATATGGCAATTATAAAACAACAATTTTCAATCTTTACATTTGTGAGATTGATAGAATAACATATGGTTTAAGGGTTAACTTTGGCTATAGTATAACCATAAACTAGATTGGATCATATAAAAAAAATATGATTATTGTTTAAGATCAAAGTAAATACATTATCTATAGTTGAATGTAATTTGATACTAAATCTGATCTGAAATCCCCATAATCAACATTGTTTAGCCTAAATTTTCCATATTTTTTTCTTTATATTAACAATAAACTATATCAAAAACTGAAAATAAAAAATATTCTATAATTCAACTTAATATAATTAATTGCATTGCTAAATTTGTTCATTTATTTCCACTATACTTTGCATGTTGCACAAGGTAATGTAAGTATCTATATCAATACTTTTTTTTTGAACTATAAAAAAAATAATATAAACAAAAAATGAAAAATGTAAATGTAATAAAATAAATTCTAGTGAATATCTAAAATCAAAAAATTACTTCTGACACTATTATTAACTGCTTAAAAAGAATTCCTAATCACATTCAACTAAAAAATTATTATTTAACTGTTTTATTTATCTGTCTTTGTTAGCTAACTATCATTTCTACAAGAACTTATATTAACAATATTCTTATATTTTTATCTTTCAAAATAAATTTTATTTACACTATAAATGGAACACAGAAGTTATACAGAAATGCAAATTTTAATCGAGTATAGTGCAAATATATGTAGACTTAGGACTAAGCTCAAGTCTATTAGTATCATATTTAAGTTTAGGAACAGGTTTAAAGTTGCTATCTCTTTGTTTGGAATTTATGTTATTAACTTTTGCTTTTTTGTTAATTTCTCTTGTAATACTTTCAATGGGAGTTGACTTTTTGGACTTTTCTAAAGCACCCTTAAGACTAGTATTGGAATTCTAGTAAATCTATAGGTTGAAGGTTTCTCTTCAGGCATAATAAAATCATCAGAGAGGTGTTTTTCATGATCTAGGGTTGCAGTTTCTTATGTTAGTGGAAGTTTTTCTGAAGGCAGCCACCAACATTCTTCAGAACGGACAGCAAATTACACAAATTATGAAAGAAGATCTTATTATTTTATTGAAGAAGATGTTGAAAGAGTAAAGAAGACACTTAAACTTTCTGTAAACTTTAAACTTCAAATATTCAATTTAAAACATGCAAATAAGTTTGTTTCAGATGGAGCAAAGAAAAGATAGCTAATTCAAAATGGAAACCAAAAATGTACATGCTATTTTTTATTATTTTTATAATTGTCTTTTTGCACATTCAAAGTCATTTATTATAACTATATTTTATCTCTTGTCAAAACTGATGCATTCATTTTTTTTTTTAAGTGTCATAGCATCGGCCGGGATGTGAACCTGCAACCTGGGCAACTACCTGCAAGTGCAAGGCAGTCGCACTGACCTCTCGATCACCAATGCAAGACTGCATTCATTTTATTTGTAATTAAACAACTTTTTACAAATAAATATTATATATTGACAGTAATGCATGTTTATAGTAATGCACATAAAAAGTTGAAATTAGTATCTTATATATAAACATTTGTTAAAAGATTGAAATGGATTTGTATATAAAAAAAAACAGTAAAAATAATAACATTTATTAAATTGAACTAATTTTTTCAAAATATGTACTTTTGCTTTTATTAAATAAATAGTAAATTTTGGTCTAAAAAGATATATCAGAATAAATAGAAATTAAAAAAAAATGGAAATTAATAAAGAATTGGTACCTAATTTCACATTATGAACCATTTTATGTTGTGCTACTGACAGATTTTATTAGTGATGTATAATGGATATAACTTGAGATATGAAGATTAATTTTAAATAACAAATAAACATTATCTTACTAAAGATAAGACTTTGATTCATCAAAAGCTAGGCACTGTTTCCAATATATAAAATCTTTTCTGTCTCCTCGTTTCCTTCTTTAATCACTATTATAGAGCCCGATCACTGTGAGACTTTCTTGCCATTGAATACATCTTTGTATTTACTGTGATAATAGAATTTATATTATTTGTAAATACTTCAAATAATTAATGTATATATTCTTAACAAAAATATTTAATATTATGTATTTATGTGCAACCATATAAACCAACATATATATATATATATATATATATATATATATATATATATATATATATATTATACATTTGCACATATTAAAATATATTATTAATAAAATTAAAACTATTCAATATTTTAAATTATATTACTTTCAATTACAGTGGTTTTAATTTTCTACATTGTATTTAATGTTCGCATGTAGAAAATTAAAACTATTGTAATTTAAAATACAAAATTTAAAATATCGTGTATGTTTAATTTTATTAATAATTTTTTATTATTTGTAGAAATATAACATTGTTTAGTTTATATGTTTACCTGTAAAAATACGAAGATATTAAATATTTTACTCTTTTTAATTTACTGAATTTTTAAGAGTGTATACGTTGTGTGAATGAGATGTTTACAAATAATGATATACATAACACTAAGCTATTGTGACTTCAAATAATAGATAATTGGAATACAGTTGTTTTTAGATATAAAGAAGACTGATAATCAATAAAAACTGTCATAAGTTAAAGAAAGTATTATGAAAAATACATGATGAAAAGTGGCTTTTTTAATATTACTTATATACTTCATTTTTTATATTCTTTTTTAATGTGCACACTTTTTGAATACTAATTTATCATTTCTATCTCAATTATAGCTTCATTCGGTCACTTTTTTATATCATCTCATTATCAACTTTTAAATTCTCTTTCAAATCATTTATTACTAATTTATCTATGTCTTAATTTTTAATTATCAGCTTTTATACATACTTTTATTTTCTATAAATTTTTTTTTATCAACCCTTGAAATAGCTTCTTGAGCTAATAATACTTCATTTTTAGTATCCTCATCATGACTATATGTCTTGAATTGATGGCTTGTCTTAAATGTCCAGCATTGTTTATTCATCTCATTCTGAGTTCTTTGGTTGCATGATTTAACCATTTCCACATTTCTTATGGATGGAATCACTGTGTGAGCATTAGGGCCACCGTGATTCATCTTTGGTATCAACTTTTCTAAATTAGGCTTAAAAAATAATCCTCAATGCCATTTTCAAAAAACTGTGATATCTGATCTATGGAAAATTCAAGGTCAAGTGAGACTTCTGCAGATTCAAAAATGAAACCATGCAAATCATTCTGTAAGATAATGGCTTGTCATCATTTATCTAATCTGCAAATTATAATCTCATCATTTTCTTCACAGGTAATAGACCACTTTACACACACTGTACCAGTTATACTTACAGTAAGGTTTAATCAACAAGTTCTCTTTTCCATCTTTAATCATAGGTTCTTTAGCTGCTTCTTTATCTAATATTGGAGTGGTTACTGAGATATTCCCTTCATGTTTTCTATCCGTGGAGTTTATTTGTGGCGTTGGTAATGGAGTAATTAGATTATTCTGATCTATGTTCAGTACTATCTCTTCCAAACTAAGATTTATAATATGCTCTTCTATCTCATCTTTGGAGACCCAAGATATCCAACCAACAGATAATTTGGCATAAAGTAAAATTTTACCAATAAAAGAATGTTTAGTGCCATCATTGGATTCAACTTCTTTATCCCATGCACTTGAAAGTTAATCCAATTTGATATGAATGACTTGAAGTTCCTCTTTGACTTCATTTTTATGCATTTCTTGGTTCTTTTTGATATCTTCCCTGAAAATTTCATGGGTCTGATAAACCTGTTTGAGTTTTGTATCTAACTGCACAACAATATCATCTGTAAATACTGTATACTGCTCACAACACTGTATAATCTGTTCATCTCTTCTCTCATTTTATCCATCCCTTGTTTAAGTTCAGCACTATTTTTCTGTACATTTTCCAACCCTAGAGATAATTGTCCCATGTTCTTGATCAATTTATTTTCAATTCCATCTATTTTTGATTTTGTTCTCGCTTCTACCCTATTCATCTCACTTTTCAATTCTTCTCTTAAAAGACATATATCTCCTTTCAGTTCTGTTTCCAACTTGCTCACATCATCTTTGGTTGCCAAACTCTCTAATTTCACAGTCCTATCTTCTTTTATGGCATCCATTTTACTATACGTGGTAGTATTTATTTTTATCTCCATGCTATTTATGCTGGATTCAATATTAGCATTGATTTTCACTGCCATATTATCCATATTACTGTTCAGATCATTGCTCATGCTACTCATGTTTGATTCAAAACTATCCATTTTTTATTCATGCTATTGATATCAGTTTTAGTTGCCATTTTTGCCTCCAATTTATTCATATTTTTATCCATTTTTGCCATCATTTCTTGAATCATTTGCATGATGGTCATATTTCCAGTATCATGTATCACTTTACTCTCAGTTGCTTGAGTAATCTTGTCAGTGAAGACTTCTTGTGTCTGAAAAGCTCTTTGGCTTTCTTCCAGTCTCTGTGATTCATTCTCCTCCACCATAGACCCCCCAGGAGTTTGGATAGATAAAGACCCCTCCCCATTACTATTATTAATTTCACTTTCTCTTTCAACAACATTAGTATCTAATATCTCTTCATGCATCTAAATAATTATTCAAAAAAAAAATTATACTTACAAATATCAAAATACAATACCGCAGGACTCCTAACCACTTCGTGCCATTATTTATTTACTGTCTATCTTTTTTTTAAACTGGTGTTTAAGCTTGCCTCATTCCTCTATTTTTAATTTCACTTATTGATTATTTATTTAAAAGTTGATCTCTATTTGTTCACTTCATCACATGTTGCATTAACCACTTTTAATGCTACTTACTTTTAATGTGAATTTTAAATTTCTAAAAATAATAATAATTGACATATCTGTCCACTATCATTCCTATTGAATATATTTTGGTCTTACACAAGAGAGTATGTCCAATATGGATTTAAGATTTAAAGCTTAAGGGCAAAACAAAAAAAATAATATAATTTTTTTTTAAAAATTCCAGTCCAATGGCTGAACCTCCCTTGCATCTAAACTATATTCATGCCTAAATGTTTGGGTGCCAGATATAATGGAACCCACTACCCAAAGTTGATGGTGCCAGTTATACTGAACCACTGGGTACACCATACGATGATGCAAATATGATTCAGTAGTTGGATGACTTGAATACAATGGGTCAACCAACCTACAATAAATCATATCCTACATCCATGATTCGATGGCACAATTGGGTGTGTCAGATGTTAACAGTTATGTACTAGCATGAGATGGTGATCATGTGATGTTTAGTGATGTTACTGAATCAAGAATGGCATCTAACAAAGGAAACACATCTCACTACTATCAGACCTAGGCCTTCGAATAGGATGCTAAAGATGTCATAATGAAATGCCTAGTTCCAAGTCACATTTATTTTCAATATACTAATAATTAACTTAAAATATTTCAATGTAACCTAGACCAGTGCATATTCATTACACCTCCCTTTCTAGGCCCCATTACATCATGAAATTTGAACTCAGGGAGTTATTGCAGTCAGCTCTCTTCAGGGATAGACTCATTCAATTATTAACCAAATATGCCTATATATAAGCATAGATATAAAAAAATACTGATGTATGATCATCAAACCTTTAATGGTATAAATTCATAATGTGATGATGATGATCAAAAATCTAGTGGTATCAATGCACAGTGATGATGGTGATGATCAAACAGAGATCAGGTTGATTTAAACAACTTATTACATTTATTAACAACATATATAATAAATATTTACAAACAAAAAATAATAAAATAAATAAATATTCAGTTATTAAGAATGGTTTTTCTATCATCTTGATGGCTTCACACAACAGAAACCAAATAATTTGAAGTATATTATATACAAAATTATACTACATAATTCATTAAATATATACATAAAACAAAAACAAAAAAGCAAAATGAGAGTTCACTAATTCTAAAACTACCCCATTAATGTAATTATTAGAATGATATTTTTAGGCTAGGGTAAATACATTTATAACTATTTTTTTATACATTCAAATATCAGCCTTTTAAGCTAATTGTGCATATGCTTTGTAAGTGTTAATAATAAATGAATACTTTCTCACCAATACAGGATATAGTATTTATGCAGAAATAAAAGGAATCTTCTTATTCCTACAACTCAAATGCTTATATATGAGCAAATCTGAAGTACTGGCAAGGAAAGCATGAGGATGGAACACTCACTTTAAATTATTATATACGATGTCTGAATGAATGACATCAGTGAAATTGTCTAGAATTTACTAAACATCATTCCAACTGAAACTTAACCATATGTAAATAGGCATTTATTTTATATAGTGTATGTTTACAATTGTATACATTCAAATATCAGCCTTTTAAGGTAACTGTGCATATGCTTTGCGAGTGTTAATAATAAATGAATACTTTCTTACCAATACAAGATATAGTAAATTAGTAAATTCTAGACAATTTCACCGATGTCATTCATTCAGACATCGTATATAGTAATTTAAAGTGACTGTTCCATCCTCACACTTTCCTTGCCAGTACTTCAGATTTGCTCATATATAAGCATTTGAGTTGTAGGAATAAGAGGATTCCTTTTATTCCTGCATAAATACTATATCTTGTATTGGTGAGAAAGTATTCATTTATTATTAACACTCACAAAGCATATGCACAATTAGCTTAAAAGGCTGATATTTGAATGTATACAATTGTAACCATACGCTATATAAAATAAATGCTTATTGACTATTTTTTTATTAAAAATATATATATAGCACCACTCCCATCTATATGTGTGTGTGAATCATAGTTAAAATTAATGATAGATACAAAGAATACCTTTTACTCAGTGGGTTAATTGTGCATTCAGAATAAAACAAAATTCCAATTAAATATTATTAAAATTTATTAGTAACAAAATAGTTTTGTTTGTTCTAAAGTTTGCCCTTACTGTTAAATATATAAAAACCTAAGTTGAGATTGCCTTGATGGATTTATGTTGAATTTCCAGAGGAATCTGTAAATTTACTTTTATTAACAAAAAACTAATACATATTAATTGAAGATGATTCCTTTTTTAAAATACATCAACATATGACACATCTATTCACTGCTTCCACTTTTATATTGCAGATGATCGAATTTGAAAAACGAATCTTGAATACACAATAAAAAAATACAATACATAAACTTTCAAATAGGAATAATAAAGCAAAAAAAAATCATGAATCAAAACAAAATATATTTATCTTGAGGAAAGCAAGCATTTTATCTCCACAGTTAAGAGTTTATAAATATAAATGTCAATCTCCATGTATAGCGTTCCTGTTTGCCAACTCTGTTAATATTCATATTTTTCATGGTTCTTTGTTAAAACAGACACATACAAATTATATCTCCTGAACATATATATACATATATATATATATATATATATATATACATATATATATATATATATATATATATATATATATATATATATATATATATATATATATATATCCATGGAAGATTAATGTACACTAGCATCTTCTGAATAGACATTTTGATTGTAAAATTTTATAACTTCATAATTTCACAAATTCCATAATGACATTGAAGCTAGCTTTGGAAAATCCTACAGCATTGGTCTTTAACCTCTGACACATTGTAATGATTCTTTTATTATAAACTGTTATTTGTAATGTGGCTTCAATATATATAAAAATAGCTTTTAATGACAGTTAATTTTTAGTAGTTTCACATTTTTTTTCATCATTTCCATAATAATGAATTTTAGCTTGCAGAATAAATTAAGTCATTAGTTCATTACTGCTAATTATAAATTGAAGTTTAACTTTCCAGTTTCTTTTTATCCAAAATAAAGATTGTATATTATCTTGAAACTATAAATATTAAAACTTTACTGTTTCTAGACACCAAAAAGTTTTTAAGAAAGAAATAATAAAAACTTTACTTATCTGCTGTCGGTTCAATTATCGATTTTTAAGTAAAAAGAAACACTCTCTTGTCACATCCTAGCTAAAATCCTATTGTTACAACTTAATAAAAAAAATTATAAAATATTATTTTTATTTAATCTTCATTATTGCAAATTCGAACATTTATCAACAATTTTGATCTCATATCTATAAATTTTGACCTTTGTCATGTCTGTTCTATAAGTCAATCATTTAGTATTTTTAATTAATAATATTAAATGAATAAAAAACAATTAATTTCTACCAATAGACTAACATATTAGTTTATATGCATATATACTTCATGTGTATAATGAATTTATTTGCTCTCTCACAATAGATAAAAAATATAAGAATTAATTTCTCAAACACATTAGTTTATCTGTATGTTTATATAGATATATACTACATTTGTATAAGCTAGTATATAAAATATTTTATTTGCCTACCACTTGGTCTGAATGCCAACATTGGGAAAGAAATTGGGATAGGTGTGAAGGCTAGTTGTAAGCCATCTGATTTTTTTCATTATTATTTATTAGAAACAATATTCAGAAAACTTACTGCAAGTAATTAATCACTAATAATTACAATTCAGAAATTATGATAAAAAATTATTAAAAGTATTTTATTGCATAATTATACATTTTCAAATTATATCTGTGTTTTAAAATCAAATAAAAAAAACAAACAGATCAACTTTACCAAACACAATTTTAAATTTATAACTTATTGAATAGTTATGTAAATAAGTTCTTATTATAGCAATTGTTATTATGTGATGATTTATACCAACAAGCCCTATGAAAAGCAGTTTTTTCATTATATTCTAGAGAAATTTAAAGTGAAATGAGTATTCAGTATATCTTTACTAATAAGATATTACCATTATCATAAAACTAAGTCTACCAAAATATATAATGATTGATCTTGTTTTAAATCTATGTAACTATATGAGTTGAATTGAATTAAAATCCTCAAACAGTTTTTGAATTTTAAACTACTAATTTGAATAGTTTAATTGCTCTTAGACTCCATAACTATTATTGAATAATTCTAATACCATAGGCATTATATATATCTATTTTATATATGTATAAAGCAAAAAGATAAGAAATCTTACTGTCGGTGTAACAAATGTATGAGCCAAAGAGAGAACAAATTGTCTTGTAAGTAAATTTTTCTTTTAAAATATTAGCTTCACAGTTAATATAAATCTATTTCTACTTGCTTCCAAGTAAAAAAAATGCTTATACTGATTTAATATAACAATTTTGAATGAAATTAAAGTAATTGACAGGGGAAAATAAATTTGGCAAACTTTCTTAAAGTCAAAAAATGAATGTTGAAGCAACGGATTTTTAGAATAAAAAAAAAATAAAGCAGGTGATCAATTAATAAATGGAAATGTGTTTTAAGATTTTTCTTAATATGTTGTGATTCAAACATTCAAATTTATAAAAGACTTATTTCAACTATGCATACATGAGTTAAGTCATTCTTTTCTCTTTCAAAAGATTCATGCCACATCTTTCTACAACAAAAATTGAAATTTTTATGAATTTTTTTTATTTAAATAATTTACCTCCCTCATTTTATTAGATTTTATGTAGAAAAAAATGTGACATTGAATTTTTAAGCTGAAAAAATAAATTCTGAAATAAAGTCAAATAATGAAGATTTTCCCCCAAAATGTTAGACTCTTAGATTCTAAAGATATGTTATCACTCAATCCAGCAGTTTAGATGAATTGGTTACTCTTAACTTATTATCAGAAGATAAAAAAGCTCCTTTACCAGTCAAAAGATAAGAAAAGCTAAACAATATGTACTGAAGATAGCAGTAGATCCAGATCTTTTGTCATGACTACTTATGATTATGTCACTTAACATAATGGAAAAATAGGTAGGCAATTTTTACCAAGTATTCCTGCTTAAAGTTTACCATTACACAAGAGTATTCAATTTCAGATTTTTTAAATGTACTTTTTGATAACTTTTACTATAATAATTTATTTAGAAAAGGATTTGAACTCAGATTTTCAAGATCCCTATAGCTATCCATTCCATCTCATACAACTGACACACATGACCACATACACATGAAAAAGTTAAATGATCTTCAATATAAATATACTGTGCTGAAATAGCACTCATCATTTGTTCTGGATCATCATCTCCTACATACATACATATATAATAATTAAAGTATGAAGATTTGCTATCTTAATATAAACTGATCTCTGATTATATATATGTGTGGGAGATGATGATCTTGACCAACTAATGAGTGCTGATTTAGTATGAAATACATATATTGGAGATCATTTATCTTTTTCTCATGTATGTGGTCATGGGTATTGGTTGTTTGTGATGAAATGAATTACTGTAGGAAGCTTGAAAGTTTTAGTTCAAATCCTTTCTAAATTACATTAAATTCAGTATAAATAATACACTTGTATTTAAATATTATAATAATTCATGAAAGTAGTAAATTCACTACTAAAGAAAAAAAGTGTAATTGAGAAAATGTGACAGATATTGTATTATCAACATTTTTTGAAATGGTATTGCAAGTTTGATCCAAATGTAATGCAGCCTTATTTGCAGCCATAATAATTAACAAAAAGTTTAAAAATTTTATTATCATGTCTGGATTTCAAAGAATGCAGAATAACAAAAATATTGCCCTTGACTGCATTTATAAAATTAGATCTATTACAGTTCAAGACTGTGCAAAACTTAAAGCTGTATTTCAAATGCAAAGAATGATTGTAATTGATGTGGTAATCCCAAAATTTACTATTATAATAAATGCAAAAATATGAGCCCTCAAAATCAATAAAGAAAGATTTTAAGTGGGAGTCTGTGTTGATAGACACAATGGTTATGCATCATTCTGTGTTGTCGGTAGTTTTGCTACATCTTGCATAAAAAGCATAACATTTTCTATGTAGATTTTTTCCAAGTCTGCAATTAGTAAAAGAATATATGCAAATATGTTATATATTATTTGTGAGACAAAAAATATAAAAAAGAAGAAGAATTCAAGGTAACATCATGAAAGTATATAAAAATGCATAATGAAAAAAAAATTATCTCATTTTCTCATTGATAAAGAGAGCAACCTTCAATTTGTGATTTAGATAGACAAGAAACCATTTACTATGATTAAAACTGTTTATCCATCTTTTGGAAATGATGACAACAGTCAAAGAAATAAAAATAGATCATGATAGACATACCTATGTCAAATTGCAGTAATAATGTATAACTACTATATGCATAGTGTCAATTTGGCCAAGCAAAGTAGAAGTATTATTGAGATAGAAAAGTCTAAGTGGTGACCCTAGAAACCAATCTGGATTTGTTTTGACACAGCATTTTTGGTTACATTTTATATTTCATTTACATGTTATCTAAATATTTGTAAGCTAAAGCTTTTTAGAATTTCAGAGCCCTGTCTTATATGTAAATAAATGGATATTCTTAAAAAAATTTGGTCCAAATATCTATATATTTCCACATCTGTAACAATGATAATATGAAAATCATATACATGTAGATCTCTATTATATCAGACAACCAGCACCTAATGTCCTTCAACTGGGTATCACTAGACTTCTAACCTAGAATATTTATAATTTGTTGATATGGATATTCATTACAAATGCCTACTACAGTTATCTCATTATATACAAATCAATTATTGCTGCTAGATAATGTAGAGAAGAGTCTCTTGTTAAAATAAACAATTGTCAGGGCAGGCAACAGTAAACACCAGACAAATCTAGCAATTAGCAACAATATTTATTAATCATGAAATAATGATGAAATAAAAAAAACTTACATTAATGGCTAGTTTGAATTAGTATTAGCTCAGATGTATGAATAAATTGAATTGATAAAAAATCAAGTCAGATGACCTAATTTTAATAAAGCTCCTATTTACAAATGTTATATATAGAGTAAGTTAAAAACAAACTCTTATGAAGCTTCAAAAATACCCTCAACCTCAGACCACGGTTTCTGCCTCTAGCGTCATCAGTGAGGTGCTAGGGAATAAAAATACTAGAACTAGTCCAGCATTTTATCAATGCCTAACTATTGAGAAGAAAATCTGAAACTTTCAGACATTTAAATGTCCAAAAATCCAGCTATCTAACTCAAATAGCCGTATGGGACTGAACTAAGTTCAGATACACCATATATTAATAGCTCTAGCAATATAAAATCGCCAAAGCATTAATAGCAAAAAACTAAAATTAAATTGATAAAAAATCAAGTCAGATGACCTAATTTTAATAAAGCTCCTATTTACAAATGTTATATATAGAATAAATTGAATAAATAGAATATAACTCTTTTTAAAAGTAGCTAATGTATTTGACGGTTGATTGTTTCTATTCTCTCTTTAATCTTTCCTTCAAATTAACTTTACTCATTAAAATCATTGAGTGTTACTATAACAGAACTTTACATGTGCTCAACAATTTTAGATGTATGCATAAAGCTTTGCAATATATTAATTATTAATTAAACATTGCATATTTTGTTATTAGATAAGCTCACATGTGCTTATTTCACTAACAAAGCTTGTATGTGATACAAAATCCAGATCACAAGAGGAAACATATAACAAATAATTAAAAAAGCCATAAATTGTATTAAATAAAAACAAAATATATATATGTAAAGGCATGGGAAGGTTTACTATACTTGACCCAATGCCAAAGCAATAAGACCCACAAATTTCAAGTGGTAAATAATCAAAGATTAAAACAGATAAAAATATATAAAAATGAGCATGGGCAGAAACTTTGCGAACCCAATACTAAATCAAAATCCATATATATCTAGCAATAAGCATAGAAATAAATTAAAATGCTGAATATATAAATAAGCCTTTCCATGGTATCTTTAAAGGGCTTATTTATAGGCATGCACACCCACAAGTAGATCAATATCTTTTTCTTTCAGACATGTATGATAAAACTAGCAAAAAAATGCCAATAATCTAAATAGTTGAATACTTGTATAAAAATTATATGCACAACTAATTGAAATGATTGTCAGGTTCTAAGACATGATTAATTAAAGCATATATTTTAAAAAAAATATTAATCCAGATTTTCTTTTTGTTATAACTTACAAGAATTTTGTTCTTTCCCCCCTTTTTTTTACAAAATGCTATACAATCACATGATCACTATCTCATACTAGCACAATAATTGTTATTAAACAATTCAAAACAAAACAACACTCTCCATATAGTAGTGCCATCTTGTGCTAACAAGAGCAATTGGATGAGTAGGCACTAGATAGGGATTTTATGCATAAGCCTTCTGGCATCCATTAATTGCTCTTGTTAGCACAAGATGGCACTACTATATGGAGAGTGTTGTTTTGTTTTGAATTGTTTAAAATGCTATATAACATCTAGATAGTTTAAAACAATTACACAATTGGAGGGCTGAACAAATCTTATTCTAGAATTTTTCAATAACTTTCTGGTTAATAAAACTATTGCATTTATTAAACTTACTTATCAACTGTCAGAGAAGTTAAAGAGTTTTGCTAAAAATATTCAAAAAATTATTGCAATATATAACATATTGAATAAAATGATTCAAGGAGCAAAATAGGAGATGTTTGCTGTATAGTCAGTAATATGAATGCTAGTCCATTTTGCTATGAATATGAGAATGTCACAAGTTCTTGAAAATACTAAGCCATGTTTAATTTATAGAAATAACAAGCTTCTATATAGATACATATAAGTGCACTTATTATATTTATTACATTCCATGTAGAAGAATGTAGAAGAAGTATAAACATGTAACATTATAACATATAATACATCTATAAAATAGTCAATAAAATAAATATAAACTTACATATCAATAAAACTGAATACAAGAAATTACATCATTATGTCTATCACTCACTGGATTACTAGTATATTAATAGACCATCATGTAATGATTTTAACTTCAGTTCATAGAGGTGTGGGTGTAGAGAGTTATTACTTTCTATGCACATCATATATAAATGCATATGTACCCTTGAAATAATATACTTTCCAGAATCTTCTGGTTGTGTCATGAGTGAAGAGAATTGCATTAATATGATGGGATGTTAGATGTCAGCAGTTGGCTGGTTCTGGATATCCAGTTGGCAGGCAAATTTAGCATATACTGGATATAGATTCATGCTAGAGAATGGAGTTCATCTTTGGTGCCTTAACTGCACATAATCTCAGATGTGGCAACTGAAATGAGTTGAGTTCATTTTCCAGATGGGCACATATAACATAACAGGAGCAAAACACAAGCAATTAGCAGATACTGTAGAATATTTTAAATATAATTAAGTAAAAATAAAGGTCTAATGATGTCAGCAGAATAATTAGAAGCAGATTAATTAAATTATTTTTTGTCTGATAAAACCATTGTTCATTGTTGGATCCAATCAGAAATTTAAAGAATCTCTCTGACCAGTGATTAAAATATTTTTACTCACATAAGCCAGAAAATTTAAATTAATTAAGAAATTCTGAATTAATTACATTAATTAAAAGTTTTGCAAACAACAACGTTTAATAGATATAAATTGTATTTTTGATAAACTCAATTGAAATGAACTGATAAAAAAATTTTAAAATTAAGTATTGTTTGATATTTTACAGAAAATATAATAAAATCAGGTGTGAAGTTCACTGTTTATAAAAAAGTGTTACATTAAAAAAGCAATTGCTATAGTTAAATAAACTGAGCTCATTAAAACATTTTTATTATTAATGTGTGCATGCATATACATAACACCATACTTACCACAAAAAACACAACTTAAATAAAAAACTATAATTTTAATTAAAATTAAGTTTGCTTAGCCAACCAACATATAAATTAATATTGAGATAGGCAAAACATCTCACTATTTCCATAATATTCTAATGAATAAGAATAATGTTATATGCTTAAGAAAAAGTAATATGAACTCACTTTGGCTCTTTGAAATGTCAACTGGTACTTCTTTGCAATAACTAATGGAGAAGATGCTTTTTATTATAGTCAAAATGTGGCAAGTAAAATACACCCTAATTCAGATGCACCACCTTATTCCAAACATCACCTTTGAGTAATTCCATCACAAATATTTTTATCAGGAGTGCAAATTAATATGTGTCATCCAAAGGCATCCAAATAGAGATGCCTTTACTTAATGTTCAGATGAGGATATGAATTTTGAATAGTTCTAATGGATAAGTTATATCTGCATTTTTATTTCTTTGTTTAACATTTTGAAAAATGACCAATAACTTTTTATTTGAAATATTATTTGTAAGGTTACAGTTTTTATTAATATTTTAATTTTAACTTTTAGGTGGATTCTGTCTAAACAAGGATAATCTTTACATTATGAAAAGCATTACATATAATAAAAACTATTATTCTGCCTTGCAGTAAATAAAAAATAATTTCTTGTTGATGTGTTTTAGGTACTAACTTAACTAGTACAAATTCAGGTCACTATATTAAATTTAAAAAAAATTACAGTAGATATAATTTGTAAAATATTTTAGTTTGAACACATTAAATATAAAATTATAAACATTATTAGAAAGAGTAAATATGAAGAAATGTATGAAGCTGAAAAAATAGTCATCACCTCAAAAAAATTAGAAAAAAAAAAGATTTTTAGCACTTTTAAAAATACTTATTATTCTATACATTTTAACTATTAAATGTCAAAATGACATTTTTATAGACAGCTTCACATTCCTCTTAAAATTTTGAAGAAAATGATATATAATATGGCTTACCTGACATAATTCATTATTAAATTTTCAAAGACATACTTGATAGTGACTTCCATTTTTATTAGCTGATCCAGATTTTGTCCTCTATGCAGGTATTTCTGGAAATGTTTTTCTTTCTGATGGAAAAAAGGAAAATTTAACACTAAATATTGTATATCACATATATGAAAAAAACTTTAATAAACTATTTTATCAACAAATAAATTTAATTTTAAAATAATTGCAAAAAAATTAATATATAATACATATAAAAGAGAAAGGAAAAAATGACAGGAGGAAAGACTAAAAAGTTTTTTCATAATACATATATATATATATATATTACATTTTTACATATGATAATAATTAAACAAGAAAAAAATTTTTTTTTTCTGTTTAGTGCAATATAAAATATTAATGAGAGTAATGACAATACTGATGTTTCTTATTATCTGTTTTATATTTCATTTACCTTTGTAGAAATTCCTAATAGCTTACTGTGTAGTTGGCTTCATTTTAGACAAAATATAATCAGTTGTTATAATAATTATGATTATAAGCACAACTTGCAAAAATTATATTATTTATATAAAAAATAGAAAAAAATACCTATACATTGCAAAAAAAATCAAAATATAATTGCTAATTTATAGTTGAAATAGTTATATGATTCAAATACATACTAAACAGACATATGAGATACTGTTTGAAGCAACAGATATGACAATAAAATAAATTTGATTTTTTATTATAATCATTACTAAGAAAAATATATTTTTATAAATAAATAAAAAATAACTAGATTGAAAAAGATATAGAGATAAAATTGCCTATAGAGTATGCAGAAACCTGGAGGTACATATATATATAAATCAAAACATAAAACAGACTGGTATTCTATAGCATAAAACAAACCATTATTATGCAGTATTATAAATTATTTATAAATGAAAAAGAGCTTTTCATATTTACAGTTGGTTAATTTCTAAACTCAAAGAGTTACGTATATATATACACATCGGAGTCAGACATGTTATCCAACAACATTGAAATAAATCAGTATTTTACAGCATTATAAATTATTTATATAAAAATATGAAAAATGTTATATAATTACAGGTGATCGAAAGTATTATCTTTGAAGTCTTCTTAAATTTTAAGATTGTTATAGTTTCTAAGTCCTCGGATTTACATATATATGGATCGAATTTCTAACTGTTATCTTGGGAATAATAAATCATTGTTCTTTCTTTTCCACGACGTTTAAAAAATGAAAAAAAAAAGGAAAGGTAAAAAACTCCTTTCTTTTTTTTTTTTTTTACAATAGAAAGAAACATATTTTAAAAAAACTCCTTTTACAAAAACACTTACAAAAAATGCAATTTTCTTACTACAGAAAACAAAAACACATTAGAAAGCTAATTCTTTAGCAAAGAAAACAATGTATTACTTATGCATGCAGTCTTTACCAATCATGTGCTATATTGATTTAAATTCTATGATTGATCAAATTTTAAAAACCTTGTCATGATCAGTCAATTGGAGCAAAACAATCATTAAAACCTTGAAGCCTCTATTTATGACTTACTTAGTAGTTTTTGCATTATTCTAACTTGGTTTTTATTAATTTTTGTTTCATGAACTTGTTTTTACTAATCTTGATTTTACTACATTTATTTTTACACGACCCACCACTCAACACTCTATCTAATATCACTGATACACTTGAACACATATATGTCGATAAGATAAATAATCACTAATAAACGTATTTCATGTTAAACCAGCAATCATCAGTTGGTCCAGATTATCATCAATACACATATATTCAATAAGTGCTCAGATATATATTAAGATAGCCAATCTTCAGTTTGTGAAAGTCTGTGCTCATATACCCTCTATATTACATACATTGATATAGGTATATAGTAAGCCTGCATTTCAGTTATTACATAGTAGAGATGTCTGCCCATCCCTTGTATATATATTAAATGGATTATGTCCTGTACATGAGGGGTCAGATTGACTTTAGGTCAACATGGGTGTGACAAGAATCTTGGCATCAGGGTGGCATTTGAGCATTTCATTATCAGATTTTCAACTGGATGGACGGTTGAAGAGTTGGAGGGTGGAGTGGATTGAAGCCTGTCCATAAAAGTATGAAGACTGACTATCTTAATATATATCTGAGCACTTATTGCATATATGTGTAGAGGTGATAATCTGGACCAACTGATGATTGCTGGTTTAGTATGAAATACATATATTGGTGATTATTTATGTTTTTGACATATATGTGTTCAAGGATATTAGTGATATGAGATAGAGTAGTGAGAGCTGGGTCATGTGAAAGTCTGTGCTCATATACTCTATATATTACACATATTGATGCAGGTATATAATAAGCCTGTATTACAGATATTGCATTTATTTTTATTAAATTTTCGGTATACTAAGTTTCTTTTTTATTAATTTTTGTTTTATTTTGATTTTATTGACTTCATTTTACATTTGAGAGACATATGACTGCCTGACTGCCTTTATCGGATCAGCTTCATTTGTGATTACTTTTACCAATTGGTAAACAGAATATCTGAATGTATTATCATTTATTAGTAATAACATTCAATAGCATGAAACGTTATATTTAATATTTTGCATTTATATAATGTATAATATAAATAGATATGCTCATCTGCAAGACAAACAATGAAAGAGATAAAATATAAACACACTATTATTATTATTTAATAATAATAATAATAATAATAATAATAATAATAATAATAATAATAATAATAATAATAATAATAATAATAATAATAATAATAATAATAATAATAATAATAATAATAATAATAATAATAATAATAATAATAATAATAATAATAATAATAATAATAATAATAATAATAATAATAATAATAATGTGCTTTAGAATTTTTTATCTTTTTAATTAAAAAATAAAATGTATTTAGTTCTCAATGTGAAATTATAAAAAAAGAAATTATATATAGATACATATTTTTTTTTCCTAAGGTATTTATCAGAAATATATATATATATTTTTGTCTGTCTCTTGAAGTGAGAAATTATTGCAAATTTTAAATTTATAAACGATTTTTGAAATTTGAGCAAAAGTTATTTTGATTGGCACATTTTCTATATTATCAAGGGTTATTCAATCTGATGTTTTTAGTAAAATTGGTTTATCAACAGTCTAAAATTAAAACAGTTTTGAGTAAAGAATGGTTAAACTTAGAACTGAAATCTGTAGTGCATTTTGTTTTTCAGATGTCATGTATTTATAGCCTTTAGCAGAAGGTCTTGCATCATCTCTACAAATATATACATCACAGTTTTGTGATGAATATACATGTGTATATTAACAGGGTGATCTTACTTGGAATTTCAAATTTGCTAGTCATTCATGGATGGCTACAAATTAAAAAAAAATCATTATAATGATTTAGGATGGATAAAACGGGCATCAATTGCATTCCTATGGTAGCAATTGAATATGCCAGTATGTGTTTCATTTGTAAATATTTTGTCTGTATTAAAAAAGAAAAAAAAAGATGAGATGGACTGCAACATTTCTCATTGTAAAAAAATAACTTGGAGTTAAAAATTAAGAAAAAATACAGACTATCAGTTATTACAATTAATAATTAAACATGTTTTTTTTAAAAACAAATTTACATTTATAGGACAGCAATATTTTCTCCATTGTTTTATTACGAATTTCTGTTTCTTGATTTCAACTTTAAAAAATTGTCGTTTATCAAGAAAAATATTAAAGATTGCTTTAAACTGCTGGGATTATTTTGGAAGAGACAGATAAAAGGTATTGGCTGCATGTTTATAAAAAGAAGTGCTCATTAAACCTATCAACATTCAAGGTGCCATATTTTCTAAATTCACGATTCCAAAATCCCACAAGCTCACTGGTTTTAAAGCTTTTTTACATTGCAATCATCATTTGTGTAAGTTTGAGTCAGATAAAAAAAATAACATCGACTCTTATGTCTTGGACTTGCACAACATTGTTTATAAGAAACAAAATATTAATTCAAACCATCATAAAGTTGTATTTTAAGCTTAAACCTTCACCCCCAGAAGCTGATAATAAACCCTGGTCTTCACTAGCATACATTACTAATATTACTCATTGCCTTACTAAAATTTGCTCTACAACTCACCAAATCACTCTATGCACTCCTCACTCTTTGAAGCAGCTTATTAACAACACAAAAGAATTCTACTCCCAAATCAGAAATCACAAATTGTATACAAGGTCATATGCACTCTATTCAATTACCATAGAGTATATTATGAAGAATTGAAAGCCAACTTGTCTACTTGATTAGCACAGCACCCGTATATATACAACCATGCTCAAACCAAAATGGATATCAAATCAAATTTTATGAACATGAATCCATTTCTGGCCATCCCTTTGAGTCTAAATCTACCACTATCATATGACTAGAGTACAACAAAGCCAAGCATAAACTGAAAGAGGCCTGGTACATTATGAGATATAAAAATTCTATTAGCATTAAGGACTTCTGTGTTTCTCCCTCTAAAAAATAGTCTACTTAAGCAAATAATTAACCATTCAATTCTGCTAATTACCCATTCACATTCCTCTAATAAATCCAGCAATCTTCTCTCTGTCAGTTATCATAAATATGACTAATATAACAGTTGAAAGTGCATTAGGCCAAAATTGTTTACTTCCCAGATTTTAAATGTAACTCATATATGGTTTTGCATATATTTATCCACATTTTATGTATTATTAGTGCATGTGATTTGAAATAATATATAACATCTTTCTCAAATAGGTTTGACAAGTAATTTATATTTTAAACAATCCTTTTTTCTAAACATTTAAAAATGTAATTTTTTTTAATATTTTTTTATTGGTAGACCAATTTAAATTGCTTAATTTATGCAAAAGTGCTTTAAAAATATCTTCAGGACTCAAAAAAATATAAACTACTGTGACAACCATGTAAAGTCATTGTCACACGTATATACTTATTACTGAAGGTAGATAAGTTAGCTACTAGAAATTAATAAAGGTAAATGGGTTAGCTACTAGAAATTAAAAAAAAAAAGTTGAGATTTAGAAATGTCGAAATTACTTTTGATTTTTTTTATAGTAAGAGAAGGGGAGGGGGTGCGTAAAGAAATGCATCTCTTTCTCTCTTTTAAAAAACAACGAGCTAGTTGAATGCTTAAAAGTTATTTCTGTTTATTGTGGGAGAGGGGAAAGGGATGCATAAAGAAATGCATCTTTTTTTTTTTGCATAAAAACTATTGTGATAAGTTAAAATAAATTGTAAACATAAACTTGAAAAAATGAATTATAAACTTTAAGTAAAAATGAAATGAAATATATAATATAAAAACAATATGGCCATACAAATTAGAGGTGTGAAAGTCTGTTGGACTAATTGAATTCCATGGACAAAGAAGAATGTATCGGAAGAAAAGCTTTATAATTATAGTTCGATTAATTAAAACCTACATTCCAGCCCCTAATTAAAGATATATGTTGATAAAAATTCGTTGGAAATTAGTAAGAATTAATTAAACATTGACAGAAAACAATGAACAAAAAAAAGGACAGTAAGACAAGAATTACACTTATCTATTCATTAAGAGCAGAGATTTTGAAGAAGCAGCAGCAAAAAAAAAAGAAATGAAAGAAGTGCATGGCTAGTGGTGTTAAGGGGATGTGGGTTCATACTCGACCCATCTGACCACTGACTCATGATGTATAAGAGCTATGCCTGACTGCTAGAGAGAGACCGCCACTTCTGTAACTGAATGATTTAAAATCTACTTAAAGAATCAAGAAGAATTAAGAACTGGAATGAGAAAGTAACAAATCAAATTCAACGAGAAATCAATTCAGCCGACAGTGTGAAGGACATACCGTCTCTACAAAAAAAGGGATGATCTCCCACTGGACAGTACCAAGAACTCAGAAAGACTGCCCATGAAAATACTACAAAGAAAACCTAGGTAATTAAAGCATGAATGCATTTTATTTTTTATATTCATAAATAAATAAAAGAAGGAAAGAACTAGACAATAAAAGGTAATTAGGAAGGAATAATCTTGATAGACCTAGAACATTGCCCAATATAACTTCAGGAGAACTTAATACGTATATCTAATATTCAATATGTTTTACTCTATTTTATCATCGCTATGTATTTATGTAAGTGCGTATTTTATTGTTATTATGTAATTTTTATATATGTGTGTGTGTTTATTATTCTTATGTATTATTATCAGTATGATTGCCATTAAACATATTTATTCTTAAATTGCATGCTCACTTTATTCTCCTATCACCAAGCTATGACAGGGGGGAAAACTGTAATTTATTGATTAAAGGGTAAGGCTGATTTTTAAAGCATTTGTTTGCTGCTTGTTTGTGAGAATCTCCCAATTATAAAAATATAAATAGCAAGCACTGGACATTTGTTAAATTTCTTGGAAATAGTTTGCTTTGTTCAGCAGCCAAGATTTCTTGATCGGGAAAAATAATGCCAAGATAATATGTATGTATTGCCTCGGTGTTCAGTCAAGGGTACAGATACAAAGTAAATTGGTATCTGTATTTGCTCTCTGCTTGTATTGTAATGGTGTTGGTTAATTAATTAATTAATGATTGATAAATTCGTAGTAAAACTAAACTAAATAAACAATATCCATTACAGTTGGAGGCCAAGCTGGGATATTTCAGCAATAGCTAAATTGATAATAAATAAATAAATGAAAGAAAGAATAAAAATTGATAAAATGCTGTAAATAAAAATGTATGTAAATATAAAATAAAATAAATAAAATTAATAAAAGTCAACCAAAAACCATAACCGTTACATTACATATCTTTCATATATTTTAATATTTCTAAAATTATCAGAACATAACATAGCTTCTTCATATTTAGATGATATAAAGTTGCAAATTTGTGGAAGCACAGGGAGACTCATGGGCCATCCTTTAGTCACTTTGTAATATTATTAAATTTTGCAACAATATTATCACTTATAAATTTGAAAGAGCCTACAATAAACTTTATTGTAAATTTATTTATTGAAATTTGATGTAAAGTCATTTCAACAATAGATTCCAGATGAACTATGGACCCATATAACTCAGTGACATCCAATGAAGCAATGCTATCATTATTATCTAACTTAACATTGTTAATTTTATCAATAATTCAAAAAATGCAATTGTATATCTGCTAAAAATTAGCGGATTTTAAAGCAAAATGCTACTATATTTACCAGTTTTATACAGAAATGAACTTGCAAAACCTGACTTTATTCTGAAAGAATTTGTTTACTTATGAAGCTTGATATTAGCAAATATCTATGGATGCATAGAGATAAAGGATATATATTATAATATGTACTATTAGGCATGTCACATGCTGCATGACTTGATTTTATAAATATTAGACATAAACTGAACTTTATTTTTTTAAAATACTATTAATAAATTTTAATATATGATTTTTTTCTACAGTACATGCTTTTTCATACCTACACTCCAATATGTGATATATAGGGGTTTTTGAACTCAGATTTTCCATGACTCTCAACTATCCATGCTATCTTATACTGCTGACACATTTGATACACTGACTTTCTATATTATAATTATCAATAAAACAAAAACCTGATTTATCCATTTTGGGTTCTAATTTTATCATAGTATTGGTTTTTTTTAATAAAACACTTTTTTAGGCCTTTGTTTTCCTTTAATTATATTGTTTGCTTAATTTTGAAATAATACATAAATTCTGAAATTGCATAGTTTCATGTTGGGTTCTAATTTTATCATAGTATTGGTTTTTTTTAATAAAACACTTTTTTAGGCCTTTGTTTTCTTTTAAATATATTGTTTGCTTAATTTTGAAATAATACATAAATTCTGAAATTGCATAGTTTCATGAACGAACAATTTTATTATATTTAAATTTACATTTACAATTTTTTTAAACTACATCCTCATTATCTTGTTAACCTGAAAGATCAAATATGTTTTGAGCTCATATTTAGAACCAGGCTGTAATACATACTTTTGCAAAAAAATATTATTTGAATTTGTTACATTCTCATAATTGTTTCCCCAATATAATTACTTGGATAGTTATAATTGTATAAAAATTAATTTTCTTATCGTACTTATTTAAATAATTGTTTCTCAGCTTTTAAATCCCCATTGACAATATAAATTGTATTTATTTCAATGATTCCATTCATTTAAAAGTATTCAAGGTTTTTAAAATATTCTTTGACATTATAAACATTATTTTAGTATGCTTGTAGTAGACTTGATTTTAAATATATAATTAGATGAGTATGAACACTGATTACATTTTGTTTTTTAAGTGTCATAGCTTCGGCCGGGACGCGAACCTGGAACCCGGGCAACTGCCTGCACACAAAATTATCTTACATTTCTTGAAAAAATGTAATCTGCAATTTGTCAGTATAAATTTTATACTTTGGTTACACCATTCTTTAACTAGCCAATGTTTGCTTAAGTGAGAAGATTCACGTGATGTATGTTTTTTTTATATCTACGTTACTTCAGTTGATAATGATTACTTCTGTTTAATATATATATATATATATATATAGCAGTAGACAATAATAATATATATATATATATATATATATATTGTTATTGTCTACTGCTAATATAAATTAAAACCTATATATCAAACAAGTTAGTCAGGTATATACTTTTTCTTTTATTTTTTTATATCCAACCAATTGTGAAAATCTTCTCATTATGATTCATTTATATATTTTGTATGATTATGAAAAGTAATCTATTCCTAACATTTATATAATTACGTGTATAAGGAAAACAAAGAAAGAGATCAATATTGATATGTGATTTTAATGTATATACTAACTTCTAATAAATGTTTTCCCTTCTATTTTTATCTTGGTTAAATTCTAAGATTACAAAACTAATACACACATATAGATCCAACCATAATTAAAATAATTATTTTTCAATGATTCTTTTATTTAATATTAAATTACAGAACATCTGTTTTATAAAGCAAAAAGATAAAATTTATGGAAGCTTAATACTAAAAAAGTAGATAGAAATAAAATTAGATTTTGTTTAAAATTGTAACTAAATAAAAATAAAATAGAAATGTATATTATATTTAGTCTCTTTGCGAATTTATTAGAAATATACTCATTTTAAATTATTAAATGTAATTAACCATTGATTATAATTTAAATTCATGAAACTGACAAAAGATGCTTAATGAAATCATACAATGAAATTATGGATTTACACATTATATATACTCACATAAAATATTTTCATAAATTTTATTCAAAGTAGATACAAATTTTACAGCTTTTTAAATGAATAATTCTAAAAAAAAGTTCATCTTTTTTTTGCTAACTTTTTTTTGCTTCATTTTATTAGTTTAAAAAAAGATGTGAAGTTGAATTATTTATTTTTCAACTATAATATTATATCCACAGTTTTTTTATTTTAGTCTTAAAATAATACATTATATTAAAATGTTACATTGAAAAATATGTTACCATCACTTTTAAAGAAATAAAATAACATGTAAATTATACTATAGAAACATATAGATATTTTAAGAAAATTGTGGATAAACAAAAATAAAAAGATAATGCCTTGTTAATATTTCAACAGATATATTGAAGCAGTCAATCTTAGCTTAAGATTGAGCTTCAGGTTTCCACCTACTAACCTGTGTTCATACCCTATATCCCATTCTGCTCCTTTTTCCGTGTATATATATTTTATGTATTTTTCTGAGATGCACTCCTAAGTTATAAAATTTTAATGTTTCACTAACATTTTTTAAAAATATTATTAATTCTTTTTTTATTAATTATTAGTTTTTTATTAAAGTACATAGGTGCAGCTCAAATATATATAGGAGCAAAATACTAACAAAATATTGATTTTTTAAAAAATGTTTTATTATATGTCATTTATATAACTTTTTCTTTTTAAAGTACTTTTTTTTCTATTAAACTGTACTTTATAAAATCCAATATGGAAGATGCAACTGTAAATTGTCTAAAAATAATTAAAGGGTTGGGAACACTATTGTTTTAATCTGGGGAAGGTATTTTTAATTAAAGTTTTTACTTAAAATGGGATTAAGATTAAAGATTTTCTTTGTTATAAACATTTTTGTCAAATCTATTTCTAATCTGGAAATAGATTTGAATTTATTTTTGGACATTATCTAATAGTTGCATCTTTCAAAAACAATGAACTAAGTAATTAAAAGCATTCCAGAAATACTTGAGGAGAGTATAAAAAGGCTTGATAGAAAATCACCAACAGATTAGCTATTATTGAGAGAACTTATTGCTATTAGACACCATGCTGTTTTGAAATCTAAAAAAATTATGATGTAATACTAAATCCACCATGCTTCTCAGCCCTGTTGGGTCATCATCCTCCACCACTGTACCATTCTGCTGCCCAAAAGTGAAGTAAAAGCCTGACCTAAGAACTTTAATGCTAATAGAAGCTTGCTGCCACCAAAGAACTTGCATTTCAATTGCCGTGCTAGTGCTGTACTTTAAATTGGACTTGTAAAATTGCAAGGTAACTTTTCAAGCTGTCACTTCAAACTAAATCTAGCCTAATTCATCTATCAAGATTTCTTCTAATATGTGATTTAACTTTGTTTTGTTTTAATGTGTAATTTGCTCTTAAGTCAGTTCTATAAATTTAACTCTCTCTCATATGCTCTTAACTTTCCTTAACTTTGGTGCAGTCATTTATTTATTACTTGATTTTATATCTGCTTGCTGATTATTAATATGCCAATTTCCAGCAACCTGGCAAACTTAATTTCTAAAATCTTTTTGTTTTTTAATTAAATCTCCATTAATTAAGGTTATTAATGTTTCCTTATATATATATATATATATATATATATATATATAACCTTACATTAATATACCTATGCATTAATATATATGTTCCATTACAATATATATACAATGCATTATAAATTAATACATTCACCAGATTGTTTTTACATCAACATTTTATTTATGTTTTAGTATAAAAATATATTTGTTTAACTCTGGATTTTCTACTCAGGGTGAATCCAGAACTCAAGCCTTAATTAACACTTTGAAACCTTCTTTATTTGATAAATGTTATTATTCAATTCTGAAAAGGTGACCGATTAGTTATTTTCTATAACTGCTAATGTAAGTTGCATCCATTTATGTTTGTTTTTTAAATTTTTATATAGCTAGTAAATTTTAAAATTAATATTAAATAAAATAAACTTCCAATTTCACTAGTAAAAAAGCTGGAAAAACAAGTTACAAAACGTTTAGAGATGGCTTAATAGGAAACTACAATATATTAATGATGAACAGATAAAAAATCCAGTCTTGGTTTATAATTTACAGCAATGAGGGGGCACATTTTGTCCATAGTTATTGCTTTATTGGTCTTATTTACATGTAATAACTTAAATATAGTAATGATTAATTGCTCAAAAAATATAAAGATTCAATTTAAGCCAAATATTTAAATAAAAAGAACTTTTTCATTTGGGTTTATTTCTGTCAAGACAAAATAGATTGAATATATATATAGTACTGCTTTCCTTTTTTTTAAAAAAAAAGAAGAAGAGATTAATTAACTTATAAATTATGGTAATGAATGTAATGGTATATTAATGACAATGAATTAATCTTAATGAAAACCCTCATTAGTTAATGATCTAATAAATAAATGTTTAAAAAATAAATATTATATTGAAATTATTGAAAAAAGAATTAAACAAATATTAAAAATATTTCATTAAAACAAATCTCCAAACTTTATAAAAAAGAGATGATTAATGAGATGAAAGAATTACTAATATACTTATGCAAATATCTTATTCATTTGCATAATTTTTCGATGAAAATAAATTTAAAAATATCTAAATCTACAAAAATAATTTAGTTACAAATTGATATTTATATGCATAAGTTAAAATTTTAAAATAAGTTTTTAAAAAATATATTTAGGTTTCTTTAGATTTATGTAAAAAAAAATCAATATTCATTTAGTTTTATTTTAACAACTTTCATTTATAATAAAAAGGTTATATTATTTGAGATCATATATTGGACTATTTCCATTATCTATCAAAAAATGTTGAATGTCTAAAAAATTTAAACTTTCTCCAAATACAAACAACTGTTAGTAATAATGCACAAAGACAACAAAGGTTAATAGATTACAATTAATGATAGCTGATGGAAATAGTCCAACATATTATCACATCTCAAATACTATCATCACAAACCTTCAGGAAAATCACTAACGATATATTATTTGCATTTTTTTAAAATGTAAACTATTATTATAAAATTATTTTATTATTTTTTGAAGATTATTTCAATAAAGTATATTTTTATTAAATAAAAAAAAAGATTATATATATATAGTTTCATGGAAAGAAACTAACCTTCACATATTTTTTTTATTTTATTTTAAGTAACACACTTTATTAAATCACAACATATTTACATAATTACAAGATCAATTTTTAGTACAGACAAAAAAAAAAAAAGAACAGTATTATCCTTCACTTGTCCATTATACACATTGCAACACGTTCACTTAATTCTCCTGTTACCTGTTCATTGTTTACGATTTAGACCCTTTTTCTTTAACAACATTACCCTTCTTTATTTTATGTTTTACTCCCAGATTTCACATCTGGAGAGAGCAATTCCTCCCCATACATGTTGGAAGGTTTTTTGGGGCCAATATTTTAGGCATAAGTTGAAGTAGTTCTCCCAATCTCTATCCATTTTTTTTAACCAATTGAATTTCTTATTATCAAATAAAAGTGAACATCTTATTGCCCACAATGATTTCAATGTATGGATCATTACATTCGCATTGTGCGGGTTAAAGTTTATAACATATTTTTTCATAAGATATTTGAGATTTATTATAGGCCTGTGAAAGACCTTCATTCTAATTTCTCTAAAGGCATAGCATTCTTCAAATAAGTGCATATAAGTTTCATTGTGCCTCTTACACATAATGCAGGTTTCATTAAAACTCAATCCCAGTCTTTTATTAATATAGGTAGTTGTAGGTAGAATCCCATTGATTAACTTAAAAATAAATCTCATTGATGTCTGAGGTATATATATTGAGTGAAATTTTTTTAATACATTTTTCATTGAACAACTCAACCAATTATTTTCATTTTGGTAATTTGCTTTTTTTAAATCTTTATATCTAATACCATCTAGGGTGGTTACATTAAGTTCATCTTGCAAATCTTTATATGCCATCAACATGTCAGTAAGATACGATCTTTTTTCAGCTCCCAATCCATTAATAATAAATATGTCACCATTTGGGAGATTAAATGACTGATCCTTGGCTACATTCATATAAGCTTTAGCAGTAACAAATTGAACATAAGCTTTTGGGTCAATTAAATTGAGACCACCCTTATTTATTGGAAGCTGTAAAAGCGAGGTAGAGAGGAGATAAGTTTTCTTTCCCCATATGAATTTTTTTGCCATCTGTATAATCTTTAGGTTTGATTTATTATATAATTTTAACCATGGGCCATAATATCCTAGCACTCCCATTGCAATTGCATTAAATATTTTGGTTTTAGTTATTTCATAGAGTTTAAAAGGCATAAAACCATTAATTCTTTCCTCAATTTTCCTTGTGACTAATTTGTTTAATAGTCCATTCATCTTAGTTTTTGGTAAATATAATGGAAGGCCAAGGAAGGACTTAGGTAGGGCTACAAACTCATTGGGAATTCTTTTGCCTGTTACCAATTGCCAAGCTGCTGATTTATTTACTTGAATTAATTCTCCAGTTGCCAGCTGAAATTTTCTGATTATATTCATTACAACATCAATATTATAACAGTTTTCAAAAATTATTACAATATCATCTATAAATGCCATGACCTTTACTGAAACTCCCAATTGGGGCAGGTAAATTCCATTTATTAGTGTCTCTATTTCTTTTATCATGGGATCTACATAAATTGCAAACAACAGTGCTGCCAAAGGTGATCCTTGCGGAATTCCTCTATCTGGGGCAAAAAACACTGATCTTCTCATGAAATTTTTATAAGAAATTCTATTATTCATAATGTAATTTTTTATTGCATTCAATAAGAATGGATCATCCGCTATAAGCTCCTTTAGGGTATTAAATAGATAAGACCAGTTCACGAGGTCAAAGGCAGATTTAAAATCAATTTGCAATGCGAAATACTGTGTTAGATTATGCGTCCCGGCATGCTTAATAGCTTCTTGGATTTTAATAGCTGCATTTACTGCTCTCTTGCCCTTTACTGCATGATGCGTGGTTGATATCTTGTTACTGACATTTCTAAATAATTTTTTTTGTAATATTCTAACAATGATTTTAGCATCAATATCCTCAATTGTTATATTTCTTAGTTCTTCAAAGTGGGACATTTTCATATTCTTTTCTTTTTTAATGCTGAAGATTATTCTGTTGTTAATATATGGCCAATCAAAAATCTCTGAGCACATTTAATTATAAAATTTTAATAAAGGGCCAATCAGAAGATAACCAATTTGCTTATACACTGATGCTGGGATTTCATCATTTGCTAATACTGTTTGCGACTTTAATCTCTTTATTTCAAGCAAGACCTTCTGATATGAGATGTAACCATTCATAGTTTGCCTTAATTGAATGGAGAATTGTTCACTCTCAATCCTTCGTTCGCCCATGATTTCTTTTAATCTCACAACCATATATTGATCTACCTCATCACCCGATATCACAGAGTCTTTGGCTGTCATCATCAATGGGATACCATTGGTGTGAGGGATGTATATTTTCACATAGTTAATTGTTGGCTTCACTATTTTGTTAAGATCTGGGATTAATTTTCTTATTCTTCGTGTATATGTTTCTTCCTGCATTCTTTTATATATATCATTATATTCCAGTTGTAGCTTCTTCACTAAATCATTACTTTCTCTGAGGCCAGATATAGTAATTAGTATTTTATTGATTTCAATAATTCTATTTCTCATTTGGTTTTGTGTTAACATATTATTTGTGTTATTATGGCATAGGCTTGAGATAATTTTTTTCATTTTATTCCATGCAATACATGGAGGTAGCTTTGATTGGCTTGTATAGTAGTTTGATACTATCAAAATGTTAGACATTTGATCAACTGTAAAGTTTATCTGACTCATAATGTTCTTTTTAATAGAAAAGACATAGGCCTTATTTTTTATTGCATCATAATTTTTTATCTCCAATAGTATTCTTAGGTGATCAGAAAAGCCTACTAGAGAAGTTTCAATGAATGAGTCTTTCACTTTACCATTTGACACAAAGAACAAATCTATTAGTGACATATACCTGCTGTTAAAAAATGTGTAGGCATCCTTACCATATTTCATTTCCAATGGATATACTGCAAGAGCTTCTAGTTTGTTTTCCAGACTTTTAGGAATATCCCGGTAGGAGCAATTGAAGTCACCTCCAACCACAACAATGCCCGGCTTCTGCATTAACTTATGTTGTATACCATGAATTAGCTTAGGAATATCTTTACCTTTACTAATCGAGTATACTGCAATTAGATAATGAAGCCTATCACAAAAGGTAAAGGAAATCACTATAAAATTTATTTGTAACATGATTATTTGTATGTTTCTTATATTTGATCTCATATTTATTAGTAATGCAACTCCCTGTGCTGATTTTGTATTCATTCTGTACAGAAACACATTTGCCTTTGCAAGTCTTTCAGTAATCCAAATTGGTGTGTTGCTACTAATCTTTGTTTCTGATAAGATTATAATGTCATATTTTTGGGAAGCAATGTAGTCTATAATTTTAATCACTTTATCACCTGCATTCATTCCTCTAACATTCATAGATATTATATTTAGTGAATTCTTCATATCTTGATAATTTAATAATCATTTTATTAGCATATTACACCCCACATCCTCATCTTTTCCCTTAGTTTTTAATTCATCATCTTTCTTATCATAGGAGTCATTGTTTAATTCTGCCAAATTAATATTCAACATTATTTGATTATCACCATTATTATCTTTTGTAACTTTATTAATCTTTTGATGTGTATTTCTTTTGAGTGTTTTGATACTATCCTCATCACCATTTATTTGCTTGTTGCTAAGTTCTTCTGTTTTGATACTATCTTCATTATCATTTACTTGTTGGTTGATAAGTTCTACCGATTGTGTTATCATAACCCTGTCTTCGTTTTCATTTTCCATTTGCGAGTCTGTGTTATTCTCATCAAATGAATCTATAAGACTATCAATACCTGTGACATTTCCAACCTGCAATAGATCATTTTGGCCTGGTAACAATTCAACTTCATCTAATATGTCCATATTTTTTAATTTATCAATTTCTTCTTCATACAATAAATGCTCGTCTCCTGTGTTACTAACTATATTAACCCATGTCTTAATTGATGATGATACATTACATAGGTGATTTAATCGGTCAAATTTGTTACACTTCATGCAGTTAGCAGTGTTACAGCCTGCTGCAATATGCCCCAGTTGATTACATTTAAAACACAATGGTGATCTACCCTTTATTATTATGGAAATGGGCATTTGATCTTTTGTTATTTTATGTGGTATCTGTTCTTTCGTTACCCCTTTCTTTAATTTAAGTACTACTGTCCATGAGTTTGACGGAATTTGGAAGGCTGTGCCCGGCGTCATTTCTCTTTCCAAATTTATTATCTCAGCATAATCCAATAGTTGGATTTTAAAAAATTCAACATTGAAACTTGGAGGTGTATGCAGTATTCTTCCATAGACCAATGGATTGGGATCTTTTGTAACGTAGTAAATTTTTTTATTTTGAATTTTCTTAATTATGTTTTCAGCTTTATCTTTTTGTTCTTTATTGAAATATTCAATCGAAACGAACCCTCTAGCGGGAAAAAAAGAAGTATATTTGACCGTGTTAATGAGTTCATGAGAAAATAGAGCCTTTAAGTATTCATCGATATCTGGTTTATCAAGTATATGTTCCCCTGTTATTATATTAGTTTGAATAATTAAGCTAAAAATTGATGTACTTGGTGACATACACTTTACAAATATCTTTTTCCAGTATTCATTTAATTTCACGAAAGATTTTGTTGTAAGTTTCTTGCTACTTATATTATCAGCATAGTTATCATTAACATCAATAAATTGAGTTTTATTCACCGAGTTTATTTGATTATCTACTACATCTCCCTTTTTAATTAATTTTGATCTCAATCCAGCTTGTTTTATTGCATCAGATTGTAAGCTCAAAACTTCACTTGAGTCAAAATTATTATCGCTATCCATTTTCCTTTTTTTATTATTATTTAGTATTACGCACTCTGGATTTTCTAGGCCAACGTTACTACTTAGGCTTTTTTCAGTTTTTTTGCTAATAATTGCTTTTTCCGTAAGTGCTATATTGTTTTCTTGATTTATTGATTTATTTGTATGTTCTTTTAAATTTATACTATCACTATTATTATCATTTTCTTCTCTACGTTTATTTAAAGAAGTATCACTATTATATTTCCTTAATTTACTTTCTTTTCTCAGAGACTTAAACGCCATTTTCTCATTATGATTTTTATTTTCCTCCAGATTATTAGTATCTAAGACTTTAAATTTATCTTTAACTTCACAAATACTTACTTTGGTATTCTCGTTCTTTTTATTCTTTCGCCCCATTTTAATTTTTTATTTTAAACAATCGTTCCCGTAAATCAAGCAGGAAAGATACTTGCACTACCAGCCATTACTCGAAGTGGAAGTCAAACTCAACTAACCTTCACATATGTGTTAATAGATTAATGTATAAATTTATGCACATTCATTCTGCACGTATCAAGGTTAGTTGCCTTAACAACAGTTTGATATTGTTAATTGTTATTGATATTGGGATTGTCTAAGTATAAACTCATTCTAATGATCCATCAGTATTATCTATCTATAGTCTAGAGATAAATAAATAAAGAAAGCAATTAAAAATCTTTTATGTTTAATAAATAAATTCAAATTTAGAATAAATGCAGAGTGAATGAATGTTCTTTTTAAGTGAAAATAAAAAGAAAATATTTGCTTTGTTGTATTGTATAATAATAGTAGACATTGTTAAGATTAAAACAAAAAAAAATTATGCTTCATGAGCTAACTTAAAGAATGCATTGTTGCCAGGAAAACTCAGCAAAAAAAACATACTTTCTTTTTCTTCAGAAAATTTTTGTTTATTTTATCTATTTTTTCAATATTCTGTGGATTTTGATATAAAGTACAATTTATTTTGAGTAGAGATTATGAAGAAGAGAGCATGAGATCTTTTCAGTAAATGTATGCAAAAATAAATGAAATGGACAACAACAAATACTATGCAGAACTGCTTGAAGCCATTTAATCTTTGGATTTGATATGAACCATAGTATTTAATAAAAAGGAATAGTTGGAAACCATCTAGTAATAATGCTCATGGAATCCTACATCATTGTTTATCATTATGGGAAAATTAAAAAAACATCATGGAAGAATGGAACTGCAATACAAATGTTAAAATGTTGATCTTGATAAGCATACACTAATATAAACAAATAATTTCTAAAATTCTTTGCTAAATTAACTTTTACTTAACCTTCAACATTAAAAAGAATAATAATAATATGCTGATAAATATTTATCAATTTTTTTTAAAAATTTAAATTATTAATACAGTTTCTATTATTCAAGAGTTAAGTAAGTAAGACTTAAACTGATTATTAATGTTAATATTTAGAAAACAAATCAAAATTAAAAATATAGTTAACATTTCAAGCTTATTTTAAAGATATAAAAAATAATTATTATTAAAGCATTACTTGATCTAAAATATAAAAGATATTTAAAAAGATTTTTTTTCATACTATTACCAAAATCACACTTTTCTTTATGTTTGCCATAATATCCTATAAATATAATTTGTCCAAACTTCAAACACTTTTTAGAAAACTCTTTATTTGTAGATACACATACACCTACATTTTAATTGACCAGACTGCAGGCCAGTCGAAACATAGGTGTATGCACAAATAAAGAGTTTTTCTAAAAAGTGCTTGAAGTTTGGACAAATTATATTTTCATACTATGTGAAAGATCATATGAATTAACTCTTTTCTGAACATGCATGTTTAAGAATCTTTAAGTTGTAGATCACATTTTAGCAATTGCAATCTAGCATGAACAGATTATACTAATACATTGGATTACTTTAAGTTACAATTGTTGAATTTAAATTTGTGTTATTATCTTAATAAATATATCTTATTATTAATCTACACAGTATTTGATTTACCTATTCTACAAATTACTTTATTTCAAGAGTATTGATTCACATATTCCAAACTACACATTCATTAGTTAATAAATCATTTATTTACCAAATAAAAATATGTATCAACACTTAAGTTAAAAAAAAACAAAGTGAAAGCAAATATCATCCATTCAAATCCCATGAATCCCATATTCTAATGTTAGCAGCTTGCCTATTTATTAAATACATTTTATTCCTATTTATAGAAATTGTATTCTTAATTCTTTTATTATAGTTTTTCTCTTCATGAAGAATTTTCACACTTTCAAAATCAATTTTAAATTTATAATTCCATGTTTTTTCATGATAAAAGAAAACTCAAGCAGTCATTATATCACCATTATTTTTACTTTTTACATGCTTATATAACAATTCATGCTCCTTTAATCTCTTCTCAATAGTGCACCTCGATTAACTTATATATGATAACATACAATCACAAAAAATTTGATATATGATATTACTTTTCTGCTTGAAAGATATGACATTCTTAGAATTATTAACTAATTTATTAACATTGTTTGGAACAAAGAATGAAACATTAAACATGTTTTTATATACATCCTTAAAAAATTTCACTTGTGGATTTGAAATAAATGGAATAGATATCCATTGTTTACTATCAATCTTCATTTTTTTAAAATCATTATAACTCTTTTTAAATTGACATAAAGTATTGTTTATTTGTTCCATTTTATAAACAACATGAAGCAATTTCTTGGCAAATATCTTGATATTTTTCAGTTTATCACTTTGGTAATGACATAATTTTTCATTAAGAAACAAAAAAGATCTAAATCTTGCCATTGTATGCATAATTGGTACTTTGGATTTACAATTTATATATCTCCTTTTTTGCAAAGGCTTGACTATTAATTTACAATTTAATATACTGTTATTTTTTGTAATAATTAAATCCAAATATTTAATATTTTTGTCCTGTTTCTTTTCAGTAATCGATTTCAAGCCATTCAAATTATTTAATTCCTCTACACACAAATTTATAGTATTGTCATAGATATATTTTACAATACAACAAATAATAATAGCTATATGACATCAATAATACTTCTTAAACATATCAAAACACAAATTTCTATTAAGTATTTTGTTTCATCATTTCAGATTAGGGATTTAAGTTCTTTTTATCCTGTAATAAAAATAATTCCTTTTCATTCAAATCATTTTGTATTTTCTTTAAAAAACACTGCAATACAGTCTTTTCATTGAGCTAATAAAAATACACATATCATAATTATGAGAAGATATTCCTTTAGAATGATGTTCACAATTAAAGCACAATTTCAGAGTGATATGAGTATAAACAGGATACTAAGTAATAACAGTTTTCTGTAAAGTTTTCCATAGTATAATGTTCACATATTTTAATAATATTAAGTATAACATAAGTTTAAATCATTTCTTTTTTATTTAAAGTAAAGTAAAATATTTCAAAACAAATAAGCAATCTAGAAAATATTCTAAATGAATAACCAGATAAATTCAGAATGTATAATTATATCAATTTAATGTTATCTGTATTAGTAGAAAATTAAATGAATAATGTCTTTTTTTTAAAAAGTATTTAAAGACCTGATTCATATAACTTTTTCTTTCTTTAAAATTGTATAGCACAATTCCAAGTCATTGCAATTTCTTCTATTCTTAATAGTCAATGCATTTATGATAATTTGTAATTATTATACTTTTAATTTGACCCAAATATAATGACTTCCACAAGTATTTCTGAAACAAATTAAGAGTAATTGTCTTTCATAAATTATTAATCAATTATTTATTATACGTAATTCATTAATAATTAAAATTAGTGTCAATATGATTTAAAATATTATTTTATATTGTTGAAAGCAATTATTATAGCCAAAGTTCAAATTAACTAACATTAGAATAATGATAAATTAAACATATGTTTCCTAATATGTTGTTAGTTTCCAAAGATTTTCTTCACAAATCAATAGGATTTTTAGCATCTTTCCAGGATTTACTGCTTGATAAGCCAATCAATATATACTTTAGAATAGTACTGCAATGGATAATGTAACTCTTCTATTCAGATATTTGAAATGATAAAAGAAAAATCAACTAAACTTTTAAACTGATTTAAAATAGTAAAACAAAATCCAATCAATTAAAATAATTTCAGTAATAATTTCAATAATAATTTCAAAACTAATAATTATTTTCTGTTTTTCTTCTCTTATCAAAACACCTGTACATATGTGAAGATTTCCACTGCACTGTTTATCACATGACATAGCTAACTAATCCTATTTAAATATGGAGGCAGGCTATTTAAATTGCTAGCATAGTTTTAACTTTCATAATAAATTAACCTGATCTTAAACTTTTTAATCCAGTCTATCTATTCATGTGATATCTAGACTGATAAGGAACTTTATTAATTGCAATTTAATCATTAAATAAATGATTTATTTAACTAATTTAAGCTTATTTATTTACTTACATTTGTAAATTACATATTTTTCACTCAACACACACTCTTTATTTTATTTTATTTAAAAGCTTTTAATTTTGTAATTATTTAATAGCTTTTAATAATTCTTTTAAATATTCCTTTATTCAAACACATACACTAGCACTCATCATCATCATCATCAACCATTATCAATCCACTGCAGGATGAAGGTCTCTCCAAGTTTAATCCATCTACTCTGATCTTTAGCTTCTCCACAACACCCCTGCATATTTTCTTATTTCATCCATCCATCTCACATGTGGTCTCTTTCTGGGTCTTTTACAATCTCTTGGAATCCAGTTTAAAATTTCAATTGTCCATCTATTATCATCTCTTCTAGCAATATGTCCAGCCCAACTCCATTTCAATCTTTTAATTTTTTCAATAAGGTCAGTAACACCTGTTTGTTGTCTTACCCATACATTGCATTTTCGATCTCTTCTTGTTACTCCCAACATACATCTCTCCATACTCCTTTGAGTGGTCTGAAGTCTCTGTATTGCTCTTCTATTAAGTGTCCAAGTCTCAGATCCATAAGTAAAAACTGGTAAAACACATTTGTTAAAAAACATCCTTTTCAAACACATAGGCATATTTCCTTTTAGTATCAAGTTATTTCTACCAAAAGCACTCCAACCAAGTTTAATTCTATGATTAATTTCCTCCATTATGTTTCCATCTGTATTAATAATCTGACCAAGGTATTTGTAACTGTTAACTTCTTCTAATTCTTCATAATCAATCTTTATTTTCATATTTTGAGCAAATCGATTAAACATTACTTTAGTCTTTTTAACATTTATCTTTAGTCCTACTTTTCTACTTTCATCTGCTAACTCCTGCAACATTTCCTGCAGCTCTGAAGCATTATTTGCAAAAACAACTACATCATCTGCGAAATCTAAATGATTTAAATACTCTCCATTTACTTTCACTTCTTTAGTTTCCCATTTTAATCCACAAAATACTTCTTGCAGCACTGCTGTAAAGAGTTTTGGAGATCTCATACAGACATATATTAAATATAAGCATTATTCTAAAAGTAATAAAGCTAACTTTTTACATGTTAAAACTTATTTAGATCGATATTTATCTCATTTAATCATATTTATATGCTACATCTCTAATTTCTGGATGTAAATAAATTTTATATGACCTAACATTTTATAAATTATTATTTTAAAACCATGTATTTTAAAACTAACAAACAGAGATCCCAATGACAATTAAATAACCATATTTTGTACAGAATAAAATAACTTTATTAACTGCCTATGCCTAATATATAATAGACTTTAAATTAATTCTTATTTAGATCTAAACTATTAACTTGGTAATCAAACATTGAATAATCTAATGTGTTTTTCTGAAGGTTTGTGATGATGGTATTTTACTTGTATTTACAGGTTGAACTATTTTCATAATCTAATATAAGAATTGAATGTCTTTAAAAATGTAACTTTATTTAAATATTCCAAATACATTCAACTGTTAGTAACAGAACACAGTTTAATATACACACAATGTTTTAAAATGCATTATTCTCCCCTCAGGCTGGCAACACCTAAAGGAGAGAAAATAATAATACCTCTCAAAATGTTATGCATATACTAACATGTCTTACTATTACTACTAACAGTTGAATTAATGTAATTGGAATATTTAAATAAAGTTAAATTTCTCAAAATGCATTAAATACTTATATTAGATGATAGAAATAGTCCAATATTTAAATACAATCTAATTAGTATTTCTTATGTAACTAATATGTAAATTATTTTAATCAATAAATTGAAACATTTAAATAAGTTATAATTTAACACCAAGAAGGAAATTTATTTCATAAAGCTTAAATTTTTTTAACACTTTATAGAATATATTCAGCCCACAGGGCTAAATACATACACACAGACACCCCCCCCATATATATATATATATATATATATATATATATATATATTTGCAATATTTTAATATGAAAAACAGATGCTGAACTATTATCTACTTTGCAATTTTGATTTGATTTAAAATATTGCAAATTGGAAAAAATAATACCAAAAGAAAAATAAAAGGAGCTATGCTAATATACAAATACAAACATAATTTAATTAGCAGGCAGGCAGCAAACATTAAGATCACAGAATTGTAAGAAGATTAGCCTTTCAAAGTGTTGACAAAGACTATGAGAATAGTTGAAAGTGCTCCTAAGTGGATAAAATTTTAAAAATATATATGATTATTGCATTTATAAATATTCAATTATATAATTATGTATATTGCTGTGAAGAAATACAGACATCAAATTACAATATTATATATACATACTTATAACAGTTTAATGCAGTGGTCTTCAACCCTTGGTCTGTGGACCAGCACCGGTCTGCAGAAATTTTTTACCGGTCTATGGTAGACTGGCAGAAAACTTTGTAATAACAAAATAATAAGTGTTTAAACTTTTAATTAATATAAACAATTTTTATTTATTCTTTCATCTCATTTTTACCGAATTAAAAAAAAAGAAACAGAACGAAAACAAAATCTAATCAATCATACATAAATTAATTTGTTTTTCTAGTTATCACAGATGTTTATAGGGGGGAGGGGATAGAATTAAATTTTTATTACTTTTCTAAAAAAATTCAAAATTAAAAAGTTTTTTATTATACAAACTCCATATATATATATATATATAAAACTTCATCATATATTTAACATTGTTGTTTTGATTAGTTATAACAATTATTCTCATCTAAGGCTAAGCAGTTTATATCTTTAAGAAAATTTATCTATAGACTTCTGCCAGTCCATGAAACTTTATCCTTATTTTTTTCTGGTCCACAGGTGTGAAAAGGTTGAAGACCACTGGTTTAATGAGTCAATTTTGAAGTATTATATATATATGTTAAGCACTAAAAGTATTTTATATTACATTTTTTTAATACTTAGATCTAGATTGATAATATTTTAATTAAGAATACTTTCAGAAATGTCAGTAATTAATGATATCAATCCGCTTAAAATATTATTCAAATAAAGTTATTGACTGATTAAACATTCATTCTTTCTCACACAAATATTTCAGATAGCTCTTTAAATGAGAAAATATGGTCAATTGTTGTCTTGTGCTATGGCTAGAGAGCATTTCAATTAATTTATTATGACAGTTATATGAATGCAAAGTATTATATAGATATATATATCTACAGTCTTATATATATATATATATATATATATATATATATATATATATATATATATATATATATATATTAAATTCTGGTATTTTATATTACCCATTTTCAATGTTTAAATCACTATTGACAATGTTTAAATGAAGTAATCTCGATCAATTGTAAAATATATTTGAAATAAAATTTCTTAATTGACTGAATATTTATTCCTTGTACCTAAGTATTTTAAATATACCTTTATATAGTAAAAAGAGAATATGTACTGTTTTTTTTTGTTGTAAAAATTGCTATCTTGCACTGTGGTGAAGGACATTTTAATTAACAATTGAAACAGTTTTAGGAGTTTTACTATTGAAGTTATATATATATATATATATATATATATATATATATATATATATATATATATATATATATATATATATATGTAAACCTGTGCTTTGCACATTGTTTCTTATATATGCTATAATGCAGTAATTTGATATGTTTGTTAATAATAATAAAAAAAGAAATAGTAAACAATAAATAATTTAAAGTAAGAGATAAGAGTTTTATTACATGGAAGTTATTTTATCAACCTCAATGTAAAATACATGCCATCATTATGTTTCTTATCTGTATAAATAATTAATGATTCTAATTATTTAAAATGTTTTGTTAAGATAGCTTTTATTATAGTAAGACAAGTACCTGTATGAAGTTAAAATATAGCTAAAAGTTGTTCTAAAAGTTGTAGGAGTAAATAATAGTGAGTAAATTAATCCTTTAATTCAAGTCTTTATTTAATAAAATTATTAGCTAAAATAAATATCTTTTTAAATAATGCTTGTTAAATTACATGTAAATAATAGTATGTTGCTTTAAAAAATTAATTAATAGTTAATTTCTAACTAGACATTTAAGATAAAAATTTTATTTAATAAAGTTCATTAAGACAATTATTTAGATAAAATTAGTTTATGTAGTTAAGTAATAGATTTAGTTATTTAAATCAACCTCAAATTAGTTAATAAAGTAGCTTTAAATTAAAGAAATATTTAACTTCCTGTCTACACGTGTCAGTGAATATTTGTGCTTATGTGTATTTAACAATTACTTGGTTTCAACTGCCAAGATATTTAATTTTAAGAATTAAAATTTTATTGTTTTATCAAACATGCAAAATAAATGGTTAATTTAAAAAATTTTAAAGAATTTTTAATACTAAAAAAAAGGGGAAGAAAAAGGTTATTTTTATTTAAGAAAAAATATAATTATTTAAATTATTGTGTTTTATTATTTAAGTTTGGTAATTAATAAGTAATACCCTCTTTTTTACCTCAAGACCATTAAAACGTGGTTATTTTAAAACAATCTAGGTTAATATGACATAATGATTCTTAGTTAATTACTGAAAATTAATTAATCTTGTGTACCACCAATGTCTCTTTTGGGTGGGTAGTGATTAATGTTTGAGTAATGGATAAATTGTTATAAAATGATAAGATCATCATTTTGAGGGTCACTATCACTATCATGGTCACTGCCACTCTGTCACTCACTATCATTCAGTAAAACTCATTGACTCCTGTTGTTTGCTGATTTGGCTTATTTATTGCTGCTCTGTAAAACTTCGGTGCAACACCAAGAATAGTAATATTTTTTGTGTATATTTTTCTTTTATTTTAATTAAAGTTAAAGTATTAATTTTATTAGTTTAAAACCTATAATGTTGTGGTAACAAATTTAAGGCAAGTCTGCTTTTTTCTATATTGCAATTCAATTTAGAACTTTCTTATTTTAAACTACTAAGAAATGCCACAGAAAAATAATTCAGACATAAAACGTAAAGTTCTTCATTTTTGCTTAATTATAAACTTCAAAATAAACCAGATGATAGTGATAATTCATAAATCTATGCTGAACATTATACTAATTCATTTGATTATTGTCTATTATTATTTTAAAAGAAAACTTAAATTTAAAGCAAAGAACTTAGAATATTTAAACTTTAAAGTATAAATAAACTGCTATGATTCCGTGTTTATTATATGAACTGCTTGAAATAATTATATGTCATATTAATTTATAATGAATATAATACCATGATTATCTCTTGAAAATTAATTATGCAGTTGTAAAAAATAACTTGTCTTTAGCACAAGAGAAACTGTTATTTAATTATATTTGTTGTCTCCAAGTTTGTGCTATTAAATAAAATATTTACAAGAAAAACCTGGAATTGACAAACTTCTTTGGATTTTAAAAAAATATAAATAATTTTTATACGCTTTGTTCTCTCTGAATTTTAATTATAAAAAGGTTATATAAGGCTGTGAATGAAGAAAACCTTTGAAATATATTTGTCTACTTAAAATAGTTTGTGGTAATAACCCACAAGAATGTTTATATGCATTGTGTTATTTGCAAACTATTTAATTTAAAAAAAAAAAATCTTTTAAAGAAAATATGGTTAATTTTACTTAAAGGAAACATACACCTAAAAATGACCTTTTATTATTATTATTATGCTAAATTAAAATTGCTGTTGTGTGTGCTTCTTTTTTTTAAAAAAAGAGAAATTATAAATATTTTGCTAATTCCATTGGAACCATAGATCCGGAAAAATTTCTATAAAACAAATAATGCTATATGCTGACATTATTGAATGAATATTTTTCTAGATAGCTATTATATTGGCCAATTCCTTCAAATATTAATGAATTTAATATTTAGATATAATTTAGGATTAAGAACGTTTAAAATGCTTATTATTATGCTTATCTGGAGTTATATTTACTGCTTAAAAATTTTATTCTTCATTGATATGGATGCTTCCTTATGTAGACAACCCACTGGAGAAGGACCCTGCACCCTCAGCAGACCACTCTCAACAAAAAATTTCCATTGATGAACTGTGTTTTTAAAAAAATATATCCAATATTTTTTTTGTTTGTTTATGTAATTATTTTAATGGTATTACAATGTCACTATTTGTTCTCTAATATGTCAAGGTAATTTTATGATTAATATTATTATCTCAAATGTGCTCATATTAGAATGTGTTGAATTTCCACACATTCACAGGTAAAATTTTATGTATTCCATTATTTGCTGGTTAATTTAGATTTAACAATAGTTTGTCTATTGGAGATATTTACCTCTTACATTATTTTTTCTATAAAGTTTATGAATATTTCATTCATAATTAGTAAAACAGATAAATATAAATTTATCAGAGGCATAGTCTATTTATAATTATTATTTATAATATAATAGCTTACTAGTATATACCAATTTAATTGCATATTTATCTACTTCATATTACTTTACTTTATTTTGCATTATGTCCACTTTATTTAAACTTTATATTACATATTACATATATGTCTGTATTTTGCTATCTATTGCCAAAATTTTATTGTGCTCTTATTTTTAAATAATTTATTAGTCATTTGACTAACCACTATTGTTAGTTTCAGAGACTGCTTATTGTTTTGATAATTTTCTGCATATATTAATTTAGTCATTTTATTAGTGTTAAGTTGTTATCTTGCGATCGTTTTGGTATGAGGAGTTTACCTTAGAAAAGTAGGCCTATTTTATAATGATGTATTTTTAAAATTAAAAAGATTATAAAGGATATAAATAAGAAATATAGAAAGGAATGTAATTTATTTTTGAAACATGTATACAAAAAGAAATTTACTTTAGGAAATATGATAAAAGAAAGAAAAAATAGGAATGAAGAAAAAATGAACGGAATTTACAGGATTGAGTATTTAGATTATAAAAGAGATAATAGGAATGTATCATATATAGGTACAACAAAGAATAAATTAAGGACAAGGGTAAAACAACATTTGAATGATAGAAATTCAAATGTTAATATACATAATATTAAATTTGGACATATAGAGGTTAAGATAAAGATGTTAGAAAAAGTAGAATTATATAAAAAAAAGAATGATAAAAGAAAGTTTATATATAAAGAGGAAAAAAACCTGTCTTAAATAGAATGAATTATATAAAAGATAGATAAAAATAAAAACAAATTAAAAAATGGTATAAAAAGGGTATAAAAAGGATAAAAAATTATTGATATTTTTTATATATATAAAAAATGAGTATGCAAAAAGGAAAAAAAAATGGAGAGGAAAAAGAAGCAAGTAAATGTAGATTATACATTGCAATATATATGTAAAAAGATATATTGATAAATGTAAGGTAAATGTTATTGTTTTTTATGATAAGGGATGTATATATATATATATATATATATATATATATATATATATATATATATATATATATATAACATTTACCTTTCATTTATCAATATATCTTTTTACATATATATTGCAATTAATTTTATTTGTAATAGTGATATAAATATGTAATTTTATAGATCCTTGAAAATGACTATAGAAAAAAAGTTGTTAAAACATTGGGTGTTAAAGATGTGAATATGTATATATGATTAATAAGAAATAAAGTTTTTTTTTTAAAAAAAGTAGAATATATAATTTTATTGATTTCTATAAAAAGTACATTATAAGCAAAGGAATAAATAAAGAATTACCATATAATAACTAGAAAAATTATTCAGCAATGATGCTGCTAGTTAACCACCAATGGAAAATCGACACCCCCAAGATAAATCACATACTCTAATAACCAACAATATTTTTCAGTTTTCTTGAAGATAAAAGATGAAATACTTTTATTCTAATGCCCAAGATCTTACATGGATATAAATTCAGACATATATTTTTCTAAGTATAAATTCTTAAGGCTGCCAGATATCAAATGCAAAATATGCCAACATAGAAAATAACAATTTTAGTTGTATTTGAACTGTACTATATTGAACTCGTAATAAACTTTGTTTTGTTTATGGTTAGATTAAGTTTAGAATTTTTTCTGTTTTCTAATTGATAATTCTAAAGAATCTCAGTTTTTCACAAGTTAGTGGCAATTTAAAATATCTATGAATAATGGTACTGGCAATGATACTTAAAATTCTCACCAGTAAACTCTCACATTCTAAACTATAGTTGTAATGGTGATATCTGGTGTTGGATAATGATGGTATTGTCCTTTACCTAGTATATCTATTCTTTTTTGGTCACCCAATATATACATGAGTGTTCAAACACCATAATAGTATATATTTATTATTTTTGGTGCAACCAATTGTGGACCCAATGTTAATTGAATTTTTGTGGTCTATTTACAAAAAGTCACCTAATATATGGAAGAACATGTTATAAATATTTTTAATTGAAAACAGTTGGCATAAAATAAGGAAGTGATATTTTTGGAAGTGTGGTGATGCTTTAGAGTGAAGATTGACATAACATATGAAAACATAGAAGGTCTAATATATAAAAAATAGTAACATTTGATGTTTTATAAAAACAATTGTACTTTTTTCTCTATATAACATGGAGTTAGAAAATCAAGAACATTACTTAATGGCAAGATCAGTTTTATGATGCAGAAAAATAAACAAACTTTATAAGAACTAAAAAAAATCAATACTCAATGAAAGAATTTATGCAGAAGATGGAGCAAAAGTGAGATCAAAATCAGTGCTTAATATGAAAAATGAAGCAAAAATTGGATCAAGTCAGTTTTCAATAGAAGACTTAAAACAATTAATAAAACAAAGTACCAGAAAATTAAGGAAAATATGAGAAAAAAGGAGTCAAAGGAAAGAGAAAATGATAATATACAAGATCATGAAGATGATCATGTTGTGTCAATAAAAATAATGTTGCATCCATTAAGAAATCATAGCAAGGTAATACCAACATAATAGAGAATAAAGATTTCCTATTTTGATAATATCAAGAGTATTACAGAAATAAAGTTAATAAAAATAATATTACCAAAAATCATGTTTTAGAAGTGTAGAACACTTGATCCAAAATATGGAAATAGAGAAAATATGAAAATAAAGAAAGTTCAAAGAACAGAAGAGGACCCAAGACAAGTTGAAATAAAAAACAAAAATGAGAATAAACAAAATATGGCAAAATATACTTCAAATCTAATAAAACAGATAAATGTGAATGATGATCACAAGAATTACACTGATGATTTTAAGGCTGACATAGAGCATTGCCATAAACAAAATTCACAAGATATTAAGACATTATTTATGGATGCAACTGACGGAAAAATTTTGTTTACAAAAGATATTTGCTTCATATAAAGAGCAAAGTTGCGATTTTATTACTTATTTTGTTTATTCTTTGTATAGCAGAGCAGATACTTATATAATTAAAAATCTTATTATTGAATTTGAAGTGATAAATAATTATATTAATACTTTAGGAGAGAAATCAAGCAACTTTAAATGGATAGTTCAAACAATACCATATGAGCAACAACATTATTTTTCAAAATATCTTCCCATATTCACATTAAATTCAAGATCAAAAACAAAATTTTCTGAAGAACTGTTATCAAAACAATGGCAATAGAAAAATGTGCTACATTATAACAATTATCCAATCATTTAAAAATATTTATTTTATATTGGAGTTATCAAGACTCTTTTGCAATGACATTATATGAAAATCTGTAGATAAAATTGGAAAGCATATTGCAGATGAAAAACAGGTTAAATTTTTTGTTCAATCATCTTGCTTAAGAGCAATGCTAAATAATTGTGTTGAAGACATCAAATGATAAAAAAATCATCATATAAAGATCTACTTGCTGAGAAAATTGATATGTGATCTAAATTAGGGAAACCAAATATTTAAGCATCACTGTTGAGTGCATTTTAAGTGCAGTTGTAGATAGCAATAAATCATTTGAAAGAATTTGAATACTTGTAATTTTAATTAAAAAAAAAGAAAATGAAAATTTCCTTATTTCAATATTAATATTAATAGCAAATTTTATTTTATTTTGTCTTTTGGAAAAGATGTTGAGATAGTTAATGATTTATTTCAATCTATAATTTATTTTTAAATCTAGTAATTGACCATTGTAAATCAAATTCAAGTTTCATAAATTAGATTTTTGTTTCTAATATAGGTTTGTATTATATATGCACACACATATCAATAAAAGTCTGTCTTTAGAATAAAATTAAATCAATTTTTAAATGTTAGTCTTAAAAAAGATAAACAAACTAATTTATTTTAATTAAATTTATTTCAAATATATTTGTTTTAAAAATTATATTACAGGAACAAGGTTGAATTAAATACTAATCCATAAAATTTTGCTTAACTAGCTTATATGATTATTAATTAAAATTCTTAAAAAATTAAACAATTTCTTTGAAGCTATGTTCATGTTTTGAAAATGTTCTAAAATTTCAATTGAACATATTTCATGGAATAATATAACTAAACATATCAGTTTCTTTAGTTAAATAATTTTGTAAATATGAGTAATTAAAATCATTGTTGCCTGGTTAATTAAAAAAATGTGTTTTGTAAAATTAGTAATAATATAAAAAGCCTTATTCAGAAACAATTTTGCCTTGTGTTTTTTGTTTTGCCTATTCTACATGGAATAAATGAATCCAATAAGTACCTGAAAGTATCAACATGCATTGCTAACCATGACAAAAAGAGCTTCACTTTCCAGCATGAAGCTCATAACCATTAGGATGTCACTAATACAACACTGTGCCAGCTATTTTTACAAGTGTTAAATTGGAGTTAAATAAATGTGCTTCTTAACCATAAAAGAGAACAAATTTTCAAGACAAACTCTACCTGCAAACATAACCCAATAGTGACTAAGATTTTAAACATAAATGGAAAAACTTTATTAGAAAACAACAAAGAGATCTCTTTTTGAAAATCTACAAACATAGATATCTACTTTTATAAAAAAAACATTTTCTGATTGGCTATGCCTTGGATGTAAAGTAATATGTTTATTTATTTTATGAACTATTTGATAAACTTTTAAACATTTGTTATCAACAAGCCAGTTATATTTAAAGATCTTGGTCAGTTTATAATCTAATTTAAATGATTTTATATATTTATGTATTTATCTTTTACATTAACTTATTTTCAATACATATCACTTGATTTAATTAAGTGTTTTGATATTGTGATATGCTTTGAACATTATAAATATTGTTATTTTTACAGATACTATAATAATTCATAATTTTAAATATATGAGATATAAAAGAAAATCAGTTGCGTTTCTTAAAATTTTATTTTTTCTTATAAAGTTTTAAAATCACTTCTTTGATTTCAATAATCAAAATTTAATCAAATTTCTTTTAAAAAATTAAAAAAAAAAATGTAAGAAAGATTTAGTTATTTTAAATAATAAAATGTAATTTTAAAAAAGGTATCTTTTTGAAAAATATTAAAAAATTCATTAAAGTAAGTCAAGATATGTGTCTGTCTAATGTGAATAATTCAATAATTGTGGTTAAATTTGTAGACAGGTTTGTTTGCTTTACACATGCATCTAAAATTACAGATTGGTGTGCAATTTTATATAGTGATTCTAAGATATTTTATCTGCTGCTCTTGAATTTTATATATCTTTATTTACTTCCCTGCATTTTATTATTCACATTTGAGGTACTTGTGGATGATTTTCCTTTTGCTTTGGATAGAGACATTTCCTCCCATGAATTTTATTTTGCTTTATATTACAGACAGTTAGAGGCTATTTATTATTGTTGAATTTTTTAAGTGGTGTGGGATCAAATGGATTTGTTTTGTAATACTCTGCACATTTTGAACATTTATAGGTAATTTAAGCTGCTTTGTTAGTATTTGTTCTTTTGATGCAAAAATGAAATATATATGTGCACACATCTTAACTTAGTATACATATTTAACAGAGTTAGATAAATAATAGAGTTACTCAGTCTTCAGAGAGGATGCAGCATTATTATATTAACTTTTGTGAATATTAATATTTAAAGACTGCTAGATATGAAATGTAAGATATGCCAACATATAAAGGAACAATTTTAGTTTGTATTTATACTTTACTATATTGAATTGTTAATAAACTTTGTTTTTTTTATTGTTAGATAAATTTTAGCTTTTGTTTACTATTGTTTCTCTGCCAATTGATATTTTTAAAGAATCTACATATTCTGCAATCTAGAGGCAATTTTAATTATCTATGAGTAATTGTATAGCTGTGTAGGTATTGATACTTAAGATTTTTCCCTGTAAACTTTAACATTATAGGCTATAGGTCTAGTGGCACCCTTTGTTGTTGAATGTTGATATACCTATATATATTACACATATCAATTATGTAAGCACAATTGTGCTGCATATCTTTACTTAGCACAATGATTCTGGAAATGTTTTGTCAAAACTGGCTCAGTGCATTCAATTAGTTTATGTTTGTTATACCTTTTCATCAGAACTCAAAGCCAATGAGTGTGTAAGAATTACATAGTTTTATGAAAAGAGTTAATACTTTGAGAATTATATATAAATAATTATAACTTTAAATATATGTGGTTGAAACTGATGTAACTACCTTCATTGGGTTATGTAATATTAATAACTATGAAAAGATAGAACAGTACTAATCTATCTAAAGTTCTGTTATTATGTGAGTTTAGGTTTTTGGAATAGTTTTCAGTTATAGAGTGAATTTGGTCTATTATTTTAATTTATGTACAGACTAAATCGATCCTATAGTTTAAAATTATATAACAAAACAAAGCTTATATAATAACAGGAATACAATATAGATTAATATCATTCTATCTTTTCTTAGTTATTGATGTTACGTAACTCGGTGGAAGTTGTTACTTCAATTTCACTTACATACAAAAGGAAGGGATCCAAAATACTTGGAATTGTTATGCTTCTGCAGTTAGATATCTCTTGCTAGAGATTTTTTAATGTAAAATCATAGTGCCATAAAGGACATATTTCTTTTGTAAAATGTGCTTTGCATTTTTGTTGATTGTGGTAATGGCCAAAAAGCTGAACAATGTAAAATTCTGTTTTCATTTAGAGAAAAGAGCATTAGAAACAGTTGTAATGCTTGAAAAAGTTTACAAGCAAGTTGTTTTGAGCAAAACACAAGTTTGCAAGTGGTTTAATTGAAATGTCAAATCCACCACATCTCAAAAAAGCATGGTGAGTGAAATTCAATGCCAAGGTGATGCTGATTTCTTTGGATGCAAATAACATTGTTTACTCAGAATTTATCCATAACAATCAGGCATTTAAAATCTATAAGTTATAAATTTTTTGCATGATGTGATAAAAGTTAAACACTCTGTTTTGTGTCAAAGTGAGGAGTGCATGCTCTATCATGATAGTGTGCAAGCACACAAAGCCCTAGTTGTGAAACAATTTTTAATTAAACACAGCATGAAACAATTTATCCATTAACCATATTCTCTTGATGTTGTTCTATGTAACCACTTTTTATTCAATCAAATGAAAAAATGTCTCAACTTTTGTTCTGTTTGTGACTTAGAAGTGATAAAAAAAATAACAGAAGCTTTAAAAGGCACCACTTTGCAAGGGCTTCTGGAGTACTTTGAAAACTAAAGACATATTTAGACCTATGCCTTGCATTAACTAGACTTTACTTTGAATGGGGTTCAATTTGAAAAACTAAAAATAAACACACAATTTTTTATTACAAAATTCCAATTATTTTTGGATCCCCCCTTGTATACTTAAAGTTATAATTATTTAAAACTAATTTTTCATTTAAAATTCGGATATTAAAAGTAAGGCTCACTCTGAATATATTAATGATGAATTCAGATCATTAGTCTGTACATAAATTAAAATACCCCATAGTTTAAAACTATGACAAAATTCTAAGTTTATAGTACAACAGGTTTAAAAGATAGATTGATATTATTATATATTTTAATAGTTGTTGATATTACATAACTCAATAAAATGTAATTACTTCTGTTTAAAATACACACCCACACCCGCACACACACACACACACACACACACACACACATATATATATATATATATATATGACATCTTTAAATTTATTCTTGTGTGACTCATAGTATTAACATATCAATATTTTGGATGAGTTAGCTGACCAACAACTGAATCAAGAATGTTATTATAAAAACCATTTTAGAGTTTCTGTGAGCATTGATGTTAACAAGATTAAATATTCAACTAATAGAAAACAAGAATAGAAAAAATTAAAAATATAAAGATGGAAATGAAATGATAATAGATTTTTAAAAATATTAAACTATTCAGACTAAAGGGTTTTAAAAAAATATTCCAAATAAAAGATAGTTTATATGTGTTACCACATTTGTTGATAAACTCTGGCCTTTTAAGAATCTCAATGGCTTTTTTAATCATATATTGGTGACGAGAGTTACATATGGATAGGATTCTGGTTTTTGAGAAATCTATATTATGACTTATATTTATAAAATGGAATGAAAGTAATGCTGCTGATGAGTGTGTTGAACTGCTTATACTCACACCCACATAAGAAGCTCCACAATCGGCCTCAAGAGAGATATGTATGCATAAATAACTAAAATACAGAAGTTATAAATTAATATATTTAAATTATATAAACTTTAAAAATAAATTAATATTCCAAATGAGATTTCGTTTCTGAATAAAAAAAAAACAAAATAATCATTTATACTTACACTATTATTTATGTAAGGCAAAATGCAGAAGATCGAAGCAATACTTTATATTTCACAAATAATGAAATGGAATGTGTTTTTTAGCAGACAATTCTAATATGGTACTTTATAAAAAAGTTATCTGATAGCTATATATCACAATATGAATGAGTTCTTTAAAATTTCATACAAAGAATTAAAATATTGACAAGCGTTGGTGGCCTAGTGGTTATCATAGCTGCCTTCCAAGCAGCTGGCCCGGTCAACGCATTTGACATAAGAAAAAAATAATAATTAAAGTATTGACACAGTATAAAGGTAACATATTCATCCATTATGACCAGAATCTGGGTTTAATAAAACGTTTAGTATTGTTTAAGACTTCAATCAAGCTCAGAATTTCTTTTTAGGACTTTTGCGCAGTCAGCTCAACTACAGAGTAAGATAAAAAAAACAAAACACGCAAACTCTTACCATGGACATTTGAAGAACTCAGTAAGAGAAAGCTTTGTCTGCTGCAAAATATTTAAAGGCTGCTTTTTTTCGTTTTATCTATGCTGACCATCTTTATACTAAACAATGTATTTCGTTATTTTTTATTTTTTAGCAGCTTAGTAATTTATTATCCACCAATCTTACAGTCAAACTAGTTAAAAAAGATTATACTTTTTAGTTAAATGTTCCAATATAAATAAAATAAAATGGTAACTTTCTATAAGATATAATAAATTCTTAACTTCAATGTTTTGTTTGAACTGTCTGTATTTTTCTAGTTAATTTTTAAAAAAAATGAGAAAATTGATTTGTGATTAGCTCAGCAGTTTTTTTTTTATTGTATAATTCCAATTTCATACTATAGAAATATTTTTCTGCTCCCATCTCTTTCATATAGTGTCTTTTAATATTTTATATTTTTGACATTTCCAAAATTAATTTTTAATAATTGTACCATAAGGATTTTTGAATGCTTAGTATGTAAAAATTTAAAGAAAGCGACAGAAAAAAAAATATATATTGCAGATTTCTGAAAAAAAAACAACAAAACGATAATTTAAGTTTTAAAAACTTTTTATACTTTTGATATATCTGAATTTATGTATTTACAACTGATATCTCAACTAAAACATATCCCTTAAAATGCCAAGCATCTGAGAGATAGACAGACCATAGTACCTTTTTTGTTTTAAACAATAAAATGCTCATTAAGAATTTATCATGCTAAGTTTTTTTAAAATCTTAAAAAAAAAGATTTGATTTCAGTTCAGAGCAAACCCCTTTCATAGATTTAGAATGGGATGGAATGATTTTGATAAAAATAACTTAATGTTCAAAAGAAATATACCTATGTGTTTGAAAAAGAAAAGTTTTTAAATAAATATGTTTTATCATTTTGTGCATATGGATTTGAGATTTGGACATATAATAGAATAACAATACAAAGCTTCAGACTAAATAACAAGTATGAAAAAATATATGTTGAGAATTACAAAAAGTGATAAAAATAAAATACACGACAGGAAAAAAAAAACTGGTATTATTGCTATAATTAAATGAATTAAGACTAAAATGAAGCTGAGTTATCACATTGCTGTAGGAGATGATAATAGATTGTCATTTTAAATTTTAAATTGGATTTCAAAATATTTAAAAAGATCTAGGAAGAAATCATGTGTGAAGTCAATAAATGAAATGAGAAAGTTTCTGGAATAATATGAAGAAAGATTGGAAAACTGGATTAAAAATGGAGAGATCATGATATGACAGTGGATTAAGAACGGTTGAAAGTAAATGATATTGGCAATACACTTACAATAAATAAATAATTTTTATAAAAAATAAATCAAATAGTTTGTACGGAGTAAAAATACTGTTAGAAAAAAAAAAATCAAAAAAGTCAAGATATATCTCTAGTTTAAATATGTATATTTTATTAAATAAAATTAACTAAATTTAAAAAAAGCATAAGAAAGACTATTTGGTATCACTTTTAGTAGATGCTTTAGGCCAATTTTTGACACTAGAATGAATCACAGAATCATTGCTAACAAAATTAAGTGATAAACAAACTTTAGATATTTCATGAAAAGAGTATGCATAGTTTTATGAATATGTTGTTGAGGGTGAATAAAATTTTTTGAATGTCATCCCAAATCCCAAAAAAATTATTTCACATTTCATTGAAATTTTAATAAAAGAATTATGATGACAGAATACATGATTAACTAAAATACATAACCATAATATAAAAAAGTAAGTTCGTGAGAAATATTTATTTTATGGTGTTTATTTTTGAATAATAGCAGATATAATACAATCCTGGTAATTAGCCAATATTAAAATCAAATAAATTTTCGACATTTTATCCAAAGTACAAATTTCAATGAAACTAAAAAAAAAAAGATCAAAATATAAAATTACAAATTTCTTCAAAAGTTTAAAAAAATGTAAAAAAATGTGTGTTTATGTTTGAAAATGAGTAAAAATGTGGATCTCTATAATTAGTAAATAGTAAAATGGAAATTAATTTAGTAATTAATGAAAGACATAACACTGTATTTTAAAATAAGTAAAAATGTAGCAGCAGATTAAAAAAAATGTAAACAAATGTCATAATACATACATAAAATTAAAATAAATATGTGGCATAATACAGGTAAAATAATAGATAAAACAATTACATGAGAAATGTTGTTGATTTTTGAACAGCATAAAAGTGAAATATTACATGAAAGTGAGGTAAACTACAACATACTTCTCTTTATGTCTTAGGACAAGAGAGAAAAAAAAATTGCTATAGTTTTGACCTACTGAAACGGGAACAGGGAAAAATAAAAAGTTTAACCTCATGATTTTAAAGCAATTAAAAAAAAAATTAAAGCAGAAAAAAAATAATATCGAAAATTATTAAAGCATTTTTATATTGGACTATTTCCATCATCTAATATGAGTATTGAATGTCTTTAAAAAATGTAACTTTATTTAAATATTACAAACAGATTCAACTATTAGTAATAAGACACCAGACAGATTATTATATGCATATCATTTCAAGAAGTATTACTCTCCCATCTTCTTCAGTTGCTGCTGGCCTGACCAGTGACAGTAATAGAACGTGATTCGAATCTGAACCCTTAGATTCTTGAATTTTAAGGTAATGCTCTAACCAATTGAGCCAGCCTGCCAAAGGCAAGAGTCAGTAGAAATTTTATATACTTATCTATGAGATTCCTGCTGATTTCTCTATTTTTTCCTAAAATCAAAGTTGATTAGTGGTTTAGATACATTATGTATAATCACACTAGGTTGGCTTATGGGATTGTTTGCCATTGTCATGTGAGTAGCTTCTTTAAATTTTCTTCTTTGTACCTTTTCTTCTCTATCCATTAATTTTGTATTTTCCCAATTGAACATATGTTCATTAAAACATACATGATCTGTTATTTTAAACACATCTGTTTTCTCTATTCTAATCATCAGTTTGGGTTTTTGCAAGTGCTTTTCAATAGGATGACTGGTCTCACCAGTATATGTTTTTTTCACATTCACATGGTATTTCATAAAGACAGTGTTTTTCTCTTCAGCATTTCAAGTTTAGACTTTGCAGATGTTACAATTCCTCATAGCATGGTATGGCTCTGGAAAGCTCTTTTGATGTTATACGGATTGCAGATTTTTCTTAATTTGTCTGCTATTTTTGGAATGTATAGGTACACTACAGTACCAGTAATTGTTTTTTCATGGTTCTTTTTGATGTCTATTTAAGGTTTTCTTAATAACAGCTAATGGGTAAAACATTTTTCATAAGAGTTTGTTTTATATAGATCTTTTTTTAAATCACTGGTTTTTGAACAAACTTCTTTTGCTCTGTTCTATAGTGATAGTATAAGTCCAAGTTTTGTGTTTGATGTATACACTGGATATTTTTTTGTGCATGTGGGTTTTCGGTAAACTGTAGTTTTGATTTTGCCATGAGGAAGTCTTGTCACAAGAACATCTAAGAAGGGGATATGTTATTGATGTGTTCCCAGAAAATTTTTAGCAGTGCCTTACCATGTGGCCATACAACTAATGTATCATATACATAGAAAACTACATAGCAAAGCCAAACTTTAGGTGGATATGTAGTAGTTTTTATGACTATTGTTTCAAGTTCTTCCATGTAAATATTTCTAATCAGGGATAACAGTCGTGAGCCCATAGCTATTTCTTGATTTTTTGAAAGAATTCTGTGTTATATTGAAAGTAGGCTGTTTTTATGCAGAATGTTAATATTTTCATTATACCATCAATAGGAAGAGCTGTTCTTGTTTGTAAACTATTATCACCATATAATCTTTTCTTACAATACACAGTGCTTCTTTGCATGGTACATTTGTGAATAAACTTTCCACATCAAAGCTTACCAGCGAGTCAGTTCTTTCCATTTTCATGTTTTTGATTAATTCTCTAATGTGTCTGGAATCCCTTACAAAGGACTGGGTCTTGTATGCCAAAGAATGTAGAACATTGAGAAGAAATCTTGACAAATTTTGGCAAAGTGAATTTCTAGAAGTAACAATAGGTGGAACATGATCTTTCCAGATTTTAGGTAGACCTTTTGCTGAATTATGATAATATTTTACTTTTTTTTAAAATCAGAAATATACCAGTGATTCTTTCTGAGTAATGTTTGTAACTTTGTTTGCATATTCAGTATCAGACTTTTTGCTTTTCTTCTATATTGGCCTGCTGTGAGAAGTTATTTTTTTGTTGTTGTCATAATCATTGTACTTTGCTGTCATAATCAGTTGTATCCATTACAACTGTTGCATTGCCTTTGTCAGTAGGAAGAATAATTATAGATTTATCTTCTTTGAAAGATTTAATTGTGCTCCTCTCACCATAGAATATGTTTGACTTCAATTTCTGTTGCTTGTCAAGTGTTATTTTTATTCTCCAGCATAATTCTACTGCTTCTTCTAAAATCAATTCTTGGGTGACTTCATCGGTGGCTGCCATTATATCTAATAAAGAGATATTAAATGGTGTTATGCCAAAGTTTAATTCTCTTCAAAAACAGAAATTTCAGTATCTGTTAATTGTTTAGAACTGAGATTTTTAACAAATGAAGTTGGTGCACTGCTTGGTATATTCTGTTGTTTGATGGACATTTTCTTCTTTTGGTATTCTTTACTCTTTCATGTAATGTAGAATTAATTTTTTTACTGCTTGAGAAATTCTCATGAATTCTTCATTAGTCAGTTTATTTTTTTAGAAAATATTCTACATTATTAATGGAATGCATTGTTTGATACTTAGAAAACTTTTGAGCATTTATTATTTCTCTTAACAGAACTTCACATGCTCTCTGAGTAATTTTGTCAGCTCTCTGGGACTGAATTGGAGGTATTAGTTGCAAATCTTTAGTAATTATCCCTTCAGATTTACATTTACATTAGTAAGTTAAATGATTTTCTTTTTTGACCAGTTTTAAACATAATTTTTCATAATGTCTAAAGTTTGATATAATATCAGGTCCATACTAAATACTTAGTGTTTTCCTAAAGGTTTGTGATGATGGTGTTTTAGTTGTATTTTTATATTGGACTCCTTCCATGATTTAATATGAGTGTTGAATATCTTTAGAAAAAAGAAAAAAATAACTTTTATTTAAATAGTCCAAATACATTCAACTGTTAGTAACAGCACATCAAACAGGTTAGTATTTGAACAATTCTGCTCACATGACAATGGCAAATAATCACATAAGCTACATCTAGTGTGACTATACATAATGTATGGAAACCACTAATCAAACATTGCTCTTAGGAAAAAGTGAAGAAATCTATAGGAACCTCATAGATAAACATATGAAATTTCAACTAAGTGTAGCCTTTAGCAGATGGCACAATTGGTAAGTGTGTTATCTTAAAACTCAATACCCAAGAATCTAAGAGTCCAGGTTTGAAGTCCATGCTAGTACTGTCACTGATCAAGCCAGCTACATCTGAAGAAGAGGGACGAATAATACTTTTTGAAATGTTGTGCATTTATTAATCTGTTTAATATCCTCTTACTAACAGGTTGAATGTATTTGGAATATTTAAATAAAGTTAAATTTTTATGAAGACATTCAATACTCATATTAGATGGTGGAAATAGTCCAATATAAAAATACAACTAAAACACCATCATCACAAACCTTCAGGAAAACACTGAGTATTTGGTATGGATCTGATACTATATCCACATTAGACATTATGAAAAATCATGTCTAAAGCTGGTCAAAATAGAAAATCATTTAACTTTCTTATGTAAATGTAAATCTGAAGGCATAAATCATAAACCTTTGCATCTAAAATCTCCAATTCACTCCCAGAGAGCTGAGAAAATTTACCCAGAGAGCATCTGAAGCTCTGTTAAGAGAAAAAATAAATGCTCAAAGGTTTTCTAAATATCACAAAATGCATTCCATTAATAATGTAGAATATTTTCTAAAAAATAAACTTACTGATTCTCAATCAATAAGAAAATCATATTCTACATTATGTGGAAAAATAAAAAAGGCCAAAAGAAGTTACTTGCTAACTTACAAGAGCATATCAAAAATCATAATGTACTGTATCGGTCAAACATGTCTACTCATTTAACACAATCTAGATTCTAAGTAGTAATACCTCAAACTCAGTCTAGCCCAAAATGCAAAGGTCAGAGACCATCCTGAGTTTGAACCTATTTTACACATTCTTCAGATCACTATCCTAATGAGCAACATCTACAATGATGCAATGGACTTCTTTGATTCCTGGCCCAAAGACATAGCAGAGAAGACAAGAGACTGTAAAGATGGGTGACATCATGGCATGGATTAAGATATCTTTCACATAGACTGTTCAAATATTCAAACAATTGGATAAATGGTGATCAATTTTTAATTTTGGGATATCTGGGTTTGAATATCATCCCAAGACTTGGAAGCTTAAATCATTACATTTAGATAAAGGAAGTGCATGAGAAAGTGATTCAAACAAGAACTGGATAATTATAAGATATGTTTTAATAATACAACAAATAATTATATGAATACATAGATTATATATGTGTGTGCATGTCACTAGCAAATGTATGCTGTCATGGTAGTAAATTCCATACTATTAAATACACTCAAGGTGTCACATGTTCTTTCTAAATTAAATACATAGATACATTGAAAACTAACAATACACAGTGACAAAGGTGTGTTGTCAATATGCCAATATAAATATTTACAGACTCTTCATTTCATAATTGCATTAATACTTTTACACATACACATGTATATATATATATATGTTAACACTCCATGACTGAATTATATACACTAAACTCATGTCCCTCATACACTAAACTCATGTCCCTCAATTGTTTACATTTCCTTATTCATGTCAAACAGAAAGTTGATAAAGCATAAGTGCGTTCATTATGTGTATATATATATATATATATATATATATATATATATATATATATATATATATATATATATATATATATATATATATATATATATTAAAACAAGATTTTACTAGAGCTAATTTATTTATCCATTTATGAGATGATTAATTAAATTCCCAAGGTTACAGTTATTGACAATAATTATACAATTAATTACACATATGGAATTTGATGAAAATATAAGACAGCTCAAATGAGGAGTAAAACTTATTAAAATAGATGATTTAATGTACATCAACAGAGTACAGGTTATGGTTCATTATAGCATTAAAGAATGATGTCACACAAGCAGAAATCAATATTACAATATATATAATGGTATTGACATCATGGCCATTATATAGACGATCTTCATATTGATTGACAAGTAGTGCTTCATAAAGAGAAGAAACATAGCTAAGACCCTCTATTCATTCAGAGTGGTTCCTAGATAAAACAGGTAGAATAATGCAAAGGGACAGGCTTTCCAGGATTATTCCATCACAGAGTGTACCATTCTTAAAGAGCACTTTTCAATGTGGCAAGATTTCCTGACATTGAAAGATAAATAAAATCCATGGATTCGGATTTCCAAATATCCCATATTAAAAAATCACTTGAATTTGTAAGACAGGCTGATATCAGCAATGTGCATGAGAAAATGTCATTAACGATGTTGAAATAACTTTAATGCTTGTATTAAAATGACTCTATTTTTAATGATATTGATTAAATCCTAAACATGGGCTATGCTAGACTAACATACTTACATTATTTATTAGTTAATAAAATAAATCTTGAGTTTACCTCTTTCTATTTAAAAATTAAAAAAACCTCAAAGCAATAATTTTCATACACATTTAATAGTTGGGGATTGCATTTCACCAATAACATTTTATGAGCATGCAGACTGGATTATGAGTATTAATATAGCATCACATGATCACATTTCCTATACTAGCACATTAATTGTTGATAAACAGAGCAAAACTCTCCATACAGTATTGCCACCTGTGCTAAACAGAGTAATCAATGGATGCCAGAAGGCTTGTGCATAAAATCCCTATCTAATGCCTACTCATCCAATATCCCCAGACTAGTTTCTGGCTTGTGGCCTTCATCAGTGAGGAGCTTTGGATCTGAGAGCACTGCATCTAGATCTTAGGATCTAATGCAACCCTCTAGCAACCACCTTTTATCTCTACTTAACTACTAAACTATGAGAATGAAATTGAAAACACAAAAAATATTTTCAATCTAAACTCAATAGCTTAAATAGTCATATGGGTCTGAACTCAGTTCAGCACCCATACATTTTGGTGTCTTTGGCTCTTTTACAACCATAGCCACCACTATCCTATTAGGCAGGATTGGTGTTAAACCATTAAGCATCACATGATCACATTTCCTATACTAGCACATTAATTGTTGATAAACAGAGCAAAACTCTCCATACAGTATTGCCACCTGTGCTAAACAGAGTAATCAATGGATGCCAGAAGGCTTGTGCATAAAATTCCTATCTAATGCCTACTCATCCAATATCCCCAGACCAGTTTCTGGATTGTGGCCTTCGTCAGAGAGGAGCTTTGGATCTGAGACCCATATGACTATTTAAGCTATTGAGCTTAGATTGAAAATATTTTTTGTGTTTTCAATTTCATTCTCATAGTTTAGTAGTTAAGTAGAGATAAAAGGTGGTTGCTAGAGGGTTGCAATAGATCCTAAGATCTAGATGCAGTGCTCTCAGATCCAAAGCTCCTCACTGACGAAGGCCACAAGCCAGAAACTAGTCTGGGGATATTGGATGAGTAGGCATTAGATGAGGATTTTATGCACAAGCCTTCTGGCATCCATTGATTACTCTGTTTAGCACAGGTGGCAATACTGTATGGAGAGTTTTGCTCTGTTTATCAAGTATTAATATAAATGATAGTCATTTCACTGAGACAACAATAAAAACATAATGAATTATTTGGTAGCATTAATCAACAAAATAGATTTCTATTAGACCAATTAATAAACTCATTTTATTCTGTGTTAATAACTTTTCAGAAAACATCTTTCATAAAAGACGACTCAATCTGGTATGTATATGTATTTACAATAAATCAATGGATGGGCTATTAAGGACCCTAATAAAAAGGGGGTTTAATTTTAAAAAGGGCTTAGTGAGTGGACTCATGAGGTTGAGTTGGATATATTAATTTCAAGTAGGTTGAATACAAAATATAATTAACAATCATAAACCATTTTCTACCACACCAAAGCCTGATATATAAAAAATAGACATTTATAAGGGTAGCCATCTAGAGAGTCATTTACATAATTAATGTATATGTGATGGGTCAATGGCATCATACTGCACCTGCTCAATAAAAAACAAATATATATATATATATATAGACATGATTCAAAGGCAATAGGAAAAGTCAATTCTGGAATTTAAAAAATAGTTTGAGATAATCTTTGGTTGCAGTGGTTATGTATTACCTTGTGGTATTGCAGGGATCTGATAGGTTGGTTGGTCTTGTTTGTGAGTAGCAATCAATGGACTCCATTCATGATGATTAATTGCTTTGGTGACAGGAAGATTTCCATAGGGCTTATGATTTCATTTACACTGTGGACAGTTCATCAGATGGTGGGAGCTAATGACATTCTGATGAGGAGATGGTCCCAAAGACCAGGGAAAGAATTGTTTTGTTCTCCCTATTCAGGCATCATATCAAAAATTCTTAGTGGTTTGGAGTATGTTAGAAGCATGACTTTTAATAAAACAATCTTTCCTTTTGATATTAATTTTTGGCCCTATTTATATCACACCAAGTTATTCCAGGAAAGCTTATACAAAATCTTGCCCATGGCAAAATCAATGTAGGTTTGATTTTTCTGATTAATTTAAACAAAACTATGCCTTTGTCCTTTTGTTTAAGATGATGCAAATAGTTTATAAGGCTCAAAATGTATTCAAAATATATTTCTTAATTTTGAAGTAGATTATGTAAATATTTTAAAATGAATAGAATATTAATTAGTAACCATATCCCTAAATTTAAGTCAATTTTTAAATTTACAAATCAGAACTGCTCTTCCTATTAATGGTTTAATGGAACTATTAACATTCTGCATAAAAACAAACTATTTTCAACACTACACAGAGTTCTGCCAACAAAATCAAGGAATGGCTATGAACTCACTATTGTCACCCCTGATTAACAAAATTTACATGGAAGAACTTGAATCCACAACCATAAAAACTACTAGAACACCTAAAGTTTGGCTTGACTATGTAGATGACATATATTTTGTATGGTCACATGGTGAAGCACTGCTACAAACTCTCTGGAAACACATGAATAACCTATCCAATTTAATTAAATTCACAATAGAATCAGAATAATAACAAAAATTGACATTCTTAGATGTTCTTTGACAAGACTCCCTCATGGCAAAATAAAAACTACAGTTTACCAAAAACCCACACATATAGGAAAATACCTAGCCCATACATCCAATCACACCAGAAACACAAAACATGGATTTACACTATCACTATATAACAGAGTAAGAAAAGTTTGTTCAGAAACCTGTGATTTGGAAAAAGAAAAAAGATCTATATTGAACAAACTCTTATGAAAAATGGTTATCCACCAGCTGTTATTAAAAAAACATTAAATAGACAACAAAAATAACTATCAAAAGAAAAAAACAATTATTGGTATTGTAGTGTACCCATACATTCCAAAAATAGCAGACAAATTAAGGAAAATCTGCAATCAGTATAACACCAGAACAGCTTTCCAAGCACATACCACACTATGAGGATTTCTAACATCTACAAAGTTTTTAAACTTGAAATTCTGAAAAAAAACTGCATCTATAAAATACCATGGGAATGTGGAAGAACATATATTGGTGAGACCAGTCATTCCATTGAAAAGTACTTGCAAAAACACAAACTGATGATTAGAATAGAGAAAACAGATGTGTCTAAAGTAACAGTTCAGTTATATGTGAATGAACTTATGTTCAATTGGGAAAATACAAAAATTTTGGATAGAGAAAAAAGCCACAAAGAAAAAAATTTAAAGAAGTTTCTCTTTATAATTGTTGATTTTTTTTTTCACTTTTTTTTCTTAGTTATTTTTACATAATTGACCTTTGATTTTATTCATTCAATTTATAATACATTTTATTATCTTGACATTATTTATTATTAATTTAAAACTATTAAAAATAGAAACCACTATTTAAACAAAGTATTTGACAAGGAAATAAAAGTAGAAGATGTGGCAAATGATAATTTTAAGATTGAAAGCATTGTTAGCTGAGAGGTCAACACAGGTGTCTTGGAAGCAAGCAGTTGGTTGCAGACAGTTGCTGCGGATTCACCTCCCAGCCAATGCTATGACATATGGAAAAAAAGCTCTATCATTATTGTAATAGAAGATTCTTAGATAGAAAATATGTTTCATCTTTTATTACTTTAGCTAGCCAGAAAGTGAGAGATTTATTATTATTGGTCTATTATTCCTAATTACATTTTTTTGGCTTGATCAGTTTAGAAATATTAATTAAGAAAAGCCAACCTTACTTCCCATTATCTTTATCCATATGGTACCATGTTACTTCCAAGCATGTGACACATTTGAAGGCCACCTTCCAGCATTAGTTACCATTACAGTTTTGGCATCCAGACATGATGGATTGATAAACATGTAAAGTTATAATTTTATTTTTCTTATTTTTTAGTGTGATCTGATAAGTGATTTAAATGACCTTATGCTAATAATATTTTATGAATAATAATGCCTTTTGATTTGCATGTAATAATTATGTCAACTTTAATGTAAGAGAGAAATATATCACATTTAATTATGGAAAGTTTACTTGGAGAAAATTTCATTCCTCAGAAATAATTAACCAAGATAGGTGTATTTGTTTTCACTTTTGTTAGATGATTTTTTAAGCAGCAATGAAATATAGAAAACTCCAGACTGTTACTGTGTATTGATAAATATATTTTATATTGCAGAAATGTTTATTTAAAAAAGGTTTTTTTTTCTTGTGTTTTTTTTCTAGTTATGACTGGTGTTAATGATGATATATCAGATGGGTCTAGCCCTAGTAGCTTGGAGATTGTGAAGATGTTTCAGGTTATGATGAGCAAATTTGAGGCTTTTGAATAAAAATGGGGCAAAGCTGAATGAAGCTAAACCTGAGAATGAAGTGTTAAGTGCTAAGTTAAATGCTAAATTGGATAGTAAGTTTAATGAGGCAAGAGTTGAAGCTAAAGCTGACAGTCAAATATTATGACTAAGTTGAATGCAAAAATGGATGCTAATTCAAAATATTTAAAGGCTAATTTGATAACTAAATTAAATAATAAAATTGATATCAAATTTGCGAAGACTAATATTAAAATCCAAGTATTATTAACAGTTAACAACTGGCTAGATAAGATAGAGAAAGGTAATCAAGAATTCCAGGATAAAACATAAGTTAGCTTTGTTCCCTTTCAGCATAAAATTTTTGAATTTTGGAATGAATGGAGGACTGAATTTGTAGAATATGAAAAATTGGAAACTAAAATGGTGTTCTCTCCAAGCTCAAAATTTAAATATAAGTGAAAAATGAGAACCAAATGCTTTAAAAGTAGTGATGATGAAATACAATAGAGAGTGAGAAAAATAGTTTAGATATTGATAATAATAAATAAATTGATATAGAAAAGTTTAAATTTGAGCATGATAAGTTGAAAATTGGAGGTTATTTAGCCACTGAAGGTTTAATAGAACAAAAGATCAGCAGAGATGACATTTTTAAAGTTCAGAGTTCTTTAAATAAGAAAAGAAAAACATTGTAATAAATACATTTTATTTTGATGATGGTATCATGTTGAATTCAAGATATGCTAATAAATATTGCTATAGTGCAGAATACTTGGCTCATAGTCAGGAAGATGGTAAAGATTTTAATATAAAGAGTCTATGTTTTAAAGTGAATTAGGGGATGAATGTGTTGGTAGGAACTTACAGCATTTATCTGATCTTTGTCATTTGCTTTATAAATATCCCATAAGAATGAGATTTGAAGTGTCAATTATTATATTGATAGCCTTCATATTTTTCAAAATTTACAGGCTTATATTTACGATTGTAGCTAATAGAAAGGGAGCTTATAATTCTGAAGAGCCAATGCATATTGCATCATTCTGAATTAAGAAGATATAATTTGTTTAATTTGATTTGTTATTGAATACAAGATTGTTTAAATGAGATTTGCCTGTAGATAAGTTTAGTTAAATTAGAATGGAATATATATGATTTTTATTTGTATAAAAGATGGTAAATTCCTTTTATTACAAACTTGTTTTATCTAAGAGGTATGATAAAATTCCTCTTATTATCTGTTAAATGAGAACGCACGTAAATTCATGCAGCAATATATTCACTTCACTTTTGCTATTTATTAAATACACCATTACTTGTGATTCCAAGTTAGCTGGTTATTATTTTGTATAAGTAGACAAGTTCGATGTATTGTTAGAAAAGAAAACTTTTACCTGCGAAATACGTATAAAATTATATTCCAATTTAGTTATTTATTTTATTAGAAAATAATTATAATACTCTTTTATATAACCATAATTAAGGTTTTTTTTTTTTCAGATTATAGAAAACCATGCTGAATATCACTTTGGACTTTTTGTTATTTTTCTTTATTACTTTGAAAAAAATATGTTTTTTATTTATGATAGTATGAATTCACTTAAATGTCAATAAAATGTATATAATATTTATTAAATTTGGTTTTCATGTCTTTTCTTTATAATGTTGACATTTATCATAGATTTATGGGCATATGTATTAGATTCATTACTGCATTTTGATATTTACTCCGAGATATCAAATACACATACGCTAATATTTTCTTTTGCCTGCTAATATAAATTACTATCTGATAATATAACACTGTAATTGTAATGGTATACATACACGCCATTGCATTACTTTCCAATAAAAGTATAAAAAATCTATAAATAAAATCACTCTCAAATAGAAATATATAAAAATTAATAATTTTATTTAAATTAATATATGTAATGCACAGATGGCAAACTAATTATATAATTATTTAAAGTTCAAAATCTAAAAAACAAGATTGATTTTAATATAAAAAAATAATAATAAAAAAGCTGTTAATTAGTTAAGTTATTTTTAATCTTAGAATGGAAATGATTTTCTATAATGACATAATAGCAAACAGATCCTTGGGCATAAAATCAGGTAAGAGATTAATTAAAAAACTAGTGATAAAATTTTGAGTTCCTGCTCTGATGCAAATTGGCCAATAATGATTCAAATGAACACATGGTCCACAGGAAAAATCATCATCACCAATAAGAATAGCACCAAGTCAGGCAAAGTCAATCCTGGAATTTGATTATAAGAATCCAAAATGATATCAAAAGAAAACTTTTAAGTGAAGTTTTTGGGATTTGGATTTCTCTTACTGATTGCATGTTATTGAAATATATTTTATATGTGTATTGCAAATCTTCAAAATATAGGGGTCATGCTATAAATTATGTTTTCTGTATTTGCACCAGCTGAGGTAGTCTCCACTGTGATGGTTCTCAGAAACTGGCCAGCAACTGATTCATCTCCATCTAGGACAATATCAATATGGGATGAAAGGAACTGTGAACATATTTGTGTGAAGTTTTAAGGATCGCAAAGATGGACTTCAATAAACCTATAGCATTGGAAAGTATGAACTTTTGCTTTAAATGAATTATAAGCTCTAATTATATAATACCAACTTTTTGAGTAGTAATTTTAAGCATCACTTAATTTTTTAAAAGAAATCTCTTATCTGACCAAAATTTAAAATTATTTATTATATTTTTTTATATATGTGTTTAATATCATTTCATTTCTTGTAAATGTCTTTCAAATTAATAATTTAAAATAGATGTAAATGGCTGCATAGATACATAAGATTATGTTAGTTTAAGTTTATTAATTTTGGGGTAATTGTTTTATAGTTGAATCAGTGCTGTGGAGGGATGTATGGATGTTTTATGTCAATGTAATCTGGATAGGTGCATTGGATACTCATTTTCTTGTGGAACATTAACATACAGGACATAATATCCACCCGAATGCATAGCCAATGTGGTAGCCATTGCATTGTCAATGGTCATAGATATATTTCCTATGCCATTGATTTTCTTACACTCTGGTCAAGACAGTAAACCAGAAAAGACTGTTATCCCCATTTACAGAATCTCTCTCTTTATATATATATATATATATATATATATATATATATATATATATATATATATATATATATATATATATATATATATATATATATATATATATATATATATATATATCAAATGATTTCACTTTTGTATTACCAATTGGCAGTTGATCATTCCTGTCTGTGGTGAAATTTATTAATGATCATGGGGAAGATGCTCATTCCTTTTCACCATGATGTGTTATTTTCTAATGATATATTGCTAGAGATGTAAATTCCTGCCAGCATGATTGTGTTATGTTAACAACTTATTTTGCATTGGTCACATCAGTATATCAGCAAGCTAGCATTGGTTTAAATGTGAGATTTTAACCTAAGGTTAAAAGGGATTGGATTAGTTATATGCATACTCTATGTAGTGTATTTACACTTAGTAAAATATTAAAATTCTATTAAGTCTATTGAATTCATCCATCTGGGCATATACATAAATTAAATATATTTAATCATTAACTCTATTTTCAGAAATTTTCCTTTTAATGTGTGTGTGTGTGCATTATAAAAAATGTTTTGTTTAATTTATTTTGGCAGTAATTTATTTATATATTTTCATTAATAATATTTTTAAAAATCAAGAATTAGAAATTTTAAATATTCAGAGTGATTTATTAAGCTCAGATCCTCTCTGAGCTAATGAGTGGGGCTTTCAGTTCGATAAAAGTTGAACCTCACCCGTATTTATCTGCTGCCTTTATAAATTTTTTAGGTTTGAATAGCCTAGTGGCATCCTAGTATGGCAGATAGGTTTGTGAGGTCAAGTCTACCATTATAGTAATATAAAAGAAAAAGGATGATGTTTATATTAAAAGAAACTTTAGGATTACTTGTTTACTTATTTTAAGTATATTTTGGGATCAATAAAAAAACCCTTTGATTTCAATGCATGTTTATTTGAAATATGCATATATTTGATAGAAGAATCTTAGATATAGTCAGAAATAAGAGATTTATTATTATTGATCTATTATTTATAGATATAGTTTATTGGCCTAATCAGTTCATAGGAAATATTAATCAAGAAAAGCCAATCTCACTTTGCATTATCTTTATATTTACAGTACAATTTTGCTACCAAAATACATCAAACATTTGAAGAGCCAGCTTCTAGCCTTATTTACCATTATAATGTATATAATAACACTAAAATTATATAATGGTAATTAACTATTATACACAGTCTTTCAATTTGCAGAAGTACTTTCGGTTAATTACTTAACCCTCTTCAATTGCTGTTAAAATCAAAACCATCAATTGAAAAGGTCAAGTAATAAAGTACACTTCTGCAGATTGAAAAACTGTGTATAACTGTTAATCACCATTATATTTATTATTTTTCTTATTATTACAATATTTTTTAATTGTCATTTTATTTGTTTCACACACACACACACACATATATATATATATTATAATAGTAACTTCTTCCAGTTATTATTATTGGTCTAACATGCTTGTGAGCTTTAAATAATACATACCTTAAGCTTTTGAGTAAAATGCCAGATTTAAAGGTGAGTAATAAATAATTATATATATATATTATTAAATCTTAATGTTTATTGAACAATTAATATTTGAATTAAGCATGAACTTGTAACAACACACGAGCAGATTTTTTCATTCTCTTGTTATTAAAAGAGAAGAAGAAGAAAATCATTTCTCTTCAAAATAACTTTTTCTTTTATAAATATTACTGTTCAATGTTTGGAATTTAAATATTAACTTTTCCAAATTAAGATAATCTACGGATTAAAAAATCTATAAGGAAAATATTTAAATTTTCTATTAAATCTTAAAAGGAATAGCAATATAAAAAGAAAAGAACATTTATTTGAGTTTTGGAAACTACATTGTATTAAAACTTTGTTATTCTAAATATATATATATTTAAAATAATTATATATATAAAGAATATTACAATGTGCTTTGAGTAGAACAGCTTTGTATCATAAAGGATTCGAAACCAACTTTGCATGCTATTTTAAAATATTTTGAAATATTGGATATATAGAACGTCTAATGATAATAGAAAAATGGAGAATAAGAACATCTACATTCAAAGAATATTTACTTTATTTCATATCAATCAAATCATTGGATATTATTAACAGTTTATCAATTAAGGATAAATAAAATCATCATTATACCAATGGATTAATAATATACTTTGTAAAAGATCTTCATTAGGATGATGAACTATAGACTTCAATATCTACTCTCAACTGGAAAATAAGTTTTCTTTATTATTTATTTATATATATTATAATAATGCTTATATTATTTTAATATGTTTATTATTATTATTATTATTATTATTATTATTATTATTATTATTATTATTATTATTATTATTATTATTATTATTATTATTATTATTATTATTATTATTATTATTATTATTATTATTATTATTATTATTATTATTATTATTATTATTATTATTATTATTATTATCTTTATTTCAAATTAGGCATCACATCATTATATCTTAATAGGAAAAATTTTATTTAATATTAAATATAATTAATTGAAAGCTTGACATAATTTATCAAATTAGATGAGGGATATAAAGAATAGTTATTATTTGACAGATATTTTAAACAGGATTATATTGTATTTACTACATAATATTGTAAACGTTTAATGTATTTTATCTATTAAAAATACATATAATATATAAGTTATATAATTGTAAATAGTACTTATATATTAGTAATTATGAAACATATAAATAAGAATGGTAAATAAATTAATAAGTTACATAAATTATTAATTTTTGAATCCAGTTATTGTTTTTATATATCTGTTAATTTAAACTATTTTCTTTAATTTTTGAAAGTTTATTATAGTATTGAATTTTATCATAGGGTATTAAATAAGAATATTATTTATTAATATTTTTAAAATGGTAAAATTCATCCGTATTTATTTATTAATATTTTATTTATCTATTATATTATATTTTTTCCTGTTTATTAAATATTGATTTATTAACTTGATCTCTTTGTCTAATCATTATTGAATTATATTATATATATGCTAGTATTATAAATATCATATGAATATCAATTATTAGTTAATGCTTATATAAAGGCATATTAAATAATAACTTGTTATGAAATTATCCCTGAAAAAAGCTAATTGCAAATTCTCTATGAGTTTGAATATCGTGGCATAATGGTGACTGAAAGAGGGATGAAAGATGGATGAACTAGTCTAAATTATATTAAAACTTATTTAAAAATTATTGAGCTAGCATAATAAAGATAGATATCATGGACTTAGTATTTCATTGATTCATTTCTAGCATTCTACCTGAAGACCCAAAGTCCGATTGTAGTGAAATGCATATCCCCTTTTTAGGGAATTTAGTCATCCCGTTATATTTAACAAGACCAACTTAGACTTTAAATATAATCCATTCTGTTATATTTGGTGAACCTAACAGTGAAGCATTAAGTTAATGATTTCCAAGCATTAAATATAATCGATTCTGTTATATTTGGCATATCAACTGGGATGATTAAATGCCATTCTGTTATATTTGGTGCCTCAACTAGGGCTATCAAATATGCCATCCCATTATATTTGGCACCCAACATTTTAGGCATTGAACATTAAGTTCATCACAGGTATAAATTATATACTATTATATATTTAGTATATTAACTGGGGCTTTGAATAAATGATTTTATATTATTACATATAGTGAAAAAGTCATGGATAGATTAATTGATTATTCTTAGTAACAAGTATGTTGTTATGAAGATTCATATGGTGTTTATAATTACAAGATTAATATAAATAAAAAAAATGATAATATGTATAATATGATTTACAGAGATCAATATTTATATAACTACTTATTAAATTATGTTTTAATCAAGAATTAAGTGAGATAAAGTTTTTTTTATATAGTCATAGATGTTTAAAAATATACACATATATCATTAGAATATTTCATAAGGATATATAAATAGCATGAGGTGGTAAAGAACTTTATGATATAATATTTTGAATATAAAAATATATAAGCTTGTGTACTATTTAAATTAAGTTAAAATTTGTTATGCTTCGAAGTGGGAAAATGTTTTCAAACAAAGATATTGAATGCTCTAGTCAAATACAAGATGATTTGCAAAGTGAACTAAGTGATGATAGTAATATTATAGAACAATCATCATTAGTACAAGCACCTGGTGGTTCTACAACCATAATTGAATACCTTCAACAAACACAGAGTTTAGATCAAGTGTTATCTCAAACACAAAATATAGTTGATGAAGATTTAAACCAATCATTAAAAATTGAGACTAACCAATCACTTAATATTAATACAACAAAGGTTATATATAATAGCACATCTATAATGCAAATGTTACAAATGTTTAAAAAAAAACTAGATGACATTAAAAGTGATATGAGATAACTTAAATCAAAAATTAGATGATGATTATAAAAAATTAGATAATAATAGTACTAGTTCAAAAAATGAAATTAAAAGTGATCTGTATGATAACAAAAAAGAAGGTAAAATAATTACAATAGGAGATGGAAAAAAATTTTACCTGGTAAATCTTATCATTGGCATGATTGGAACATTGTTTGTAGTCAAAATTATTTTTATTTTTGGAATAAATATACAATTTTAAAGTTTTATAAAAACAGTAATGGATGGTTTGAAATTATTTTGGATGAAAAATTTGCTACTATGCATATTAGTGGTAACATTTATGAGAGTAGTGGTCTGGAACTATGTTTGAAGGAATTGCAGAGTGCATGTAATCAAGTTAAACCTGGTACTCCTAGTCAATCTATTTTATCTTTAATTGATTCAACATGTTTAGCTATTGGAAATTGGTCTTTTATGTATGAAACAGATGATAGAATTGTTATTTGTAATTCACAAAATCAAAAACAAGCTATTATCTTACAAAAAGATTTGCATGGTTTTATTTTTGAATCCAATAAAGGTAATGAACATTCTTTCAATGCTGAAACTTCACTTGACACTGAATTTTCTACTGGTTGGATATCTCAGATTCCTAATGATGGAATAGAAAAATATCCTATTAATCTTATTTTAGAGGAGACAATATCAGTTCCACAAATAAATTCCATTAAAACAATCATGAATGATACAATGCAGATTAAGGTTGACAATCAACAAGAACTTCAAACTTACTTTGAATGCAATCATGATATTCAGAGTAAATCATTATTAGTTCAGTTGACTACCACAGAAGAAAACTATCAAAACCACTATGATATTTCACAACAGAGTAAATATATAAAGAATCAGCACAACATTTTTGGAATGGTTAATTTAAATCCTTTAAATTCAGAAAGAATTGTGGAAATGAATGAAGTAAAGAGTTTCCAAAACACACAAGTCATGGAGATGCAACAAACAGAGATAAAGTATATGACTCAAGATAGTAAAAAAATAGTAAATGAAGTAGTGAATGATTTGGAAATTGTTGTTAAAGATCTTGATAAGATAAATGACCCTAACCCAAAATCTATTTTTTCACATCAGGTATTGTTTAAGATAAGAGATGATTCTCTTAAAACTAATATAAATATCTATGATAATAATAAAGAACAGAGTCTTAGTCGGAATCATTTAGAATTTATTAAAAAAGATCTTCAACAGATAATTGACTCTGATAACAGATTAAATTTTCAGTATTATATAATGCCAGAAACTGAAAATTATTTTATTAATATTGATTTAGAAGGATTAAATTTAAATATTAGTAAAGTTAATTATGTAAATGAATCATCAACCTCCCAGATGAATATTTCAGAAAATCAAAAAGATCATACATTCTATAAGTTATGTAATACTTATGAAGGTCCATTTAGATTCATTAAACACATGAATGATAGTGCTTAATGAATATTAGCACTTATTATGGAAGGACTTTTGAGGATTGTGACCATTTGAAAATGAAAACAGATAATGAATAATGATTGAACCCAATATAGTTTGTTAAAAATGTATATATAGAAATTTTGATGATATAAACATTGATGAAGGAACTAGATATAGAAAAATTAAATTAAACATGTATACACTTGTTTAATGAAATTTAATCTTTGGTTACTTGATCTAGAATAGAAAGTCACACCAAATGGTTAATATTATAAGGTAATAAAATGCCAACATAATTTATAAATTTAAAAAGTATAGATATACAATTATGGATGTATATGTATATAAGTATGTATAAGAAGAATACTTACTAGTCTTAGAGAAATATTCTCAGTCATACGATTACATTTTCATCATATTATACTTATATTATTTAAAAAAATATAATGCTATAATTTATGAACCCAAAATAATGGAGAAAATGACATTTTACAAGCTTATAAACAACTTGTTAAAATGGTAGGTAATAGAAGTCGGAATAAAAAATATGTATTTATGAATTTGAAGTTGGAGATAGAGTATTGATAAAGGCTTTCCATCCTAGTAAATGATTAGAGAATAAATATCACAAATTCTACAACACATATGAAGGACCTTATACTATCATTAAAAAGGCAGGTCAAAATGCATTTTGGATTAACCAAGGAGAGTTTCGTGGTACATATAATTCACAAATTTTAAAACCTTATTTTGGCTGTTTATAATGTTATATAAAGAAATAAGGTGAATATCAAGATAAGTATTGGGCAGTGTAAACCATATGGTTATATAAAAAATAATAATAGTGATGAATGTAAAGAGAAATATAGTTAAGAACATTAGTTTTGATGAGAGTATTCTTTAATGCCTTGAAATAAGTAAAAACAATAGTCAATTCATATTAATAAATGGATACTCTAGTATTTATTTAGTTCTTTTCAAATCCATAAGTCTTAAAGAAGCAGGAATAAGGCTAGTAAATATATTTGTGTTGTCCAAGAAGGAAATACATTACTTTATTTATTTATTTTTTTAAAAAAGTTTAACCATCAAAATCCTTAATTTTTGATCATTATCAGAAGAATAATATAGCCCAAGTATTAGGAAGATATAACAGTTAAAAAAATATTCAACCCTTCATAAAATTCAAGTATAAATGCAATTAAACTATAAGATTATACTAAAATATTTGTAAGGATTTAAAATTTTAACTTAAATTAAAATTTTAATTTCCTAAGAGAAGAGGAAATATAATAGTAACTTTTTCCAGTTATTATTATTGGTCTAACATGCTTTTATCTCTTATGAAATTATTTATAAATATAAAATTTATTTGACTATTTTATTATATATATATATATATATATATATATATTTAAATAGTCCTATATATATATATATATATATATATATATATATATATATACTATTTATATATACATAGGAGCTTTAAATAATACATACCTTAAGCTTTTGAGTAAAATGCCAGACTTGAAGTTGAGTAATAAATAATTTTATATATATATTATTATTAAATCTTAATGTTTACTGAACAATTGATATTTGAATTAAGCATGAACTTGTAACAACACATGAGCAGATTCTTTCGTTCTCGTTATTAAAAGGGAAGAAAAAGAAAATCATTTCTCTTTAAAATAACTTTTTCTTTTATAAATATTACTGTTCAACATTTGGAATTTAAATATTAACTTTTCCAAATTAAGATAATCTATGGATTAAAAAAATCTATAAAGAAAATATTTAAATTTTCTATTAAATCTTAAAAGGAATAGCAATATAAAAAGAAAAGAACATTTATTTGAGTTTTGGAAACTACGTTGTATTAAAACTTTGTTATTCTAAATATATATATATATATTTAAAATAATTATATATATAAAGAATATTACAATGTGCTTTGAGTAGAACAGCTTTGTATCATAAAGGATTCAAAACCAACTTTGCATGCTATTTTAAAATATTTTGAAATATTGTATATATAGAATGTCTAATGATAATAGAAAAATGGAGAACAAGAACATCTACATTCAAAGAATATTTACTTTATTGCATATCAATCAAATCATTTGATATTATTAACAGTTTATCAATTAAGGATAAATAAAATCATCATTATACCAATGGATTAATAATATACTTCGTAAAAGAGTTTCATTAGGATGATGAACTATAGACTTCAATATCTAGTCTCAACTCTGGAAAATAAGTTTTCTTTATTATTTATTTATATATATTATAATAATGCTTATATTATTTTAATATGTTTATTATTATTATTATTATTATTATTATTATTATTATTATTATTATTATTATTATTATTATTATTATTATTATTATTATTATTATTATTATTATTATTATTATTATTATTATTATTATTATTATCTTTATTTCAAATTTGGCATCGCATAATTATATCTTAATAGGAAAAATTATATTTAATATTAAATATAATTAATTGAAAGCTTGACATAATTTATCAAATTAGATGAGGGATATAAAGAATAGTTATTATTTGACAGATATTTTAAACAGGATTATATTGTACTTACTACATAATATTGTAAATGTTTAATGTATTTTATTTATTAAAAATACATATAATATATAAGTTATATAATTGTAAATAATACTTATATATTAGTAATTATGAAACATATAAATAAGAATGGTAAATTAATTAATAAGTTACATAAATTATTAATTTTTGAATCCAGATATTGTTTTTATATATCTGTTAATTTAAACTATTTTCTTTAATTTTTGAAAGTTTATTATAGTATTGAATTTTATCATAGGGTATTAAATAAGAATATTATTTATTAATATTTTTAAAATGGTAAAATTCATCCGTATTTATTTATTAATATTTTATTTATCTATTATATTATATTTTTTATTGTTTATTAAATATTGATTTATTAACTTGATCTCTTTGTCTAATCATTATTGAATTATATTATATATATGCTAGTATTATAAATATCATATGAATACAATTATTAGTTAATGCTTATATAAAGGCATATTAAATAATAACTTGTATTGAAATTATCCTTGAAAAGAGCTAATTGCAAATTCTCCATGAGTTTGAATATCGTGGCATAATGGTGATTGAAAGAGGGATGAAAGATGGATGAACTAGTCTAAATTATATTAAAAGTTATTTAAAAATTATTGAGCTAGCATAATAAAGATAGATATAATCATGGACTTAGTATTTCATTGATTCATTTCTAGCATTCTACCTGAAGACCCAAAGTCCGATTGTAGTGAAATGCATATCCTCTTTCTAGGGAATTTAGTCATCCCGTTATATTTAACAAGACCAACTTAGACTTTAAATATAATCCATTCTGTTATATTTGGTGAACCTAACTGTGAAGCATTAAGTTAATGATTTCCAAGCATTAAATATAATCGATTCTGTTATATTTGGTATATAAACTGGGATGATTAAATGCCATTCTGTTATATTTGGTGCCTAAACTAGGGCTATCAAATATGCCATCCCATTATAATATATATATATATATATATATATATATATATTGTACTGCCAAGTTAATGCTCAGTTATCAAATACTATAGTTGATTTGTGATTCAATTAAAATAAGTAATGTATGTACACATGTATGCATATACTGTATTCTCAGATAGTAGACTCTTTTTCTTCATGAACTGTTTTTCAATAAAAAACCTATGAAGTAAAGCGAGAGGACTTTAAAACTGATATTTATTATCTTAATACTATGTAAATAATTCTATAAAGAACTAAATAGATGTTTACATACATATTTTAGCATAGAATTGATTTTTTAGTTTTCATGCAGATAATTTCACTTTTATCGCAGGATTACTGCTAAAATAATAAACTACACAAAAATTAAATAAGAATATATATATATATATAAACATATGCTTGACAGTGTTTTTGGTAAAATGCCATCTATTGATCATAAATACAAGCGTTAACAAGTTTAACTTGTTTTTTTGTTTTTCATAAATGTACCTTTTGAGGTTTTCTTGCAATGATATATATTGCAGAGGCTTCTACTATGTGGTGATACTGAACTGATATCAGACCCATATAACTATCTGGCTTGCTATGCTGAGTTTGAAGACATTACATGTCTAAAAAATTCACGCTTGCAAACTGAATAGAAATTGTTTGATAATGCTCAGAGTGAGTGTTTAGATCTAGTTTCTTATTCATACCCTTCACTGATCATAGCAAATCAGCTTGAAATCATGATCTGAAGGTGGAATTAATGATAGAGATAATGAATGCTTACTCTGACATTTATGTAAACAAACATATGCTTGACCGTGTTTTTGGTAAAATGCCATCTATTGATCATATATATATATATATATATATATTCTAACCTGGTCTTGTGCATCTTCATTTCCAGATAATATATGATATGAAATAAAATGGGTTCTAGCTCAATTAATAATTAATAAATAAAATATTCAGCATTAAAATTAATGTTTCACTAGCTCAAATTTAAAATACGAATAAGGTTCATTTTATAAAATAAATTAAATAAATATTTAATATTTTCATGAGACTTAGAAGTGAAAATACAGGTGACAAGATAGATTACATTGAGCCAATATCCTACAGGATACTACCTCAATGGCATAAGAACATTACCCCCCCCCCCCCTTATTACTATTTCAAATAACAAACTCATAGTATTCTTACGACTTTAATAACTTCTACTCAATAAGATTAAGCTAATAATTACATCTTAATCTTCTATTTATAATAATTTAGCTTTATAAAATCTCAGGTTCATAAATTTATTCTAAGTCAATTTAAAATTATAGTAGTAAAATATGAGAAGGGAATTTTATGTGATAATCTACTACACTGAAACTAATAATAATAATATTCTTCATTGTATAACTAATTCTGTATATCTTTTCTTTTCGTTATATTTTTATTACCATAATAAAATAATAAAATAATTTTATGTAATCTTTTATCTTCATATAATAATATAATTAAATACATGGTAGCATTTGATAATCTGACAAATAAAAGACATGTGGCAACTGATAGCATATAATTCAAGATACTATTATGATGACTACTTTATGACCAATAAGATAATGTAAAATTATGATTATTTAATTAAAAGAATACCAATAAAATATTTAAATTCTTAAAATAATTATCTATTTATCTTTTTGTGCAAAATTATATGTTTGTTTCAATTATTATGAATATATCGTGATTTCATGCAATGAAGTGGATAAATAAACAATTCAGACACAAAAATTTTTGAAAAACAAATTTTAACAAAGTTTATTAATAACAACAAAATAAAATAAACAATTTATGTACATTATTTACAGTGGATATCCTTATTTTATACTTTACATTTTTATCTACTGGATTATAAAAATAATTTATACTTAATTAGGTCTTTATTTAGACTTAAGACAAAATAAAATGTTACCATTTGGTTTCTCAGTATGGTTAACTTATTACAAATATATTTATTTACTTTATTAACAAAAATATTTCATCCTTAATATTATTAAATTATATTTTTCTTTAAACACATTTGTAGTAAAACATTCTACGGAAAACAAAATTAACATTATAATTAGTATGGATTTCTTAAAATATTAAAACAAATTTCATCTTGCAATGTCAAAGATGTTACATAAAATATTTATCCAAAATTCATTACTAGATTTTAGTAGATATCACTTATTACACTTTGTTTACTAAACACAATATATTCCCATTTAGCCTTACTTTGGCATGATATAAGTATAACTATCGATATATTCCTATTATTCAATAAATAAAATTATATTATGCCTATTCTTTATAACATTTACTTTGTACTATTGTATTTTAAAAATATGCAATACTTATTTTCTTAAACAAATAATAATAAAGCATTCAAAAGTTATTAACATTTTAAAGAAAATATCTTTGTTTTAGATACTCTATTCTAAAAATTTATATTTCATTTCCGAAATAAAATTCAAAATATATTCTATGATTCTTTCCTTTCCTTTAGGATTCATTGGACCTTCAATTTCAAGTTATAAAGTTCTGTTCCTTCTAAGCAAATAAACCAATCTTATACAAATGATAGCATAACTTAAGCTCTAAATTATTTACCATTTCTTTTTAAAATATCTTACTGAACAATGCAGTTACATAAAATAAAGATAGTGAAATAGATGCATAGGACTAAGGAAGAAAGATAGAGTGTCACTCATAACATATCTCAAAAATCATGGCACAGTGCATTAACAAGAAATCGAGGTACAACCTTTACCTGTCTAATATCCTCCAATACATAAACGATGTTAAAGCTATTCCTTCAGCTTTATTAGAACATCAAATATCTAAAGAATATAAACCCTGTCCAAATAAAATGTGTACCAGTCATAGGGCTTTGTTAACTACACTGATATCTACACAAAGACTATAAGTATTATTCCTATTTCTTATCACATCCTATTTTAACAAAAACGTCATCTTGGTTTCCTGTCTATCCAAGTACTTCCAAGCCACTATCTCATTAGTATTTCTCAAGATTTTCCACATCTTACATCGATAAATAACTATCTGCATTTACAAAAACAATAAATAAAATTCACTGATAATTTTAAAACAATCTAGCTGTTCCACAAGAAAAGTTTGCTTACTTCATTATTCTGCATGTTTAATCATATACAATCTAGTTAGACAATATTTGAATATCCAATAACATGAAAAGTTTTAAAAAAGAATCACACAAATATTTGTTACTATATTGGATTATATCACTAATATAAAAATCATTGTATGCATATTTTCAAATTGATTGTAATCTCATAATGTTTTAAAAAATGTTGTATAAAATGCGTTACATACAATTAAACATTTATACTCCATTCTCACTATTCATAGATAATCTAAAAGAAAACAAAGAATATACATTATAAATTATTAATATTCATTATCATTACCAAATAACCTTTATCTGGTCATCATTTTAGTAGGCTTCCTTCATCCTCTAGATACCAATCATTGCATACATAAAGAAAATATACATCCTTACACTTTATTTTAAAAATATTCTTATCTAAATTATTAGATTATTATATTATAAAATTTTAATGTCATTATTGACTTAATGTTTATGTTTTCCTAATCTTATAAAAAAATATAGAAAATTTACATTTTAAGCTAAGTTAATAAAACAAAAGAAATCAAAAACTATAATTACGTATCACTTGACAATAGTTCATGATAAGTCCAAAATGTTTATTATTTTCTCTAGAGTTTTTTAAAATGTTCTCCAATAATTATTAATCCATTTTAGTAGAGTTTATAAAAAATAATCCTGGGTCTTTACTGTACAGAATGATAATTATTAAATCATAATATTAAATTAATCCCCATGAAGTTTCTTAAGTATTTTCTCTGCTGGCGTATGTGATGCATCATTCCATCTAATTTGATTTTAAAGTATTCAATAAACTTTTTTTACAATATTTCCATGGATCCATCTTTTATTCAACTATATGTTCACTTTTATATAGTTTTTCATTCTTAATAAAGCTCGTTAAAACAAATATTTCTAAAGGCGGTTTTTAAATACTTCTGAGACTAGAAGTTTTTAAAATATCCAAAAACGCTTCAGTACTGTATCCTCCTTGAGTCCCTTTTTTAATTCTTGCAAACAATATTTTTTTTTAAAGAAATGTTTCCTTCAAAAAGGATTAAACATTTTATTCCTTTCATTATGATATTCTATAAACAATTCATAAGATATAAGTATCTTATTCTTTTTTAAAACTCTTGGATAAGCTTATAAATAATAATGCATCTCAATTTTTTAGATTGCAAATAGCTTTCCATTGCATCCATATAATATCCGTACTGTGGTTTTTATGTACCAAAACAATTCTCCGGTGAAGAATTAATAAAGCTGTATCAAAAATATTCCAAAACATTTTTATATTATTATAAATTATATACATTTTATTTCGTAGTATATACATTTTTCATTGCGCAATTTTAGGTTAAATTTAAAATAAAATACTCCTGGTAAGTAAACTATTAAAAATTAGAAAATCAATTTCACGAAGTTTCTAAAATATATTATATTTTAAACTCTCTTTTGCAAAATACTTTTTAAAAAATATCAATTAGTTTTTGCAAATAAAACTATAAGAAAGTATTAAAAATTGACTAAAATAAAAATTTAAAGGTACTATCTCTTTGAAAGCTACTGAAATACCTTTCTCTAGTTTCAATCCATTATTAATCTCCTCTGATACCCCCTGTGCAATTCGTATTTATATTCCAGAGAATACATCATTTGATTGGTCGATTCTCACTTTTAGTTTGAGAACAAATTTACATATTTTCAGTTTTACAGAATTAAATTTCCAAAATTAAAATTATGACGTAATAAAACCTAAAAATATTATTTAAAATATTACTTTCAGATTGATTATTACTTTGATAAATTACTTAAAACATTTTAAAATTAATTTTTAAAACAATATTTAATGAATTTACTCCACTTTTAGTATTTAATCTATCTATTTTTATTTAAACAAAATATTAACTTTTTAATAACTGTATTCATCTTTATAATACTACTTTAAAACATTTAGAAACAACTACGTAATATTTTAATATTCACTTCTATGACAGATAATAATTCTATTCAACTCTATAATATAACTTTTAAATATTTCAAACTTTGTTATTAATTCAAACAAGCACTTGTGTTTAACCATGTATTAAAAGTCACATGATCAATATAAAATTGAGACAGATGATTTTCAATCTATTTCTCTGTCTGGATTAATAAAATTACAACACTTTATATAATTATAAAATTTGGAAAAATAATTTAGAAAATATAGAATCAAATACAATTTCACTATCATAAAGCTTACTTTTAAAAATATATGATATTAATTGTGATTATTAAATATGATTTTATAAACTTAAACATAACATTTACTTCTATAAGTTTAAAACTATTTATATTTAACATTTAAATATACTTTTAAATATTTATAGCTGTGTTATTTAATATGGCCAGCTTTTGCAACCATATGCAACAATATTTTTAGCTTTATATAACTATTTTTAAATGATTCACTATAATTTTATATACTACGTATTTTCTTTAGCTTCAAATTGTATTTTATAATATAATTGACAAGCTATAATTAACATATCAAAAGAACATATTCTAAAATTTAAAATTTTGAATAATTTACTGTAATTGACTATTTTTGACATATAGAAAAGGGCACAATATATATATTATTAACATATTAATATTGGATAAGACACCTATAACTCCAACTAGAACATTCTATATTTATATTATTTAATTCAATAAACTTTCAAGTGATATAAATTCTTTATATCAATGAATATTTTTCTTAATAATTAAATAATGATTCCATTAATTCTTAGCACAAAATCATTTTATTTTTATAATCATCATATTAATATATTCTCGTTGTCATTTTCTATCCAAAATAAGCCCACAATCAGATCCCTAATGCATATTCTTTTTTCAATAGTAGATTTTCATTTCTCATTGATTTGTTTTTTATTTCAGGACATAAATTAAATATTACTAAAACAAATGCATCATTGATGAAATTTGCTGACTATTTAATTATACATCTACTAACTAACTGATGATTGTGAGGAAGATAATAATTTTTACAAATATTACTTATGAAAAAATATAATGTAACATTACATTTACAGTAGAGCAAATATTTAATACTTTAGTTATAATTAATTATTATACAAAAAATTCAAATCTGTCACCTTGTATATCATGGTATAAAATAAAAAGAAACTAAACAAATTATGCAGAAAGAGAGCCAAAGACATTATGTCATAAAATCAGATTAATCAGAGAATTTTAGATATACACAATGTGCTCCAATTATTATTATTATTATTAATATTATTATTATTATTATTATTATTATCATCATCATCATCATCTTTTAAGCTAAATTATAAGCTAATTATTAATTTATAAGAATGATTATATTAAATTTCATTAACAAATTTAATAAAAAAATCTAACCAAAAAATAAAAAAGCTAATCTTTAACTTACAATTCGTATCAAAAACAATAATTAACTATGCCAAAATTTATATCCCTCATATAAAATATATTTATACAATGTTACAAGCTCACAATAAACTTGTATTTTGTCTACATGTTGATGGATCTATTTTTTGAGACGTTAAAAATCAAGTTTGGTGAGGTTAAAAATGAAATAAAAAGATATGAAAGCATTATTACAAATGAGACTAAAGAATATGTAACTAAAAAGAATTATAGGAGGAGGTTAATATGTTAGAGATGAAAATAATTCTTAAAAACGATGCAATTCCATTATCTATTTATAAATGTTTAGATTATGCCCTGATACCAGCAATATGGCAGTTTTATAATCAGATGTGTCATGAAAAAATTTTTTAGCCACACATTAAATAAAAGAATAATGTTTAGTGTAGCAAAAAGTAAAAGTTATCAGATAACTACCATAGAAGATTTAAGACATATTTTAATTGAAAATATTGATTCTAATATAGTAGATAGAATATTATTGTAAATATCAAATCAGCTGATAAATAAAAATCTATCAATTACACACCATACTACAAAAGAAAAAAAAAGCAGTAAATGCAGTTTTGAAAATTCAAAAAGCAATTAAGTATGTTAGAGAATTAAAATTGACAGAATATTTTGCAAGGAAAATTATCAGTTTTTGATTTGGCAAATTGTATGTATTTATTTAAAGCTTTAAAGAAGTTGTTATCAGACATAAATATTTAGTTCAGGCAATAAAAATCTATATTAAAAACAGTAGAATCTTACTTAAGAACACAAGGATCACAATTAGCTGTTCTGCTCTTTGCAGTATACACAGATCAGATAGTCAAAAGATATTAAAAACCAGGTATCGAGTTTTTATCTTTCTCAGTTAACTGTGGAGATAGTGGCAATATTTTTTGGGTTTTTATATTTCTCAGTTAACTGTGGAGATAGTGGCAATAGTTTTTATTGATGGTTTAATAATAATTTATGAGAATGTATATAATATTTAAATTGTTATGAATATCCTGAATAGTTCTCACAGAGAGAGAGAGAGAGAGAGAGAGAGAGAGAGAGAGAGAGAGAGAGAGAGAGAGAGAGAGAGAAAGAGAGAGAGGGAGAGGGAGGGAGGGAGGGAGGGAAAGAGGGAGAGAGAGAGGGAGAGAGAAACGGAGACAGAGAGAGAGAGAGAGAGAGAATTTTCTATACAATCATTAAAGCTGCAGTTTGGCAACTGATTACAACTAGAAACATACCATAGGAATTCCAGGCAACTCCATTATTGTTTTTAGAAACCCATTTTATATGTCAGAAACAGGTATGAATCAATACTTAAACAAGTTGGTAATTGTTAAAATTAATAAAGAAATTAAATATTTTTCATTAGTTAAGCTTTATGAAATTACTAAAACAAAATTTTTTAATGTCATTGTAATGGGAGAGTTATTATGCACCATGGGGTGTTTTTAATAAAACAGTAAAACATTGAATCAGATAGCAAACAGCTATATTTGGGAGAAATCTTCATAATTATTATCAATTTTAATATTACAATCATCAATTGGTCAATGAGGCTTCAACTTTATTGATCCAACATTATATTTATTGTATATAAAAACACAAACATATATTAATATAATACAAAACAAAAGTTTTGGTTCACCATCATCAGATGCTAATTTAATAAATAAAATTGAAAAAGATCAAATATCATTTTATGGTGATCTATTTGTGGCATAAAAAGACTTTCAGAATTCTGTTTCAAATTTTTAAATGGTTTTATACCAACGAAAATTTATTTAAATGGTCAATTAAAAATAAATTTGGAGTCTCCATATATTTTTGGTAAGACAAAAGTAGAAACCCTCTTTCATTTATTTGAATAATGTGTAATTTAAATTCTTAAGAACAAAAATATTTCATGCTCCATATATAGATTTAAAAATGGAAATAAACAATATTAAAAGATTTAATTTACGTAATGCAATAGTTTTGCTACATGCTCTAAAAACTATATAAACAATAAGATTAAAAAAAAAAAATTGATTAAAAAAACTTGACAATGATTGAAATAAATATTTTAACAAGTGCATCAGATACCCCCCCCCCCCATGTGAATTATGGAAATAATATAAAATCAAAAAAGTATTATTTAATTAAAGAAAAAATTTATAAAAAAATATGAAGACCTGTAATTTAAAGTTTATATGTTAATAATTTTTGCAAAAATTTATATAATTTTTGGTTTTGTTAATAAAGATTTTATTTAAAAAAAAACCGTCGGTCATAAAAAAGTTAAATTCATTTTTCATCTTCCATTAAAAGTACAAAAATATTACTTTGTCCGAATTATCCCAAATAACACTTAAAATTCACAATTATATAACAATAATAATAAAACTCTCATCTTTAGAAACAATTCTGCACAAGATTTACACATATACTTACATTCATTTTAACGTCTTGTATAACCTTTAAATTAGTTTTATGATCTTTTCCCATTTTTTTTGTAAAACTTAATCATTTCTTGACAAGTTTCTATGACAGATAATACTAAACGTTTTAACTCTAATTTAAATGATTTTCCTCATGTTTTATGCATTCAAAACTGGACAATCATTAAAGAAACTTAATTTTCTTTTTAAAATAAATTATCTTTTAAAGATAATCTAAAAAAACAACATTTTTTATTGACATTCTAGATTAAGCATATATTTGACCACTCCTTTTTTTAAAAAAAAAATATTTAAACAAAATCTTCACACGAAAAAACTTACATAAAAAAATAATAACCCTAAAAATATAATTTTAATAAGGAATAATATTTTTTATTATTGATTTTGGATAAAACTAATTTTAATCATATGTAAACACATTACAATTTTGAGACCTTATATTTATATGTAATCAGGATGCTAGCAATTTTCTTGACATTGCCTTTTTTTTCTAGTGAAGATCCAAATTACGATATAAAATCATAAACATTTTCAGTTCCACTTTGAAATAATTATAGGGTTTTATCATGATAATAACAAAGTTTTTTAATTTAGACTTGTCCATTAAATGGTGTTGCTATTCAGTGCCCACTTAGAGGAAATTTGACCTTATATTCTGCATTGTGTAGACTTCTGACTCGAAGAACTCAACTTATTGGCGCTTCTCGGAGAAATCAAAAATTGTTTTGTTCTCAATATTTAAGCAGCTACCATTAGCATAAGAGTTTATATTCACCATTTGAACAAATAGAAATAAAATTGGTACAGCATGTGCTCTCACTTATTATTTTATATTTTATTTGATTAATCAATTAAAATATAAAAATATAAATAAGCATAAAATAATTTAGTTTCCTTTTAATTAATCAAACTAAAATGAGCATACATGTTTTTCATTTAAGCCAATTTTAATCTATACTTATAAGATTAGCCTTTAATTAATGTAATTAATACATAACACAAAATAACGTATTTAATCTAAATACAATTTAAGCTATAAGAAAGAAAAATACCCTTAGTTTTTTTCCCTTTTTAAATATTGAATGAATAAGAAATGAAATGTATTTTCTTTTTCTCTTTTAGAAGTCAGTGTATCTGTACATAAAATATTTGTCATGCATACATACTTGCATATTTTCACATAAATAGTACATTTAAAGAAAAAAGTACTAACTTATTAACTAACTCATGTGCATTTTAATTTTATATTGCCAAATATAACTATATTTTAAGCACCTGCTACTATTCATGCTTATTCTAAGTACTATCATTTCAATAAAGGCAGCCAATGTAGCAATTATTTTAAGCATTGATGAAGTCATCTACCTAGTAGATGTAAACATTATCTTTTTTTATATGGATTAGAATTATTGGAACATGGGGAAATTTATTTTTACTAGTTTTAAAAACCTATATAAAGGGTCAATTATAAGTTAAATATATGTAATACTAAATATAGCTTCTTGATTACTATGTATTTTTCTGATTTTGAACAACTCAGCAAAGTGTTATCAAATCACTTTCACCATTCTTGTTTAAAATACTTATTAAATTGGCTGCCTTTATATATAAATAATTCAAGCATACATATATAGATATGCTTTATGAAATATCTAATAAATAAAAAAAACATTCCTAATTCAATTTAATCAACACGTTTTGGGTGCTGAGTGCCATAATCCTAGCTATCCTTTTTTCCTCCCCAAACTACTTTAAAAACACAACTAATAGTATTATTGTTAGTGTTATCTTCTTAAAAAATATGCTAAATATTCCAAAAATTATATAATTGGACACTATTTGATCTTTTGTTAATAACATTGTTGTTTCCCCGTTGTCTCACTCTATACAAATATGTAATCTGTGTTCATGCTCATTTTAGTAGTCCAAGAATATAGTTACATGTGTTGAATTTTTCCTTAGATCTACTATATAAATATTTATGCTGCCTAATTTTTGTTGTTATATGTTTGTATATAATAAGAGGGCCAAAAAATAAATATAATGAAGTATGGTACATTGCTAATGACCAGTAATGTTATTAATAAAAGTTTGAATAATGTTACAATTATTTAATTATTGGAAAATTTAAAGTGTTTTTTAAAATTGTAATGCTATTGTTAATACTACTAATTATGTGTGTCTTTTAAAACAGTTTTTGAATGTTAACAATAAATACTAATAATTCTTTTTATATGTTTTGATTGTTATAATATATAGTTTTAATAATTTAGTTACAGGAATTTTAAAATAAATTGATATGATTAGTTAATTGTACTTAAGATAATATCCAATTGAAATCTACTGTTTCTTTTATTTACTGGTATGATTAGATATTATAGATTCAAGATTATCTAATAGGTTCATTGATATTTCATTCTTATTAGGTATTTTATTTTATTATAAGTAGCTTAATTAGCAAGAGTAAGGTTAATATAAGAATATATCATGGCTGAGTTAGCATAATTTATTATTTATCATTTTATTGCCTTTTATCTTGTTATAAATAGTGTGATTAGTAATAGCAAATTAATATATTAATATAGCATGAGCTGAGTTAGTATTATTTGCAATTTTATTGAACTAGGTTTTAAAATTAATCATTGGGCCATATATTTATTTAGATATCATGAATATTGTAAACTTATAGACCATACTAAAGCTATTGTATCAATCATTCATGAATTATTTTATTTGGATATGAACATAGTTAAATTCTAGTGTAAGTTTATATTATTGTAAGTAATATTTTATTTGTTAGATTTATTATAATTTAGTTGTTGAATGATTTATCATTATTTTCATTTGATTATAAGTGAAATCTATCTATTGTTGTTTTGGAACAATGATATTTGATTTCATTGCTTTATTTTAATATATATTTTAAGCAAGGTTTGTATTTAGGATATCTGAAACGATGATTTTATTTATTTTCTGTTTATTTTAAATTCCATATGAATTCATGATGTTATAATAAAGATTATCATCATTGTTTTGATTATTTTTAAGTACTGAATAAGTATTTATCAATTTGTATTTATTAGGCTTAGTTTATTATATTCATTATATTATGAACAATACAATTATTTAACAATACTATTATTTATGAGCATTATAAAATTAGTATTATTTTTCTTTGATTTATATTTCATTCAGTTACAAATGATATCTGACTTCATAGCACATTTTCATTCTGTTACCTAGGGTGACCAATAACTGGGCTATATTTTATTTAGGTTATATTATAGTTATTATTTATCCTTGAATAGTTTCAATCTGGTACAAATTCCATCTAAATGACTGGGGCTATAACAGAAATTACTATACACATTTATTATATCACAAATAGTGCTGCAGTTTCCAGGAAATAATTAAACAAGATCACTCTATCATAGTTTTGTCATATCCAATTTATTAAAAACATCTCCCACATCTGAGTGTATTAAAAGAAAAGTATATCCTCATTTTTATCCTGTTTCAAATAGTGGTCTAACTTTAAGGACAATAATAAGGGTTATTTCATCATCCCTTATAAAATGCTGTCCAAATCTATAGGGTAACTTTTTATTCTGTTACTATATATATATATGAAAAACAAAAACAAGTTTTAATCACGTTAAAACCTGCTGACACTTGTATTTATGATCAACAGATGGCATTTTTACCAAAAACACGATCAAGCGTTTGTTTACATAAACGATCAAAGAGTCAGAATTAACTATCTCTTTCATTTTAGCCCACTTTCAGATCAGCTGATTTCAAGCTATTTTGCTATCATCAGTGAAAGATCTAGTTTCTTGGCTCTGTCTTTCACTGATGATAGCAAAATAGCTTGAAATCAGCTGATCTGAAAGTGGGCTAAAACGAAAGAGATAGTTAATTCTGACTCTTTGATCGTTTATGTAAACAAACGCTTGATCGTGTTTTTGGTAAAAACGCCATCTGTTGATCATATATATATATATATAAATGATCAGCTTATATAGGTCTGAATTTAATTTTAATTTGTTTTAATGGATTCAAGTGCCATTTGACATTAAACATCAGGAAGTATACTAGCACATACATTTTATTTATATATTTTATTAGAATTTGAAATATTTTCATTAATATGTGATAATGATTTCTTCTACACAACCAGTATTTGCAATACCTGGCTAAATCACATAGAACATAAGCTAATTTAATAAAATGAACTTGGAATTGATATACAGACTACACAATATTACATATAAAGAAGATTTCACCCTATTTCAACAAATAACTAAACAATAATTTATCTACAAAGTATCATAATTGTCTAACCAAGGTATAATATTTTTTATTCTAAACATGCTTACATTAGTGATTATATCATAAGAATCCATAAAAATGTTCTTTATAATTTGATTACTTTTCTGATTATAATTTAATGATAAAGATTACTTTAATCAACCATTTCTTCCTATCTTTTAATTTTTAGTTCACACACTCACTGGAAATCAAACATAAAGCAATCATATTTATTTGTAAAGTATCCAAAGTTTATTTTGATTAATTTTTTTTATAATACTAACACGATTATATATCAAACTCACTTGCTATAGAGCACATTCCTGATCTTTAATATACTCTGGATATAAATCCTACACATGGTTGATTCTGACAAATACAATACATTTATTTATATCATTAGACTCATAGCATAGTCACACACATATATCTAGTATAGAATTATTATAATCAATACACTTTTCTTATAGTGATAAATCTAGGGAATGGCCATATTGTGTCTGAATTCCGATTTAATAATAACTCAACTGAATTACAGAGATAATCATTTTGACTCTGAATTCAAATTTAATAATAACTCAACCTAATTGTGTGAGGTGAATCCAATGTTGAATTTAAGAACAAAACCATGAATAAATTCACCATATAGACACAGTAAATTTTAATCATTTAACAGTGATCTAACTCTGCATTTATATTATAAGTTCTAACAAACTTAAGATACAATTCACAGTAATTAATAATGAAGGTTAATTTATGTACAAATTGGCCCAATTTAACTTCAAAATAAATCTTTAGTTTAACTTAAAACTCTAATAATTATTCTACAACTTATTATTTTTAGCACTTGGACACATCATATTAAATATTTTACATACATGCATTATTCATGTATTTAAAATGAATATTGTATCTTTGATTATTCTAATTTTACATACTTGTTGATAATTTCTATCTGAAATTAAGCTCTTTTTAAAAAAAAAATATAAAATTTTAGTCAATCATATATATATAATATAAAAAAACAAAAGCAAATTTTGTATTATGTTGCTTTAATATGAAGCTTGAGCATTTATAGCTGCATAACAGCAAATGTTGACTCTTTTCATTTTTTCAATAAAACAATCATTTTTTCTTTCTATTAATCACTTAAATAATATATTACATACACACTTTGTAATAGGAAAATATAGTTTTTTAGAATTAAATATATGCTAAGAAGTCAAAATAAAACTTAAAATGATTAATAAGTTAGGATATCAGTAAAATTGATAAACAATTATTTTTTTAAAAAAATTGTGTAACATAACATCTTGTAACCAGAATTCTCTGCAGTTCATTGTGAGGATTTTTATGCAAAGTCTCTCTTAATAGCATGCAGTTAATTTATTACATTTATAATAATGTTTTTACTTTAGCAGTTACTCTAATATACTCTATCAGTTTTCTCTCAGTGAAATTATTTAAAGTTTGGACCTTTTATTCTTCAATTTTTTTTAGAGATTCCTTCAAAATAACTTTAGCAGATTTATCAAGAAATCCAGATTAGACATCAGTAACTAGTGGTTTCTCCTATTTTATACTCAATGATCCTTATGAACATCCAATGATATTTGAATAATGCAAGAATCCAGATGTACTATTTTAAAAGAAAAACCAACTATATATATATATATATATATATTGCGATATCTACATAAATGTAGGCTCGCATGTATATATTATTGATTCTCAATAATATTAATAAAGAGAAGGGTTTCGTTAAAAGAAATAGAAAAAAAAAAAGAAAGAAAGGAAAAATTTAGTTAAAAGGATTCTAAAAACTTATTTTAAAAGAAATTAGAAAAGCTAAATAATGATGAAAGATTAGAAAGGAAAGGGGAGGGGTGTAAAACTGAACGCGTCTCTTTCTTTCTTTGTTAAATAAGAAAATCACTTGTAAAAAGAACGAAAGAATAATTATAATTGTGAAATTAAAAAAAGTAAACTTGTACCAAATTTCCAAATAGATTGGTACAAGATAAAGTGAGAGAAAGGAATGTTGCAATTAGTAACATTCAATATTTAAAAGAATGAAAGAAATTAATTATAATTGTAAAATTAAAAATGTAAACTTGTACCAAATTTCCAAATAGATTGGTACTAGATAAAGTAATGAAAAGGAATGTTGCAATTAGTGGCATTCAATATTAAATGTATCAAAAGAATGAAATGAAAATTGTAATTAGAAATTGGAAAAAAATGTAAACTGTATAAAAAAAATTCCAGATAGATTGGTAAGATAAGAATGAAAAGAAAAGAGGCAATCAGAGACATTCGATAGCAAGACAGCAGGGGTTTAAGCAGAGCTGATTTAGAAGTAACCGGTTGTGTTTTTTTGCTGGCTAGAATTCAACAAAATAATAATAGAAGGGTACGCTGATATGGAGGGCTAGTGGCAAACACCGGGCGTTTGCTCGGTCTATCTCCGTCTAACCATTCGCTCACTACTTATAACAACTAAAATGCTGCCGAGAAGAGACCGCCGTTACAGAACCAGATCTGCCTGGAGATTCGAAGTAGAATGTTGAAGGGATGAATACCGACTAAAATGTGGAATTAGAAAGGAAACAAACCCACGTCAAAAGACTATAAACTCTCACTCCATTCACTGGAACGTCTGAAAAAGCGAGCAACCATCTCTGCAAAAGAAGGGAAGGTTTCCCCCCCCCGATGGTTGACCCGACATTGGAAAAATCATACCTAGGTAACTATGAATACATGCATGTCAGAATTAATTTGAAATAAGAAATCAGTCAGAACTAAATTATTAAAAAGTTGCGCAACACTTCGGACAGTTATCATTAAAAGAACTTATGATGGTAATCTATTAATGTATGAGAAGGTAACAATTGAGTTACGATAATTTATTTAATGTTTCATTTGAATTATATTCTTTATTGTCTATTTATGTATTTATTATGTTAGTGTGTGGATATATATATGTGTTTTAGGATTTTATTATTCATTAGAATTAGCGAATTGCAAATTAAATTTTATTTATAAAAGGAAGTACTTAGTCATTTGCGTTTTCTTTTTTCTACCAAGCGAATAAATATTTAGAGTGAATTAAAATTAGATCAGTGAGCTAACAAGTTGATTAATTGAGGAATAAAATAAAGTAAGCTAAATGGATAAATAAATCCAGTCTGTATTGTAAATAGAGTAAAGGAAGGAAGTGCTATAATTTATATTCCTGCTGTACCGTGATAATTCCGGGAAATTTTATAAATATTCCAGGCGCTGGGCAGAACTAATTATTCGATACAAATAATTTGCCCAGCAGAGAAGAAGCGTTTAATTGGGAAATATAATGCTGGGATGATGTTTTATTATGTCAGTGTTCAATTAAGAATATATACTCGATTTTAGGGTGTATATTGGCTTCTTGCTTGTGGTAATCATCATCATCGGTGGTTAACCAGTCGATCACATAATTAAGTGCGGTTGGGGTCTTTAACCGCACGGCGGTGGTGTTACAGTTTTTGGGGGCCAGTCCGGGATGTTGTCACATTCAGAAAAAAAAAAAAAGTAGATTGAATTAAATTATAGCGCCCTGAGTAAAATAGATATACACATATGTGATCTATACAGCGAGGTTAAATAAAGTCAAACAATCGGAAAACCGAATTTAGACTGAGAAATATTTTATAAAAAAAAAAAAAAAAAGGAAAAAAGGGAAGAAAGAAAAAGTTTTTTTTTTTAAATAAAGAAAAAAAAAAAAAACAAACAACAAAGGGGTTTTGTTCAAGTTAAGAATTTATATGTGTTATTATAAAAATATATATATAAAAACGACAAAATAGTGTTAAAAGAAAAAAGTGTTAAAATAAGGATTAGACGGCATAACCGTATATATGTAGTTAACCGTATATATGTAGTTAACCGTATATATGTAGTTAAAAAAAAAACAAACAAACAAACAACAAAGGGGTTTTGTTCAAGTTAAGAATTTATATGTGTTATTATAAAAATATATATATAAAAACGACAAAATAGTGTTAAAAGAAAAAAGTGTTAAAATAAGGATTAGACGGCATAACCGTATATATGTAGTTATATAGTAGTTGTAGAGACAGTAGAATAGACCTAAGATTTAGATAAAAATATAGAATAATAATAAAAGATCGCTTGGTGAGAGAGGGAAAGTGGAGCAAAAGACAACTGAATTTTATAAAAAGAGAGAAAGAGACGGGGTAAAATTTTCCAGGCACGATCTACATTATATAAATAAATAAAATCAAGAGAGGGAAAAGATTTTATTGTTTGAATAATAAAAGCTTGTGAGTTTAAGGGAATCTTTAAAGCAGCATAAACAAGTGAGTTAATGGGTGAGGACGGGGCAGGCCAGCAAACGTACCTAATATGAAATAGCGTTGATAAACAGTATTGCATTTAATAATAATTGGGAGAAAATAATTACTTAGTAGGTGATAATATTTAGTTAGAGTCAATGCAAACGAGGTCGAAAGCAAAAATGGACGATCAACTTGCAAACACGAAAAGTACCAGTGAAGAACAAACGGAGTTGTCCGGAGAAACCGATAGGGAAAGAGAAATAGAAACCAGTAGTGGAAATGAAATTGACATTAATGATGATAAACAAGAGCCGAAAGTTAGTATAGAAATTTATAATTTAATAAAAATAATGGAGAAAATGGGGGAGGATCAACGGCAGTTCATAAAGGAGATAAGGGAAAGAGATGAGCAGAGAGATGAAATAAATAAGAAAATGATAGAAGATCAGCAAAGGTTTATGAAGGAATTAAAGGAAGATAATAAGAAGATGATAGACGAGTGGCAAAAACAGTTGGTTGACAAATTCGACATAAAAAATGAAGAGTTAAGTAAAAGGGTTGAAGAAACCTCAAATCAGATTTTTGTCGCGAATGAGAGGTTAAACGGACAGGCTGAGTTACTAGAAAACTTAGAGCAGAGACTCACTGGAGAAGTAAATAATTTAGAACAAGAGGTTGTGATGAAAGTAGAGGGAAGGATGGCACATTTTGAGGATAAAATAGAAATTGTGTGTCGAGAAGTAGAAGAGGTTAAAAATATGAGAGGGACAAGTTTGTGGGATAGCAGACGCAATAACGTAGTAACGATAAACCAATTTTTGAAAATTCGAGTTTTTTCGGGCCACATGGGAGAAAACCCCATAGAACACCTGGGTAGCCTTGAAAGGTACGGCACATTGAATGGATTGGATGAAGAAGCCATGATTGCCATCGCATGCAGTCACCTACAGAATGCTTCACAGGAATGGTGGGACTCGTTGTTTGAAAAACCAAAAACATTTGGGGATTATAAGACAGCTTTGCTCACCAGTTACTGGAGTGAAGAGCACCAGGAAAACATTCGGCACCAGATATCACAAGACAGGTGGAGACCGGGAGAAACATTTACGCCATTTTTCCGTCACCAGGTAGCGAAATTGCGCGCACTCACTGCTAGTCCATTATCAGAGAGGCAAATTATTCGTGTAATCAGACACAATTTGCCGCAAAATGTTGAGCAAGTGCTGATAGGCACTGAACGGAAAACGGTCGAACAGGTCGCGGAACTACTAAATGCGTTCGACAGCGCTCATTCTGGTCGTAGGATAGAGGATCGAGGATTCAAACCTCCGAGAGATCCTGTGATAAATGTGGGACCAGGTAAACCCCAACGAAGGTACGGGGAAGATAGTGGTAGATTTTATGGCGGCTCGGATGGAGCTATAGGGCCTAGGCAGAATGAAGGGGATCAGAGAGGGAAGTATCCGAACGAGGACAGAGGCTTTGATAGACGGAGGGACAATGGTCCATTCCCTAGCACAAGTGGGTATATTCCCCAGAAAAAAAAAGAACCTCCCAATAGGAACTAAAAGAAAAGAAGCAACTGGACAAACACCTGTTGATGACTAAAGGATACCGACCCTGGACTTTGAACACGATAATCCACATGATAATGGAAATGTAGGGGGGATGGTGAACTACGAAAAGTAGCGAATATATGAATGAGGGTCTGGATTTTGAGACAAATGTGTGCAGATATGAATCATGCGGGGATTGCATTTGAGCTTGGTCAAGCCGTCTTGCCGTTCATAAAAAGAAAAAAAAAAATAGGGAGTGTGTGTGTTAATCTTGTCTATACACATAAGGATAGACAGGAAAATAAATAAAAATTTAGAATGAGGACTCAGCAGAGATCTGGGCTCATTATCCGTCGTACTGGGTGAAAATCCCAAAGGTATTGGAAAGATACGAAGAATTAAACTAAAAATAGAATGAGGACTCAGCAGAGATCTGGGCTCATGATCCGTTTTACTGAAAAAAAAAAAAAAATCAACTCTCTGTGCAGAATAATGTTCGGTGGAGATTAAAAGTGTTTGGGCAGTTCAAATGAATCAAATGGAATGCAGATAGTTTAACCTAGTTGTCTCTCTAAGATAATCTCATCATACGGAAGTTATACATACTAAACGGGTACCATTAAAATTTATATCAAGAAGAAAAAAAAATATATAGTAATAAAGGAAGATAGGGGTTAAGAATTAAAATGGCTTGACCTCAGAAAATAACTCCAGTAGATTTTAATTCTTAAAAAAAATGGGGAGCGGTGTAATGCGATATCTACATAAATGTAGGCTCGCATGTATATATTATTGATTCTCAATAATATTAATAAAGAGAAGGGTTTCGTTAAAAGAAATAGAAAAAAAAAAAAAAGAAAGAAAAAATTTAGTTAAAAGGATTCTAAAAACTTATTTTAAAAGAAATTAGAAAAGCTAAATAATGATGAAAGATTAGAAAGGAAAGGGGAGGGGTGTAAAACTGAACGCGTCTCTTTCTTTCTTTGTTAAATAAGAAAATCACTTGTAAAAAGAACGAAAGAATAATTATAATTGTGAAATTAAAAAAAGTAAACTTGTACCAAATTTCCAAATAGATTGGTACAAGATAAAGTGAGAGAAAGGAATGTTGCAATTAGTAACATTCAATATTTAAAAGAATGAAAGAAATTAATTATAATTGTAAAATTAAAAATGTAAACTTGTACCAAATTTCCAAATAGATTGGTACTAGATAAAGTAATGAAAAGGAATGTTGCAATTAGTGGCATTCAATATTAAATGTATCAAAAGAATGAAATGAAAATTGTAATTAGAAATTGGAAAAAAATGTAAACTGTATAAAAAAAATTGCAGATAGATTGGTAAGATAAGAATGAAAAGAAAAGAGGCAATCAGAGACATTCGATAGCAAGACAGCAGGGGTTTAAGCAGAGCTGATTTAGAAGTAACCGGTTGTGTTTTTTTGCTGGCTAGAATTCAACAAAATAATAATAGAAGGGTACGCTGATATGGAGGGCTAGTGGCAAACACCGGGCGTTTGCTCGGTCTATCTCCGTCTAACCATTCGCTCACTACTTATAACAACTAAAATGCTGCCGAGAAGAGACCGCCGTTACAGAACCAGATCTGCCTGGAGATTCGAAGTAGAATGTTGAAGGGATGAATACCGACTAAAATGTGGAATTAGAAAGGAAACAAACCCACGTCAAAAGACTATAAACTCTCACTCCATTCACTGGAACGTCTGAAAAAGCGAGCAACCATCTCTGCAAAAGAAGGGAAGGTTTTCCCCCCCCGATGGTTGACCCGACATTGGAAAAATCATACCTAGGTAACTATGAATACATGCATGTCAGAATTAATTTGAAATAAGAAATCAGTCAGAACTAAATTATTAAAAAGTTGCACAACACTTCGGACAGTTATCATTAAAAGAACTTATGATGGTAATCTATTAATGTATGAGAAGGTAACAATTGAGTTACGATAATTTATTTAATGTTTCATTTGAATTATATTCTTTATTGTCTATTTATGTATTTATTATGTTAGTGTGTGGATATATATATGTGTTTTAGGATTTTATTATTCATTAGAATTAGCGAATTGCAAATTAAATTTTATTTATAAAAGGAAGTACTTAGTCATTTGCGTTTTCTTTTTTCTACCAAGCGAATAAATATTTAGAGTGAATTAAAATTAGATCAGTGAGCTAACAAGTTGATTAATTGAGGAATAAAATAAAGTAAGCTAAATGGATAAATAAATCCAGTCTGTATTGTAAATAGAGTAAAGGAAGGAAGTGCTATAATTTATATTCCTGCTGTACCGTGATAATTCCGGGAAATTTTATAAATATTCCAGGCGCTGGGCAGAACTAATTATTCGATACAAATAATTTGCCCAGCAGAGAAGAAGCGTTTAATTGGGAAATATAATGCTGGGATGATGTTTTATTATGTCAGTGTTCAATTAAGAATATATACTCGATTTTAGGGTGTATATTGGCTTCTTGCTTGTGGTAATCATCATCATCGGTGGTTAACCAGTCGATCACATAATTAAGTGCGGTTGGGGTCTTTAACCGCACGGCGGTGGTGTTACAATATATATATATATACTTTTGACCTCTTGTTTATAAAACTTGCGCTAATCTCTTATTTTCAGCATCTTTGGTCATATCCCACCTTATCTTCAAATAATAGATTCATCCAAATTCCATCTTATATAGATCAAACTGAACATCTATCAGCATGAAGTTATGCATATACTGATAAATAATATATAGCCAATGGCAAAAACAGGTCAATAGGTGATGATTCTTACTGAATCCAAATGTTTCCATTAAGGATGAGAATTTGACAATAAATAGACACTCTTTTTGAAGGTAGTCAGAGAACTACTGTCACAGAGATGAAAGACAGAATCTCTAGACAATAGCAGTTAAGCTAAATGGTTTACTCAGCAAGACAAGTCCAGTTCAGGACTAGCTGCTAAGCACTAGCATGAGTGAGATGTTATAATATGGCCAAAAGTGTCAGTGGATCTATTCATGATGCAAGTTACCAAGATACAGCTTAAAGTGATAGGAAATTTATTAGGGCAATTACATTCCCTTTTCTGTAGTTTATCCTAGAACTAAGAACTATAATTTTTCAAATGGTATCAGGCAGAGTATAACAATTTCAAAATAAATTGTAAATAGGAGTGTATATTTATTAACAAAACATAAAAACAACTATACACTCATATTTACAAAATATTTTACTATGGATCTATTCTGCCTGCTACCATTTGGTAAAGTATAGCTCCTAGTTCTAAGATAAACTACAGAAGGAGGGACTTCTATAAGTTTGTTACCTCTTCCAGTTATATCTTGGCAGCCTGCCTCATGAGTAAGTCTGATGACACTCGGCAGCAGTAATATGACACCTTTCCTTATGCTTACATGTGGTTCTAGCAGTGTCCAGTTCAGAATGTGGACTTTCTTTAGTGCTTCAACCATTTAGCTTAACAACTATTGTCAGGAGAATGGAGATTTCTTTTCAGATCTAATCCTACAATCAAAAAGACTTATTATTTATTGCCAAATTCTCATCCTTAATGCAAACATTCAGATTCAGAGTATCATCATGTTCTTGCCACTGGCTATGCTTTACCTATCTATATATACATAGATTTATGGATATGAATGCTTATTTTCATCTAGATAACATGGAATCTGCACTAGTTCATTATTTGAAGGCAAGACACATTTATCATCTCATTTTATTTTAGTTTTATAAGTTTCCAAAATTCCATTAAAATTAATTGACTTGAATTTTTCCCTTGTTTTCAAATTTTATATCTCAAAATAGGCTTAATATTTTTGTTAGCTTTTAATCGAATTATTCTAAATACATTTATTTTAATACTAGTATACTTAATTTAGTTGTCTTGCAATATATTCCATATATTCTTTTCATCTTTGATAAAAGAAACAGTTTTAACATAGATCTCGGTATTTTTGAAATTAACATTCATTGTGTTTATATTATTTTAAAGTATAACTTTTAATAACTTTTTGTAAAATTTGAACATTATCTATTATAATCACTTTTAATAATTTATTTTAAGATTTTTTTTATTTTATATAAATTTCTTTAAAACTTTTATATTTCTATATTTATTAGAATTCCTCATAATACTGAAAACCAGCATACTGCCAGGTGAAAGACCATATGGTTGACAGTGTAATAAATGAGACCTTATTAATTTTTAAATTTTCAAACTTTTAAATAACAATAACCTAAAAAATAAAAGAAAAAAGATTGTAATTGCTTAACTCTCTATACGTATTGCCACTCAGTGCAAGCCAGAGTAACCAATGGATGTCAGAAGGCTTGTGCATAAAATCCCCATCTAGTGCCTACTCATCCAATACATCCATGTACTGAGTGGCAATACATATAGAGAGTTTTGCCTGTTTGAATAACAGTTAAAAGCAATCATAAGAAATGGTGATCGTGAGGTTTTTTATGGAAAATTATTGTTCATTCATATAATGTTTCTTTATCTTGGTTTCTTCCATGGGAATTCTGAAGAAGTCTTAGCTGTCATGTAAGAATTTTGCCTCTCTTTTTCTTTTCAATGCTAAATAAAACTGATATCGAGTGGCATTCATCTGATCAACTCTCTCTAAACCATGCACATTAATAATGGTAGTAGATATACAAGCAAAAATTTTGTTGTGCATAAATTTCTTTACCAAAAGCCTTTATCACCTCAGATGGTAAGTTCCCTTTTGACTTTTGTCTTATCACTGACTTTGTTTCTGGGCATGCACTAACTTTTGATCTCTTTGCTTTTCTACTTTTAGTCATCTTGTCAGTCCATTCTTTATTCATCTAAGTCATCAGATCTATTTACTCATACATTGGTTTTTATTTTTATCTGTTGTTCAATTTGTATTTCTTTTAATAGTTTTAATTTACTATCATTATCTTGGTTTAATTCAACAAGTTTATCTTCTGTCATTTGTTATTTTATTTGTAAGTGTTCTTGTTCAATTTCTTCTTCACATAATTTTCATCTTTTTCTCGTGTTTTATCAGGTTTATTTTGATCATGTCATCTTTTATTTTTACCTGTCCTTACTCAATTTATATATTTTTCTCCCATACTTTTGAACTTTTTCTGTCTTTAGTTCTAAATGACTTTGTTCACCATCCATTGTTTCTTCTCTAAGCTTTATTTTTAAAATTTTTTTTCTCTGTTTTGCATAATTTAATGTTTGGTTGAATTCAGCTGGTCCATATTCAATGTTTTTATTGATCTATCTATCAATCTTTAGGATCATTTGTCTAATCTCTTTCTGTCCTTCCTCTAGGTTTTGGTTAGCTGAATCTGCAAATGTTTTTTTTCTATCTTCTGATTCATTTATGAAAATTGCAACTTCCTTTGCTTTTGTTTATATTCTATCTTTAATTCCATCTGCTTTTGTTCATTTTCTATCTTCACTTCTATATGCTTTTATCCATTTTTTTTTGTTTTGATTTATTTGCTTTTCCATCTTTTCTATCTTTTAGTCAAAATCTTTTTTCATCTATAATTTTATCTGTTTGAATAATACAGTAGTCATTTGCATCATGTGTAATTGTGATGATGTTGCAACATTCTCTTCGGAATTTTCATTTCTTTGTTAGTTTTCATTTGTTTCATTTGTTTATATTTTTCATTAATGTTTTACTTCATCGACATAACTAAAATTTAGATTATATTTTTAAATATTGAGTTTTTAGAATAATGTCTATTAAAGAATTGACAAATAATGTCAAACTACCATAATAAGTATTAACAGAGCAAAACTCTCCATACAGTATTGCCACCTGTGCTAAACAGAGTAATCAATGGATGCCAGAAGGCTTGTGCATAAAATCCCTATCTAATGCCTACTCATCCAATATCCCCAGACTAGTTTCTGGCTTGTGGCCTTCGTCAGTGAGGAGCTTTGGATCTGAGAGCACTGCATCTAGATCTTAGGATCTAATGCAACCCTCTAGCAACCACCTTTTATATCTACTTAACTACAAAACTATGAGAATGAAATTGAAAACACAAAAAATATTTTCAATCTAAGCTCAATAGCTTATATAGTCATATGGGTCTGAACTCAGTTCAGCACCCATACATTTTGGTGTCTTTGGCTCTTTTACAATCATAGCCACCACTATCCTATTAGGCAGGATTGGTGTTAAACCATTAAGCATCACATGATCACATTTCCTATACTAGCACATTAATTGTTGATAAACAGAGCAAAACTCTCCATACAGTATTGCCACCTGTGCTAAACAGAGTAATCAATGGATGCCAGAAGGCTTGTGCATAAAATCCCTATCTAATGCCTACTCATCCAATATCCCCAGACTAGTTTATGGCTTGTGGCCTTCATCAGTGAGGAGCTTTAGATCTGAGAGCACTGCATCTAGATCTTAGGATCTAATGCAACCCTCTAGCAACCACCTTTTATCTCTACTTAACTACAAAACTATGAGAATGAAATTGAAAACACAAAAAAACATTTTCAATCTAAGCTCAATAGCTTATATAGTCATATGAGTCTGAACTCAGTTCAGCACCCATACATTTTGGTGTCTTTGGCTCTTTTACAACCATAGCCACCACTATCCTATTAGGCAGGATTGGTGTTAAACCATTAAGCATCACATGATCACATTTCCTATACTAGCACATTAATTGTTGATAAACAGAGCAAAACTCTCCATACAGTATTGCCACCTGTGCTAAACAGAGTAATCAATGGATTCCAGAAGGCTTGTGCATAAAATCCCTATCTAATGCCTACTCATCCAATATCCCCAGACTAGTTTCTGGCTTGTGGCCTTCGTCAGTGAGGAGCTTTGGATCTGAGAGCACTGCATCTAGATCTTAGGATCTAATGCAACCCTCTAGCAACCACCTTTTATCTCTACTTAACTACAAAACTATGAGAATGAAATTGAAAACACAAAAAATATTTTCAATCTAAGCTCAATAGCTTATATAGTCATATAGGTCTGAACTCAGTTCAGCACCCATACATTTTGGTGTTTTTGGCTCTTTTACAACCATAGCCACCACTATCCTATTAGGCAGGATTGGTGTTAAACCATTAAGCATCACATGATCACATGAGTTCAGACCCATATGACTATATAAGCTATTGAGCTTAGATTGAAAATATTTTTTGTGTTTTCAATTTCATTCTCATAGTTTTGTAGTTAAGTAGAGATAAAAGGTGGTTGCTAGAGGGTTGCATTAGATCCTAAGATCTAGATGCAGTGCTCTCAGATCCAAAGCTCCTCACTGACGAAGGCCACAAGCCAGAAACTAGTCTGGGGATATTGGATGAGTAGGCATTAGATAGGGATTTTATGCACAAGCCTTCTGGCATCCATTGATTACTCTGTTTAGCACAGGTGGCAATACTGTATGGAGAGTTTTGCTCTGTTTATCAACAATTAATGTGCTAGTATAGGAAATGTGATCATGTGAATAAGTATTAACCTTATTATTCCCCGATCATAATACTTTGTTGCCTAATAATCTCAATTCGCTTTCGGGTAGAGGATAATCTTTCAAAGTCAACTGAACGATGAAGCAATGAAAGATTTTAAAATAGCTGATAATTACCTTTTTTTTTCAATCGACTCCAGTCTATCTATTATTTATCTATTACCTCATCCATTTTTATTCTGCCAATGAACCAATGTATTTATATAATATCATTCAGCAATCCGTTTATCAATTTGCATGCCTATCCAGCTATTGATTCATAAATCTGAATATTATATATATATATACAATCAGTTTTAATTTCTTAAATAATTTTATAATAGAATGATTAATTTTATAGTGAGGGGAAAAATATTATTTATTTAATGGACTAGTTTGTATTTATTTTATAAATTACATTGACTTAAATAGTTATGTTAGCAAAACTATTAAGAGTTAAAAGTATTCCCTTTGTTAGAAAAGACGTAATCACAGTAATACAGTACACCGCCCTTAAAAAAAAACTACGTAATGTAGTAAAATTGTACTTTTAATGTAATGGATAGAAAAATAGCTATTCTGTAAACACAGGAAAAAAGCAAAATATCAAAGCAAAAAATAATCTTTAGTTATTTATTTTTCAAACTTTGTAATTAATATTTAAAAAATTAGACTGCAGAGGCTAGTTTCACTGGAATTAGTGCGGCGTTTATTTAAGTAATTAATGTATTTAGAGAATTAGTTGTTCCTATATAGCAATTTAATAGTTAATTAGTAAATTAAATTTTGTTTTCCTTTAAACTTATAGAATAATTTATTGATGTTTTTCATAAAAAAATAATAATTAAAAAATCGAATTCTGTTTAACAGAATGAGATCTTAAAAATGAAAAAAAAAAAAAGGAGATGGGATGTATTTACATACCAATACATAAAATAAAGGGTATTCTATCTTTGGATTTTATACTTATGTAAGTGTATTAGTTATATTTACGTAAATACGCAGACATTTATATAAGTACATTAGAAACACAAATACTCATATTATCCAATATCGTGCTTGTTTTAATTTGCAACGTACATTTCTTTTTAATAGTATTTGTAAGTCAACTGCTTTAGTGGCTTCTAATAAGAATTGGCTTATATTGCTTGGCTTTCACTTGTTGAAAATTGAGTTTTAAAACTTGGGATATTTTGTAGCTTAAAATCAATAATATGCATTTATAATAATGATGCTTTGTTTTGAATAAATGCCAAAAGAAAAAAAACCCGAAATATATTCTTGACAATGGATTCCTCCAATGTTGCTCTTTAATCAAGCATTTATTTTGCATTCAATCTTTGGATTAATTTGTTAGATTCATTTGTATATTATTATTGTTATTATAGTGAATATAAAGTGATTAGATCTAGAAATTATGTATGATAAATGAACTAGAAAAATCTAATGGATAACCATTCTAATTAGCAGAATAGAAACAACGTAACCAATAAAATAATAAAACCAATTATAATATATGGGCTTAATCTTCATTTTACATAGAATAATTTCTTAAACCATTTCCTGGGCAATCATTACCTTGTTGTCAAGGGTTATCTAAAGTTTTTATATAAAACATATTAAGGAAAACAATTGGCTTAGATATGTGAAGTTGTACTCTAATGATCAAGTACCCACCTTAACAATGAGTGAAACGTACTACTGAATTTTATCTTAAGATAAAACACACTTATGGAAATTACAGATTTAATAACAATCTAAACTGTTGTATATGTAAACCTATTACTATTGATTAATAAAATATAATTAATTTCTTTATAAGTTTTTTTATCTCTTATTAGACACAATAATTTAATTTAATAAAATCAATAATAAACTTTTCAGTATGTTCTTTATGAACATAGACCATTAATATAATTAAAAATAATAAAAAAATTGCAAGTTCTTTAACACACTTTTTTTTCAAATCTTGTTTATTTATTTTTATTTTATAAACCATTTTTTTTTATTTCATTTTTCTCCAGATGTTTCAACCATAATATATGATCATTGTGAAGAAATGGTTATTCCTATAAAATGATTATACACAAATGTATATTTACAAAGAATTTTCAAAACAAAATAATAAAAATTTTAATGTTTTACTTACTTTCCTATGTATTGACAATCTATTACATTCTTCTTTAATTTACATACTTATATTAAATTACATGTATCTGCAACTTCACTCACATTCAAAATATAAAATAAAATAATACAATATGTATCTGTTTTTGTGGTTTTTATATTTACATACTATTTAAATGAAATAATAATTTTTTATATTTACATACTATTTAAATGAAATAATAATACATAAGTTATCAACAGTAATATTGCAAAAAAGTTAACTTTTTATAATTAGTTATGCCATTGAATAATCAATTTTTAATTTTTTTTTCATGTGTTATAGCATCGGCTGGAAAGTGAACCTGCTAACCTGGGACAATTTCTTGTAAGGTGGCTGTGTTGACCACCAGACCACCGATGCATTTCTCACACAATAAACTAATTAGTATTATTAGTTATTAAGCTTACACTCTGATATATATTATATATCCAAGACATATCAAAACACAAAAAAACACATAACAATGCCGCTTAATGATAAATAATAATTTGTAAATAAATAATTAGTTTCATGGAATTTCTTCCTAGCATGCTATTTAGAAATTGTATTTAAATACACTTTTTTTTCAAGAACATTTTATTGATCAAAATAATGTAGTTCTAATTTCAATAATTGCATATAATACTCATTTATATATGGTAATTAAGTATTAAGAGATACAGTTCTCAGTATCCTATTTCTAATGCATACACACGCACACACATATATATATATATATATATATATAATCTCTCTTGATTAGAACCATGCATCATTAATTTAAGTAAAAACATTATTTTGGAATATGGGGAGGGGACAAGACTAATATAATCTTTGAGGACCACCTAATAATCTCCCTGTTTATAGCTAAATTACTGTAAATTTATGAGATAACCAGGTTTTTAATGCTTTCATATAAGTGCCTAATTATTTGTTCACTTTTATGATTATGAATGATTTGATTAATAAACTTTATTAACAAATATTGTTGGCAATAGCAGTAATCTGTAAATTGTGTGTTCAAATAAAAAAGTGACTGGCACTCTCTCTGAGTTGCCTGAATTGTAATCTATTCACCACAAAAATATATTAGTATGCATTGCATATATAAAGAATAATAAAAGTATATTTTAAGAATTTTTAAAATATTATATTCCATAATTTTAATTCATAATAAAAGCTTAATGTACACATTGATATTATTATTTTAAAATAATTTATTCTATTTGATTATTTTTAATATTGTTTAAGTAATTTATAAAATATTAAAGAAAGTCAGGGTTTTAAAAATTATTCTGAGTGGACATTTTTTCAAATGCAAAGCTGCTGCTCACAGTTGTATTGATTTATTATTTAAATTAACTACATCAGTGTCAAACCTACCTGGAAAATTTTTGAATAGACTCTAGTGACTGTTATTTTTAATATGATTCCCATGTTTAATTTTTTTTGTGCAATTAAATCTTTTTTACATATATTATATAATTAATTTATATGTTACGTTATAAATATTTAAGCTTTCTAACAATTACATTAAAAAATATTTAAAATTAATATTTTAAAATTGTAAAAATAAATATCTAACTGAAAATCTTACTGATATAATAAAGAAGCACATTGTTATTGGCTTCACAATAACTATTTAAAAAGTTAAAAGAACAAAATTTTAGATATTAGAATTTTATGTTATTAAAAATGGTATATTTAAAATTAGTTATCATCAAAGAAATAAAAAAAATAAAAGTTAATGAATTATTAATTGTTAATAAAATATTTCACTTAGTTTTAACAAAAATGATTTTCTTTTTAGCCTGTAATGTTTGTTTCCATGATGATTTCCGCTTCCGGTAACATAATTCTAAGAGTGTTTTTTTTAAAACTAAAACATTTTCAAAGACAGTTTCCCTCCCAACATAGTTTTGGATTTAATAATGTCTTTTATAAAAATATTGCATCATAAATTGAAAATCACATTTTTTGTGGCATTTAGCTGCAGGATAAAGCAATCTAAAGCATCAGCCAATCATAAATCACTACCTCTTTCATAGCTTTGTCAATGTGATATGATGTACTGTAGCTTCTCCTTAAATGAAGTCAAGAATCTCTCAGCAATTATGTCCAGAGAAACCTGTTAGCCACTTTATTTTCCAATACTCAGTCTAAGGTTTTCCATATTCTGCTCCATACCATTTCCACAACATAATCTTTGTCAACTCTATGGCCTTTATATCTAAATCCCCCTTATCTTTTTCCAAACCCAGCATAAAAACCAATAATACACTTTCTGTATAATCACTTTTTTCATATTTATTCTTCCATAACTTCATTATATGCACACTTTCTGTTTTCAAGCATTTACATTCAATTAACAGATGCCTAATATTTTATATTCCTTCCTTTTCCATCTACATGTGTATTCTCTTGTTGCTAAAGATCCCGTTTAAGCCTTAAACAATAAACTACGTTCCTTACTATTATTTTTATATATATTTAAACTATTTTTACTCTCCATACTAGTTCTGCATCTCTCTAACTCCCTAGTCTTTATTAATAAATCTATTTTTTTATCCCATTCCTTACCACTATAACATTCAACAATCTTCCTAACACAATCATCCCAACTTTTGTACAAATATACTGTTATAAATTCTTTATCCAAATCTTTTGCATACTTCTTTACCTTTCTCACCCATCATGTTGCCTGCCATTTACTCATAACCAAATTAAATACTATTTTGGCTATTCTTTTATCCATAAACTGCAAACTAATAAACATTTTCATTTTACTTTTTGTATCTCTCATATGAAAACTTGACTATTCCATTTCTCCTTGAATTGCCTCCTTTGCTGTCCATACATCTGCATCCAATGCATATATTTCTACTTTCCTTTGAACTTTTTGTAAGTAATTTAATACCCCTTTACTAACACATAATGCATCATTACCATATGTTAACCCTGCTATTGCAACCCCCTTCCATATAATTCTAGCTACATTATATTTATCATATGAAAACACGGTTAATTTCTTTATCAATCCCTTTCTTTTCTTTGCATCATTTATCAATTTTTTCTCCCATTCATCCAAATAATTTTTCTGATTACTTAAACTAATTCCCAAATAACTATATCTATTCACCACACTTAATGTTTCCCAATAAAAATTCTACTTCTCTTTTCCCAGTATTAACCATCATTATATTTGATTTTTCTTCATTAAATTTAATTCCCATCTCTTTACCAACCCTTGCACATTTCCTCAGCATAACTTCCATATCTTCTCTTCTTTCTGCACACAAAAATATATCATCTGCAAAAAAAATACCTGACAAAATATATACTCTCTATGGTATCTCTATCCCTCTTCCTAATCATTCTATAGCTCTTTCTATTTCACCAAATACAACACAAACAAAATAGGTAATGTAGGGCATCCTTGCCTTAGTCCCACCTCATTTTTAACTTTAACTGATTATATATTCCCTAATTGATATATATATATATATATATTGTAAATATCGATAAGTCTATCTATATTTTAAAAATTATCATTTGTTATATATATATATATAAAAACTCTTTGAGTTGATGTTTATACATGAAGTATTATTATTGTTTATGGTTATTAGGTATAGTTATTGTTTGAAGTTATTATTTTATTTATATGTTGATGGTACATCGTTATGAATATTTAATTATTATAAATAAATAAAGACATATAAATTGTTGATTATATAAAAAAATTATTTTATTTGCAGTGATTATTAAAAAAAAATGCAATATTATTATTTATGTATATTTTTAAAGCTGTCAAATAAATTTTCAATTTAATATTTTTTATATATATATGCTTGATATTTTATTTTTTTTAAATGTTAATTGTTTAAAAGAAAACATGTGTAACGAGGGTTTTCAAAACAGCATTTGCTAGCACGTGGAGCAACAAACAAAAAGAAGCCATTATTATTAGTAGGGTGGTGATTAGAAAAACAAAAGGATAAAATTTTGTGGTACTTTGTTTCTTTGAAATTACCATTCTTCAGAATATTGGAATAAGATAGATTTTTATGGTAAATACACAAATCATGACAGGCTAATAGAGATATATCGCAGCCAAGAGGCTGCACCATTTTCTTTCATTTATTCCAAAGCAGTTTAAAAGGAAAAAACTAAGAAAATTTCAATACATATATTTCATCGCGTCTGAAGCCGAAATTTGACATAGCTATCTGGAATCTATAATGGTCAATCTAATAATAATCTGGAGGTAACTAGAATTAATATATTGGATTTAACATTTCAATTTATTTATTTATTTATTTTTCAAGGAAATAAATTTTAGAAGGATAAAAATATACATATATCCAAGAATTGACAATTTTCTCTAACGTGATAGTTTCTTCACTTTAACTAGAATGCATTCTAATATTAAGCGGATAAAGAAATAAAACAATGGAATAAGTTGACTTTTGAAGGAAAATAGACGTGTGAACTTTGAAAGGTAGTAAAAAAAAACTTTATTAATATATATGTTTATATATATATATACTTTTGAGATCAATATTCATTTTTTTTTTTACTTTTATTTTTCATTATAAAAATATAACGTTTTATAAATATTCAATTCAAGCGTCTTGTTTTCTAACAGCAATAAATGTTTAACAGGTGTCAAAATTAACACTTAAGTAATTTAAAATCTTAAAGTATGGCTTATAAGTTTGGGTTGCATATGAGTTGTTATGTATATTTTAATAAGTAAATTTATATTCGCAAATGTTTATTATAAAAATTGCTTTATTATTAATTTTTTTTTTTTTTTTTTAACTTTATATAATGATTCTTATGCATACCAAAACAATAATTTATATGTATTTGCTGTATATAATTTTTTTTTATTATTATTTTAAATATCTGAAAAATATAAATATGGATTTGTATTTATATTGATACCTACTTGTTAAGCACAGATATGTCTTTATATATTTAATATATATACTTATTGCAAGTATATATGTATATTTATTATTTGGGTTTGTATTTAGAACATTGATATTACCTAAAATTAAACCATAATATAAAAATAAAGGATGTACTATTTGTTTTATAAGTAATGTCTTTGTAATTTATTTGAAAGAGTATTAATATTTTATTCTTATTTTTCTTTTAATGCTAGAGTCATTATGAAATTAATTGAATTCACAATTTAATAGAGGATAACTTTATATTTCACTTATTGTTTAGTCTTTAGGTCACTTATACATATTATTATTCATTGATATGTTTAGATATACATAAATTTACATAATAGATGTGTATATTGGATTTAATAGAATTCCCTTTGTTTCTGATATATATTTGATTAGTTAGTCATATCAACCTTGAAAATAAATTATAATGATAGATCTCATTGCTCTGTATGATTTTAGATTTATTTCATGTATAGCTAGTTGGAAGGGCATATAAACAATTTATTTAAATATAACTGGGATAATTTTGTCTTTCTTCATTTAAATCATACAATTTATTATATTAGGCTTTCTCAACAATTGGATTCATTTAGATTATATATATTCCATTACGTTTATCATCCAATGTTTGAAGCATTATTTTCTTTTCATATATTGATGTTCCATTACATTTGAGATATAATATGTCTATATGATATATTGTCCATTACATTTGGCACCATAAACTATTGGTCCCAGTTAACTGATGATTGTATAATGGAGTAAAAGTATGTTCCATTACATTTGGACGCCATAACGTAGTCAGCATAATATATTTGTTTAATTATTCATTACATTTGGTGTATCAAAGTTAGGGGCTTGGTTAACTAATAATTATTGTTACAAAAGTTCATATGTTTATTTTCATTTGAGATCATATATAAAGATACATTCCATTATATTTGGCTTTCCCAATGTTTGGGGCCTTCTTTCTTCAATTTAAATGGAATGCAGCAAGTACGTTCCATTACAATATATATATAATTATTTTCATATAATTTTTTAATAATATCCACTAAAACTTCATCCATTCCCAAATTTTCTAAATGTATCCATAATCTATTTCTATTTACTCTATCATATGCCTTCTCTATATCTATAAAACTTATATATAACTGTTTACCTGAATTCCTACTCATATTCATAACTTGTGTAACTACTAATAAACTATCTCCTATATGCATATCTAATCTAAAACCTTCTTGCATTTCGCCCACTACATTATTCCCTTCCATCCATTTTACTTTTGGAATTTTCTTACAATTAATACATTAAAAATGGAAGCTTCATAGAAAGATTCACTGCAACCTTTCACAGACCATAATTTAATATATACAATACTTAAAACAATGTTTACAAGTAGCAATTATAATATAATTTCACCATCTAAAATATCAAATATGATAGCATTAACAGAGCTTATTTTTGTGAAGGACTTAAACTAAATGCAATAAAGCAAAAATCCATATTCTATGTATATATATATATAAAGAATAGGTAGATAATAGTGAGCTGGTATTTTCTGTGATTTCATATATATACATGTATATATGTGTAATTTAGTAAAAATGTGTATACATTATGTGGGAATAAAATTACTTTTTGAAATATGATTTTAAAAGTTTTTTTTTGTCTTTTGTTTAATTATCTCGAAGGAATCAGCCTTTTTTAGTTTAAGTATTTAGTTAAAATTAAATCTTGAAATTTAATTTTAATAAAAGTTTTTTTTTGTTTCTAAATTAAAAGAATTCTTAGAAAAAGTGATGAAGGAAAAGAAAGAAAAAGTATGGATTATTTTTTTGTAATTAACTCTATTGCTGAGACTTATGGTAGTGAAGATATTTTTGTTATCTATTATGCTCATTGATTTGGAATGTTTCTATGGGATTAAAGGCAAATATGACCAAAAAACGGACCTAAAATAAAAGTGTAAATCCAGGCTTTGAATGAACTTTAAAACTGTAAATTATGGAGTAGCCTTTTGTTTAGACTACTTGGTATTTTGCTTGATATAATGCTTAACCATTTGATTTTGATTCAGCTTGGGCTCATTTACAGTTTAAATATTGAAAAGATAAATTAAACAAAAGAATATTAGAGAGTGCAGAGAATATGTTAGATGGTTAAGAGACACTAGAACTTTTCCCTTGGGGAATTTTTTCCACCACTACCACCATCACTTGGAACTGCCAATGTAAACACTGACAAACTGAAATTTGAACATATACAGCTAGCTGAGGAAATTGGACAAAATAGAAATACCAGAGAATCCATGCCAGCCATTGGATAAAGATTCATATAAAACCTTTTCCCCACAGGAACAAGAAACTACAGTGATCAATCAGGTAATTATGAACTTTGCTCCAAGAAATTTAAAAAAAAATATATAATGGCATAATAGAATAATGAAAGACATTCACTTAAATATAAAGAGAAATAAATATCAACAATAGAGAGAGTTTTATGGGGTTTATTAATTATGTGTATTTTACTAACTCAAATTAATCAATATTATGTCTTTTGTTGTTTTCCTAATAATTCTTTTTTTATTATTATACTACCAATATATATATATATATATATATATATATATATATATATATATATATATATATATATATATATATATATATATATATATATATATATATTCAAAATAAAGTTGTTTACTTGATCTAAAAGTGTCAGTAGATTTTGATTAGTATTTAACATTTGTGAGAGAGGGTTTGAGTGTCATTACCCAGAACATTCTTATCAGTAAGTCACTTTGAGTTTCACTCCTAGTTTATATTTTTTGATAATTATTTGGTACTTTTAATATATGTATGTTCCTTTGAGAAAAGATATCTTAAATAAGTTTGTTAGTATTGGATAGATTGAGTTAGTTTGGTTAAATAAAAAAAAAGAAGTATAATAAATAATTCAATCCTAGTTAAGTGTTTGTTTTAATTTAATCATTATTTAAGTAGTTAAGCATTCTTTTTATAAAGCTTAAGTTTGATCCAGATTATGTTTTAAAATTACATTGGCTGATCCCTGTTCCTAAATAAATAAATAACCACAATTGTTGAAGCTTTTGCAATCTGGTTCAAAGCTAAAAACACTTAGTGGTGTCTTAATTCAGTCACTTTATTTTGTAATATTTTTGTAAAAAATATGGACAGTAAAAATGTCATGTCACAATAGATAAATAATGGATAGAGAAAAGTTTATGTTTCAAGACTACATTGTGCCTTTTTTTTACATTTGGCCTATCATTTTATTATTATACCTATATTAGTTAGTATTCTAGTTAATTAATGAAAGTTAATATTTTTAAAATCAGACAAAAAGAAATTGTAAAACTACATATTAAATTTATTATTTGAACATATAAATGGCTTGAATTTTCTCCTTTTTTAAAAAGACATTCTTACTTTATGAACATAAAGGACAATTTTTTTTGAAATGAATCAAAATTCCAAGCCATTTTATCTTTCCACACAAAAAAGAGATAATATTGTAATTAAATAGAGTTTGAATAAAAATTCTAACCTAGTTCACAAGTTTTTGTAAATGATAATTTGAAGGCAAGATTGGTCACTGCTGAAGCGGCCATATTGAATATTTAAAAAATTACATTAAACCACAAATTTTATCATGAATTAAGTTTATATTACTAAAAAATGCCATAATATATATTTTTTGAAACACAAAACACTAAAGAATGTAATTAAGTTGAAAAAATATAGTTATTGATATTTAAAGTAATAAAAAATAGAATAAAAGTTAATATTTCTAATAATTATTTTCATATTATTTTATAAATTCAAAATTATCATGCACACAACTTAAAACTATTGTTTTGTTAGTAGGTTAGTTGGATTCATCATAAAATTTCTAAAAATTTGGTATATAATAACACTTACCTCAGGTAATTCATCACTTGAAAACTTCATAGAATAAAGACATTAATACCTTTCATTTTTCTCAGTAGTCCTTCAAAATACATTTCCATACAAGACTTTGCAATGTATAAGACATCCCTAATAACTAACATCCCTTATAATAAGTAGTTAATATTGATAAATAATTAGTATAATTTGAATATTATAATAAAAAACTTCGATACAGTTTGTAATTTATTAAAAAGTACTACCAAAATAGTCACTATATGCAAAATAAAATAATAAAATAAAATAAAAAGTGAATGAAATATTAAATTCATGATAGATTTAAGCTTGAGATACATAAGTTTGTAGTTTATATATATATATATATATATATATATATATATATATATATATATATATATATATATATATATATATGTCAAAATCATTACTTTTAGCATTTGTGTATTTTTTACTATTATTAAAATGCAGACAAGAAATTATAGAAAAATCTAAATCAGGTCATTATATTTTCAAAATAAGTTCATCTTTGTCTCATATCAATTAATTCAAATACTGACCCAAATTCACATCATATCAAAAATTGCAGATAATTTGTGATATAAATTACACAATCACGAGCTATTTTTTTACTGTTAGTTTCAATAGTAATTTTTTCATATATTTTTTATCAAATATATATATATATATGAATAAAATAATAATTAAAAAATATGCAGCTTTCAAATTTATATTGCAATAGTCTATAATCGGCCTAAGTTTATGTACTGTCAAAATCGTTACTTTTAGCATTTGCTTATTTTTACTATTATTAAAATGCAGACAAAAAGTTATAGAAAAATCTAAATCAGGTCATTGTATTTTCAAAATATATTTATTTTTGTCTCATATCAATTAATTCAAATCACTCGATCCAAGCTCACATTATATAAAAAAAATGCAAACAATCATAATCGTTTTATTTTATGTTAGTTTCAATAGTAATTTTTTGGTTTTTTAAAATCAAATATATATAAGAAAACAATAATTAAAAAGTATATAATAAAAGAATAATTAAAAAACATATAATAAAATAATAATTAAAAATATAAATAAAATAAAAATACTTACCATTATGCCACCATAAAATTTTTTTCAAAATACAATGGGAAAAGTAAAACCTTTTACTGTTATATTTTTCATGCTGAACTGTTCTCCAGTAACTATCAAAAAATGAAAGAAAGACAAAAAAATTCAATCTACTTGATCACAAAAATTATCATAAATTTTTTATTTTTTATCGTAGAAAAATAAAATTTACCTTTATGGATAGTACAGCCAAACATGGAAGTCAAAGTATAAAAAGTGCATGTGTAGCCTGTATAGATTTTTGGTAATCTTAACCTCAACCCAAATGTTTATAATTTGAAATTTTTTGAATACTTTAAATGCGCATAATAACGAATAAATTATTAAAATATTATTTCATATATTCTATTGAACAATGTTCTTTTTAAAAATAAATTCTTTTTATTCGTAAATGCTTTTATTGATTTTGAAAAATTGGTTTGTTTGTTTGTTAACTTTTGATCTTTTTTAAGTTATAATGAAATTTTATAATCAAGGTCTTCTACACATAAATTTAATAGAATAGCTTAAAATCTGGTTTATATTAATTAATACAAATATAATCTATATAATTCACTGATACTTTCAGTATATGATTTAGTTTTTTAGAAATGTAACAGAGAGCAGGAAAATATTAAAAATATTCACTAATTTAATGTATATCCGTTATAAATTCTTCTTACAACTTTCATTTGTTTTAAATAAAATTTGCAAAAGGGTGGTAACATTTTTTACTTTTAATTTAATATTTTTTAATATTTTACAATCAATATTTAACAGACTTAAGTTCAATATAACTTGTTGAAATTGTGTACATTTGTTTAAAATTTCTATGAAAGTAATAGGAAACATTACTTTTTAAATAGTTAATTCATTTCTTAGATAAAAAGAGTGGGGGGGGGGTTAAATAATGCTGCATTGAGTTTATTTGTTACAACTTAAGTAATAAGAAAGTAAAAATTTCTCCCACTCTTCTTATCTAATTTTTTTTACTTATATAGTGCATATATATCACTAGGTATTTCTGAGTAAGTTAAAATATATACTCTATGTATATATCATATTTAGTATATGGCTATAGTTATCATATGTATAAGAAATCAGTAAGTATATATATATATATATATATATATTACATTAATAAGTATTAAAATAAAATATAGAAGTGCAAATATTTTATATTATTGAATGAAAACAAATGAAAATGTTTTTGTTAATAAAATATGTAAACAAGTTTTCTGTTTGTGAGATTATGATTTAAAAATAATAAATGGGTTTTTAAAACAAAGAACATTGTAACAAAAAGTAAAATTATGTCTATTAAGTGATGTTCATTTACAAAATAGTTTTGATAAGCATTTATTTTTAAATAAAAAATTCCCAATCAAAGTTAAAATGTTAAATACTTCTCACTTAAAAGAATATTTTATATTTTTAAGACATATAGACATACATTATTATGTACACATACTAAATATAATATATACATAAGGGTTATACATTTTAACTTATGGCAGAACTATCCAGTGATATATATATATATTGTATTGGTCAAAACATGTTTATCCATCTAAGATAAGCTGGAACTCAAAAAATATACTTCAAACCCAGCCAAGCCTGAGATTTAGGTCAGGAACCAACCTGGATTTGAACCCACTCTCTAAGTCCCAGATCAAACACCTAATGGATAACATAATGCTGATGGCACATGAGAATTAATTCTGGCCCACTAGCAGAGTGGAGAAGACAATGAGATTCATGGACTTAAACATATATATTAACAAATTTAAATACTAGAGATGTTTCCATGATAAAATCTAATATATTTAATTAATAGAGGCTTTACTAATGAATAACTATGATCAATTAATGAATTGGATTGATTTAATAATGAGACAGAAACTAATATATGATGAATTAGTAATATATTTATTGACAATTACATATATATTTTGACATAATCTATTATTTAGGGTAGAAAAATGTACACAGGCATTTTCATTTTTATGAAGCAACATTACTCTAGGCAATTGTAAAAAATCATTAATGCTTTGGTAAAATAAATTTGTGGCTATTATTTAATGGAGCTAAATATTATGCTATATAATAAATCACTCCATTCCACTTATTAGTTACGCTGTTTCATAATCATTTTGAATGGCTATTATACATGCAATCAAACCAAGTCTGGAGTAAAGCTTAATAATACATCTGATTATGATAAATGTATATATTTAATATGGGTGTATAAAGCATCCCAGATAGCTTTAGATCGAACGAGTTTTCAAGAATGCTTTGGCTCAATGCCAAAGATTGCATGCATATTAGGGAGGTAGAGTTGGCTATAAAGATTTTACTAATATGCTACACACAAGTAAAATATAATAATAAAGTTGCTCTGCAGATGGATGGATAGATTTTAAAGTTTTCATGACCAACACTATTTTACCCAATGACTGATCATCTTGCTGCTAAAAGAGAACCTTGATTTGGTTCATAAGAGATGGGGGGTTTATGTGGTAATCTGGCCCTTAGCTCAAGCTTAGCTACTGCACTACCCTATGAGAAGAAGATGGGCTGGACTTACCATGGCTCCATTTTATATATATATAAAACAGCACAACGATAAAATATTGATAAATTTCACATCCGTCAAGCTGAAGTATATTATAAATTGAATACCATACATTACGTGAACACTAGTTTATCAGCTTGATCAAAAGAGCCAACTCTTCTGTAGCATGAGAAATATGTATATGCTACTGACAAGAATGAATATATATATATATATATATATATATATATATTCTTGTAAAAGTGTATCAGCTATATGTATATGATACTGACAAGATATGAATATATATATATATATATATATATATATATAAACTTTTAAAAGTGTATCAGCTATTTTCATATTAATTTCATTCAAATCTGAATCATGTTCAAAATCTCCTAACACTTGAAACCTATTTGTAAGTTCTAATTTAAATTCATTAGAATGTTTCTGAAGATTAGGAATAGCAACTGTAAATATTATTTTTCTTAATAATTTTTGTCTCTCTAGTTTTACATTAACACATAACTTACACCTTACTAATCAATGATGACTTCCTGTGTTAAATTTATTAAGAACATTACAATCTTGAAATATGTATTTTCTGTTAGTCAAAATATAATCCAATTCTGCTGTACCTTTATTTGGATGCTTCCATGTCCATTTCCTTTTAACATTTTTCTCAAAAAATGAATTCATAATATAAAATTTTTCTTTTTCTGCAAACTCCACAAGTCTATGTCCTCTCTCATTTCTATTACCATAACCAGGTCAATCTGTTAGTTATCTATAATTAATAAACTCTTAAAGGGGCAAAGTATATTTAAGGGACTTACAAATACTTTAATAAGAAAAATATGCTTATGATTACACTCCAGGCTAGTTTAATTTTTAGTAACATAATAATTAAAGACTAAAAATCTGGATTTGTAAGCCACATTTTATATTTATATTAATTAATTAATAAATGACAAAATAACAATGACCACAGAAGGGTTGCCATTATTTGTAATATAAGGTTTTGAAACAGTGCACAAAAATGATGCTATAATAAATAATAATACAAAGATTTTGAATAATATCTTCCAAAACATATTTTGTGACTAAATGCATGCCATTTCAAAACATAGGCATAATTAATAATAATTAAAATAAGCAAAAGAGAAATAAATATAACCACAGTGATTAAGTTATATAGCAAAACATTAATTTGATAAAGAAAATTAGCAAAGGTAGGTCATTTGTAGTATTCAAATATTACTTATAAGACAATTAAGACCGAGTTTACTTTAATATAGTTAGCTAACCTGTATTTTAAAGAAATAATGCTCATTTCAGATTTTATACAGAGCACTGCAATTTTAATTGATATTAAAATGGTCCACATATAGCTGTACTGGAGATATTCAAGTTGTAATGAAGCTGAGTTTACTTAGCAGATTATGGCATCTTCTATTTAGTGGGAGATGATTTAAGATGATATTCTTTTAGCTGGACTGGGGTACTTGAATTGGAATGAAGGTGAGTTCTTTTTAGCGGCTTATGGCATCTTTTATTTGTTATAAGCTTGTTAGGACAATGTTGGTTGTTGCTTCAACCTTGGATGGATTAAACTTTGACATTCCATCATGGGAAAAGCAGAAAATTCTTGCCCTTCTTTGCAGGACATAGCAAAATTAACAATTTTCAGCTTCTGTTAGTAAACAGCTCTTCAAAAAAAAAATGGAGTTTTTTCCTGCTTAAAATATAGCCTATTTATATCTTTTTACCTACTGAGCCTTAACACCTTTTGAAATTTTGTTTGCCTCAAGACCAATTGACTTTTAATTAAACAAAATCATGTAATCTGATTTTCTTTTACTGATAACATCTCCGAAGTGTTATATTTAATTTACTTAAAAAAAATTAATTAAAATATATAAATTATATAATTTTGATTCTGATTTCATTAATTAAATGCCTTTTTTAGGTGTTTAAAATTTTAAGGCCTAGCTGATAGCAATGGTATTCTGATTTAATGATAAAGTCTTTTGTTGCAAACAAATTCAATCAGTAAACTAGATTTTACTTTTACCCCACAGGTGTGGTCACTAATTGATTTCTTACTTACAACAAAATTCTCATTTTTATTATAAACCAATGACTTTTATTTTAACTTGATATAAATAACTTTTAACATATTTTCATTCCCTACCTTGTTTGTTTAAAGAAAAGCAAATTTGATAGATCTAAAGGAAAATACTTTAGTTTCAGTTATCTCTATAAAACATTAAATCAGAAAACTGTAAACATATTTTAAAGAAAACATTTTATATTATATTTTATTATTTAATCTTAAATATATCTACGAATCATTATACTATCATTCCATGGTTTAAATTATCCATCCACATATGAATATAATACAAATATAAAATTCAAAATTGACTTATACATTAATAAAACATTTTATAACAAATTAGGAGTATTTCTACACTATAATTTTATCGATCCTCTCTAAATTATAGCGTACTTTCATATGTAAATGGATAATGCCATTCAAGGGGCCCAGATAGCAAATTTTATTGCTTGACTTATATACCACATTTTGACATTTAAAATAGGTTTGAAACTAGTTCAGATGAGTAGGTCATTAGGTTGATGGTGAAATGGAAAGTGATTGGAATGTTTCCGTTTCAATATATATATATATATATATATATATATATATATATCAACTATAATTGTACAGTCAATTTAAAGTATAATATAGTTTTACATTTTCATTTACTGTGCCAATACTAAAAACTTAAAAATAATAATAGTTAATTTTTTTTTATATTAAATGCTTTTATTAACTGTGCACTAAAAAGAAATAAAAAAATTGTTTTTTCAATCACAATTGCTGTTTTTAGATTGAACTTGAAATAAAAGCAGGGGGAGAGTCGTGAAATGACTTAAGTCAATCCCTTGTTATAAAAAATAAAAATTGATTTAATTAATTTCTGACACCCTCCTCCATGCTTTTTATTTCAAGTAAAATATAAAAACCCAATTGTGGTTGAAAAAATGATTATATTATTTCTTTTTAGTGCACAGTCAATAAAAGCTTTTAATATATATAAAAAAAATTTCTATTATTTATTTTTATAGATAATAATTCTTTTAATTAAATTTTATTTATTCACTTTTTAAAATTTATTTTTAAAATGAAATTCTAAAAAAGTTTTAAACATCTTCAATTTTTATTCAGTTACCATATTTTTATTCTATCTGTCATCATTCATTTTTATATTGCAAATTATCAAAGTTTTTAAAACAATTAAATACCATAAAATAAAAATATGTAGCCAATAAAATTAGAGACCAAAAAAGAGAAAGAAAATCATGCAAGATTCATTAAGATTTATGCAATATTTGTTGAATTATAAAATAACAAATAAACAAACTTACACATTTATATATTCAATTATTATATTTACACTTGTATAATTATATCAGATTCAAAACTGATTTTTTCATTTTTATATATAAATTTTTTTAAATTAATCTTTTCTTACTAAATATATATTTGTATATAAATATTTTATAGAAATAATCACTCTCTTATAATGTCCATATAATATGATCAAAATATTAGAGAAAAACTGACATAAAAATGATTCATAAAATAAAAAAAATAAAATATGAAACACATCAGTATAATAAAGAATTTGTTGTAGTTTTTTTTAAAATTTTTAAATAATTTAATTCGGGGATTATAGTAGGAACAATTTATTATTTTTAACTTTCAATATTTTTATTTTAGCATCATAGTTATTTCCATAATTATAAATGCTTGAAGTGTTTTACACTGTACATATTCTTAATAATTCATGTAATTATTCCATGTTTTCTTTTTTAAATTTGTTTTACACTTAAATTACATCTGAATTATCAGTAAATAAAAATAAAATGCAGTTAATAATTTTTAAATCTTTATAAGTTTGATATATTGAAAAAATTCAATATAATTTTTGTATTTTAATATGCTTATTCAGAATGAATGCTAAATATGATGGGTTTTTGTTAGTTTAACTTATTGTAAATATCTTTTTAAAAGTAAAAAGAATAGATAAGACAGCAGTAATTATTGTAAAATTTTATTATGATCTATTATAGCTAAGATATTTTTAAAGATTTTGTTTAATAAGTTGCTTCCAATCATAGATGAATAATTACTGAAACTTCATTGTAATTTTGAAACACCAAAATGTTCTGTGGAAATTATTTTTGTTGCCAGACAAAAGTGAAAAAAAGTATCAGAAAAAGTGATGATATATATATTTTACTCTTTTATATTGGTACACCTCATCATAAATTAAATTGGAAGTAAATCTTAGGAGATATAATTCTAAATTTTATGAAGTAAATATATTTAGTTATTAAACCAAGAAAAATAAAGGTTATTTTTGATTCTTTGGGGTTTAAACTTAAGGTTAGTTAACTTGAAGTAATATAAATTCTCTCAGTCTTGGTTAAAGTATTTATTTAAAAAGCATATAAGAAATAAAATAATAAAATATAACTTAATAGTATTTATTAATAATTAATTGTTGATAATAATATTTAAAGTTTCAGTGAAGTTCAAATATAATCTTAAAAATAAAAATGTCCAATAGATATAGGTAATCGTGTTTGTGCACATATATTATAAAGTAAAGGTTATTTCTGATAAAATCTTAATTTATTTTTTAAAAAATGAATAAGATAATATTTATTTATTAATTTTGTGATGAAGAAGTTTATAGAATTAATTTAGGATTTAGTCTGTACAGGATAAAATTAAAATGATTTAAATTGGTTTAAAGTTAATTGTTTTTCTTTATTCAATTTATTAAAAGTACTGTTATTTTTTTCTTAGTAAATATTTGAAACAGATAATATTGGTTTAAAAAAAATATTCAAGTTGTTTGTAACTAATTAAATATTCAATATAAAGAGATTAGAAAAATTAACCAATGAGAGATCGTGATTTGAAATATATTAAAAATAGGCAGACAACATTTTTAGAAAATGGATTGAAATTATTAAGGATATGAAGAAAGTAATTTAGTTCTATCAAATTTAGCTTAAATTATTTTAAATATCATTATTATTAGTTTAAAAAGTAACTAATTATGATCCATTTGATAATCTAAAACTATGTTATAAAGTATTTTCAAAAAAATTATAGAGTAAATACATTTTAAGACTCTACTGGTGAAATTAATATTCAATAATTTGGAAAATATCTTGGAATTGTTATATCTCTAAAAGTTTTAGAACAATGGAAAGAAAAAGCTGTGAATTCATGCAAATATGGTATAAGATAACAAAGGATTCACTGGAAAAATAGTGAGTATTATGTTAATACCTAATCAGTTAATTATTAAGTCAGCTAAAACAATTATACATCGTGATTGCAGTAAAAATTATAAAAGATTAAACTGGAATTTGTGGAAAAACCAAAAAAGAAAAGAAAAAAGATGTTTATGACAAAGTAAATTATAAAAACTTTAAAGTGATAAAAATTGAATTAGTAAATAATGCTAATGGAAGTACTTGTCTAAGGCAAGTTTATTTAACACTAGAAGAGAGCAAGCAGAAGCTATCTGGCTAATAATTTAAATTATATAAAATACATTAAAATTGTTTATTATTTTAGTAAAACAGTTATATAAGATGAAGTTTAAAGAGAAAATTTACATTGTAGATGAATGATATAAAATTAAAAGGTGTTGATATTGGATGAACTAAAAGAAAAATAGTTAAAGAAATATTTTATCGACATTTTGATAAGACTGTAACTGTTTACTATGAAGATGAATGAACTATTTAATGGTAAAGTGAGATGAAAAACACAAGGAGTGGGGCAAAATTAAATAAGCCATGGTAATATAAGAATAAGAAAGAAATATAAATTTGGACGAAAGTGATGGAATAAACTTATTAAATAAATATTGTCGTATTTAAAATGTATATCACGTATGTTAACGATATTTATGAGGAATAGTTATAGGATAAAGTAAATAGTGGAAAAAAAGTTGGATTTATGACCATTTAGTATTATAATAAAATTAAAGGTATCTACAATAAAAAAAAAAACAAATATATATATAATCAACTTAGAAATAGTTTTTGTCGTCAAGTAAAAGTAAATGTTAAATTGTTTACCTTGGAGTTTTTTTTTTGTGTGTACATTTTCTTATATTATTAAGAAAGCAATAAGAGCAGAGATGGGAACACCAAAGTTATTGTACAACGTTGGAAACGATTTGGCCATTATAGAAGTTAAAACTCCTCAAGGATGAAACTTGGAAAATCATGTTTTTTAAAAAAAATATAAAATTTTTATCATTGTCTTTGAATAGGTCTTAAGTTTTATAATTTAAATAATTATTATCAAGATAGGGGGGGGGTAACTAAATATATATAAAAAATTAATAGTTTAGTTTATTTATTTATATGTATAATTAATTGTTTAAAATTTTTATTTTATTTTATAGGATTATGATAATTGGGGTAATAAGAATCTAAGTACTTATAAATATAACAGTAATAAAAGAGATTAAAGTAAAGATGATAAAATATATGTGTGTTAAAAGTATATATATATAAGGTTAAAAGTATACATTGTGATATTTAGGTTTTGATCTCATATTTAATTTGATATAATTATAGTATATTTATATTCAATCCTGACTTGTAAATTAGTATAGTTTATGATTGGTAATAGATATAAAAAATAATTATAGCATGGAGATGAAAACCAGGAAAATTGCATTATTAAAATTAGCAATAAGGGGTTAGTATTTAAGTTGCATTAGTTGTACTAAATATAATTATTTCTCAGTTTATATTGTACCAAAATATATTGTACTAGACACTCAACCCCCTTTTAATCACAGATGGCACCATCAGATCACTGCATATCTGGAAAATTTGTTTATCGTGATGAAAAGTGGATGAGAATGATGGTCTGAGGTGACTAGACACAGGAAAAAAAGCAAAAGCTCGAGAATATTGTTCAGACAATTGAGAAATAAAAGCACTAAGACAAACATCAGCCAAATTAAGTTTAAATAATTTGAAAATTTTATTTTGAGACAACTGGCTTGAGCATCATATATGTATACATAATACATACATACATATAGCAGCTACTCAGAAACTAGAATAATCATTCAAACTCCAGAGAGAGAGAGAGAGAGAGAGAGAGAGAGAGAGAGAGAGAGAGAGAGAGAGAGAGAGAGAGAGAGAGAGAGAGAGAGAGTGAGAGAGAGAGAGAGAGAGAGAGAGAGCAGCTCGACAAATGAATTTTGCAATGATTATATAAACCAATCTGTGAAACACAGATATGACCACTTGTAAAACATGCTGAACCAACATTTTTATTTATTTGATAATTTGTGGTGATGTCTTTTAATAAATAAGTGCTGACTTTTGAATTCATATTTTAGATCTAGTGTTTGAATGTTCTGGCTGCTCACTGAGATGAGCCATAAATTTGAAAACAATCGGTCTGGAGATAAGAATATTCCATATATTTTAAATGTTTTTTTCTTACCACACTTATTAATAAGAGCTTGTTTGAACTATTGGTATGCTCTCTATATTGCATTTTTGTAAATACTAGCTTTTTATAAAGCAATGTCACGATATATATGACTTGCTTTATTGATTATAATAATATTTTGTAAAATTCATATTTTAAAATAAATTAGGATATTAAAATATCAGAAAGTTAGTTACATATATATATATATAATTTATAGGTAACTAATATGATGCAGGGGCAGGGTTGACCTTAGCAGACGGAACACATTAATTTATTTTTAGAAAATAAATACACAAGTCAAAAATTTATACTCAATAATACGAGTTTATTTACTCTAAATATAAATGTAAAATGAATTAGTAGAAATATTAGTAACTTTAACCAACGGCTTGCTGGGTTGATTTAATGTTAATCAAACTTGGAAATAAAATATGGAAACTTCTTGAAATTTCTTATAATTGTATTTCTCTGCATTAATCTATGCACTCACAGTTCGTACAGTGTGGCACTATACTGCTTCATTGCACTTGACTGTTACATATGGCTTTACTTAAACGTGTTGCATTTGCCACGTAAAATTACCCACACAATATTGCAGGCACGCATCGAGTCTTTGGGTAGTTTTTATTTGGCATATTTTTAATTTGCATAATTAGTGCTTATTGTTTTCAAATTAGCATACTATAGTTAATTTTCATATTTGCATAACTTTATTTTTATGCATGCTAAATTTACAAAATAGTAGTAGTGTACAATTTTATAGTCAAAAATATCACTTTATAAAATAGAAAACTTATAATAAATTTATTATTGTTTAGTGTTCTTAATGATGTTTTTTTATTTCATTATTTTTTTTTATACTGTATTATAAATAAATATTTTATCTCATTATTTCACTCAAAAAGTTTTGTAATTACTATTTTCTGTTTCTTCTAAACTATTCTTAAAAAAAAAAAAAAAAGAAAGAAAATTCTACTAACTATCGTTGCCTTCACTTTTGCAAAAGCTCATTAATTCTAATATAAAGAGCAAAAATCAGGATTTAAAAAATGGTATAAAAAATAATAATAGAAAATTACATCTACACCCTTTTTTTTATAATTTTTTTTTCTATGTTAACAAAACTACTGGCTAATAAAAAAATAAACATGCGAATATACATTTCTATATGCTTTTTTAAAAATTCTCTTTGGATACATGGTTTTTCTTTTAGGTTTTACTATTACATACTTTGACTTATATATATATATACCCACATTTGTATGTGATAAACAATTTTTTTTGAAAAGCGGGTTTCATAATACTAGGAAAGAAAAGTAATCAAATAGTCGATGTATAAAAGTAAAATAGTCTTTAGAAAGACCATTGCAGAACAAAAGGCTTCTTTGGTATCTCTCTATAGATAACATTAAAAAGAAAATATCTCTCTAGTTAAAGAGAAAATGCTGGAGATTTACCGTTATTTCCCCTTTAGTTCTTTTCTAAGTAAATAGTTTTGAGATCTATTTGTTAATCAATAATTAAATGATCATCTAGATTGGTTATAGATTCACTACCTAAAAAATTTAAACTGTAAACTTTCTTGAAAAATAAAATAAAATTCTAATTATTATGTTGTTATAATCATAATTTTTAAAGAAATAATCGTAGTTCTATTAGTAAAAACTTCAATACAAAGAATGTTACAACTTTAGCACAATCATTTTAATTTAAGATGAGATTAAGTTTTAATGAGAATTTTAAATAGATATATTTTTAATTGATTAGTCAGATTACTTAGAAACACTTTGTATTTACAGAACTATAGAGTAAAAATGCGATAATATATATATATGGCTGCAGAAAGAAGATTACTATTAACTGTAAGACGAACCTTTGTTTCTTCTTTGAGGACTTAGAAGAACTGAACTTGGCAAATTAATGTCCATTCATACGTTCTTGTCCTTGATATTATTAGTATATGTGTAATATACGAACATGGATTGACTGCAAACCAACACATTTCAGCCAGTGGGTGGATTTATTAACTTTTTGCGTTTGAATTTAGAATTGAAAAAGATCATGGTCCTTATTCTTAATTGTTTGATAGTTTTTAACTAAAGTATCAATTAAGTTTTCTTCAAGGCAAAATAAATGTGTGTACAAATAATCTTTTTTTAAAATAGATATAAACAATCTCGTAAAAGCAAATTATGATTATTATTTGCAAAATGATGTAAAGTTACCAGTAAAAACATCACTTGGTGGCAAATGCAAAGTGTGATATTGCAGTTCCAGGCTGCTCTTTGATGATGACCTTTTGTTTAGGCACTTGCAATTTCAGATCACTTTCAAGTGGAGAAAGAGCTGTCTAATATTAAAGGGACATTGTTGGACTTCATGAAATTAAAATAAAAAGAGAACAGTGGGATTCATTACAAATAAAAAGTGGAAAATAACATTTTGGAGATTATGGTAATCAGACACAGTGAAAAATTATAATTATTCATCTTAATGGAAGATATTAAATACAGATAATTTAGATTTGTGCCACAACAAGTTATTATTCCTGATAAAGAAGTAGAGGATTTTTATATTGATTTATAAAAAACTTTTGATTTGATCAAACAACATTTTAATATGTATATAAATAATGCTTATAATAAAAAGTAAAATTTGAAATGATATTTATATAAAACAAATACTCTTCTTAGAAGTGATATGAGATACTACTTGTAGCATTTACATAACTAAAGCATGTTGTAGCTATTGAAAGTTAAAAAAAGAGATATCATAAAATGTATGGAAGAGTTCTTAGTAATAAGTTTCCTCTATCTGATTTTGACTTATTGATAAATATCACAGCTATTAATTTCAGTAGATTGAATATTTTCACTAGAGGGAGCTTATTACTAGTGCCAATCAAACTTTAATTTATAAGTCCTGAAAGAGAAAGAATTCAAAATCTTTATCAGAAGGTCCTTATCCCTAGACCAATTGGTTTCAAGCTTATAAAAAGTTTTCCTGCAGGTTTTAGCCATTTTATTACTGACACAAAAATGATTTTGAAATAACTCATTATGATCCTTAAAGTTATAACACCATTTGTAATAGGATAAAATGTAGATACACTCTTTTTTTTAATGCACTACAGATTTGGGATCCATTTGTAACAATTCATATCTGATAAAACCATAATAGAGTGATAATTTTTAAACATTCCTTGAAAATTACAGAATAATTTATAATAGAATAAATATATGTGTATGCAAACCCCCCAATCATTTAAGTAGCATTTGTAACAGATTGAATGTGCAATAAAATAACAACTAATAAAACCTGAATAAAATATATCTCAGTCATTGGTCATCCTATGTAATAGAATGAAAATTATCCCTTAAGTTGGACATTATTTATATCTGAATAAAATGTAATTCAAATAAAAATAATAATTTTTTAAATACCCATAAATAATGATATTGTTCATAACAGAATACATATAATATACTAAATTAAATAAATATCAGTTATTAACTAATTACTCAGTACTTAATATAATTCTTAATATATCTGACTGTCAACTACAATAAACAAAACAATGATAATAATTTTATTATAGCCTCATGAGTTGAGTCAGAATTTATAACAAACAGAAAACAAACAAAATCATCACTTCAAATTGCCTAAATACAACCTGTACTTAAAAGAGATTAAAATAATGCAATTAAGTCATATATCATTGTCCCAAAACAATGACATATTATTAAGATAGATTTCACTTATAATCAAATGAAACCCATAATAAATCATTAAACAACTAAATTCTAATATACCCAATTATTCAAACATTGCTTATAAACATATAAATGTATGGTAAAATTTAATGATGATCATATTCAAATAACGTAATTTGTGATGATTGAGATAAAAGCTTTATTAAGTCCTATGAATGTACAACATTCATAATATCTAAATAAATATACAACCCATTAATTAATTTTAAATTCTATTTTTAATAAAATGATAAATAATATTAACTTATCCATGCTAAATTTTTATTTTAATTTACCATTACCAATCACATTATTTATAACAACATAAAGAAAAAATAAATAATAAATTATACTAACTCAACCTTATTCTTGTTAATTGAGCCAGTTATAATAAAATGAAATACCTAATAATGATGTAATATCAATGAACCTATTAGATAATCTTAAATCTATAATATCTAATCATACCAGTATATAAAACAAACAGTAGATTTCTATTGGATATTTACTCAAGTACAACAGACTAATATTAATTTATTTTAAATTTCCTGTAGCTATATTATTAAAACTGTATATTATAACAATAAAATAATATAGAAATAGTTATTAGCATTTATTATAATCAAGTATGAATATTAAAATTTAATAGTTAATTGGATTTATGATCCACATCAACTAAAATTAAATTTAAATATAGAAAATCATTCTGACTTCTAACAGAACAAAATATACTACTATCAGCCATATAATTGAATAAGATTAATTTATTATTGACTAACAATGAACTCAATCCAATAATTATCTAACAATAATAATTTAGATAAAATATAGAAATATTTGATTATAATTATCATATAAAATTTATGTGTAGTCAGATAATACCTATAGAAATCAATAAATAATAATAATATAACCATACTTACCTACTAATATTGGAAATTGATTTCTAGATTATGAAATATAGTTATTTCAAATAAATTTTATGATATAGACAGTTTATCTGTTCTTATTCAAATGTTATTAAGCAATAAATTTGTTTGCACAACCAGACAATAATTAAAATAAGTTTATTTAATTTAAGTTAAATTAAAATTTCTTAATAAATAAATATCAATTATATGATTAAAAATATGAATATGTAATGAATAGATCATAAAACATCAATATATATATATATATATACAATCTAATTGAATATACAATATATCATTGATTGATAATAATTTGAAATGTTCATATGTGATAGTCTATTAATTTCCAATTTTTTAATAATAAAATGCTAAATATATATGCCTGTATCATAAATGTGATGCAAGATATTCCTACTTTCGAAAATATAAGAGAGTTTAAGATATAAATCTTTTATATAATATGTACATATATATATATATATATATATATATATATATATATAATAAAATAATAAGTTTAATGGTAACAAATTGTTATAAACAATCCTTAAATTCGCAGAAGTACTTTTGGTTAATTTTTTAATCCTGCCTCAACTGCCATTAAATTAAAAAAACAAAGCAGAAACAAATGTTATCAATTGAAATTCCACAAATCTTGTATTTTAAAGTTAAAGATTTAATGACAGCAGGTTTTAAATTTAAATCTACAAAAAATAAAATTACTAAATTTCATAATAATATAAATAATATTATATCACATATTCAATTTCCTAGAATTACCATTCCTTACATTTCCAAAATATCTAACAGAAAATTAATGCATTAATCAATAAGTTTAAAATATGATTTAGAACTCCTAATTCTAACAGATTGATCAACAACCCAAAAGATCATATTGATTGATCATTCACCCCACATACAGTATATTCCATATCATGCCCTCAAGATGGATGCCAAGCTGTATATTATGGTGAAACTAAATCTACTATTAATACTAGACTTGCTCAATACCTATACACTTACAATAGAGGTCAGAAGAATAACAATACTTCTGTACTTCTTGAGCATGCCATGAATTCTGGATACAATTTTACACCTGCTAATCCTGTAATTTTATGCACAGAATTGAATAATCATAAGAGAAAAATAAAAGCATTCTATATTAATGGAAATATTAATGCTATAAATAGAAAAGACACTTGCTTTGATATATCAAAGAAATGGAACACGTATCACATGCTAATTTAAATATCTTTGCATATATTTTATTATATATTTTTAAGAAAGCTATTATTATGAGGCATGGATCCTTGAAAACATTCAGCTTATTATTATAATTTATTTATAACTTTTTTATTAAACTTTACTTATAAGTTTTTGTGTTTTTTAATCATTAATCTTTAAAAATGTTTTAATTATTTAATCATCTGACCATTCTTTTCATCATTGTATTTTGATTCTTTTAAAAAAATTCTTTTACTTTACTCAACTTCCATTATTAACCTTCAAATACATTATTTTATTTCATTTGTTGAAACTTATTCCCATCATTTACTCTCAAAATATATTTTATTTTATTTTCATTTTTTGTATAATCCAGGTATATATTTATTATTATGTCTTTTTTCTGTTACCTAAAAATCTGTCCAATTATTGTAGCTTTTCTTAATGTTTGTCAGACAGCTCTTTTGGATTTTTTACATACCTGCCTGGATCAGGAAATTGTGACCTATTCCAAAGCTTGGCTTGGTGTTCCAGGTGATTCATTTTTGGCTCTTTGTGGGTGTATTTATTATCATCTCCTTTTCTATAATTACATCTCCCTATATCTATTTTTTTTATCCCAATCATTTTTATATAAGCCTAAATCTATAATATTTATATTTTCCTCTTTTTCAAAGAGTTTAACTCCTTTTTTTGGCTTCATAATCTGACCTTATGCTGTTGAATGCTTTAAGAAACTCAGCCATTTTCTCAGCTGCTTTCATTTCAGCATAATTTTATTTTTACAACTTCCTTTACATTAACAGGGCTATTCTTTAAATGCAAGTACATATTTGCATTTTTCTGTTTTATATTGTCAATATTTATGCTCTTCTTGATTTTTAAATTAACTGTGTCCTCTTTCCTGCTTAATTTTACTATGTTAACTTCTTCTGTTGATTTATTTATATCTGATACTTTTCTTTTTTATTTTTTTTGTTTATTTTCCAATCTAACTATTCTCTTTACTATCTTTCTCCATATCTATTCTTATGCCTTCTATTATTTTTCTATTCTGACATTGTACTATAATGATTTTCAACATTCACTGTTCTATTTCTTTTCTCAGCATTTCTGTCTGTCTTTCCTTATTATATCCTTGCAATCTTATGATTTCTTTTGTCTATATACCCTTCCTCCATTTCCTCATTTGCCTCTCCTTTCCACTGTTTGTGTTTTCTTTGTTACTTTGAGTCTCCATTTTAGCTTTGGCCCTAGTGTGCATTAATTTCTAGTTTTTCTTTTATAACTTTTATTTACTATATAATATTCTTATCCTTCTTCTTTAAAAACAACTTAATTTGAATGAAGTATTTGACCAACTCCAAACCTTTTAGTTTTTTCTAATGATCACCTGACTATCAATATTCCATATATATAAAACAATATTTATCTGTCTAGTCTCCCTTCTTTTTATTTACCTTTTATATGTATTTTCTATTTTTCATATTACAATTTGTTTGCTTTGGCCTGTTCTCTTTTCATACTGCTCACCAACTTCATTATTATTATTATTATTATTATTATTATTATTATTATTATTATTATTATTATTATTATTATTATTATTATTATTATTATTATTATTATTATTATTATTATTATTATTATTATTATTATTATTATTATTATTATTATTATTATTATTATTATTATTATTATTATTATTATTATTATTATTATTATTATTATTATTATTATTATTATTATTATTATTATTATTATTATTATTATTATTATGCACTTTTGCATTTATCTGGATTTCTAGTTTTTAATTTTTAATTTTTATTATTATTTTAATCTAAGATTTTAATTCTGCTGGAAATTTGTGGCATCTTGCACCCACATTGAATGACATTTACACTGGATTCACAGAATATTCTTGTTTAATTGGATTTAAATATCTTTCATATTTTTTCTAAACACAATTTCAATATCTTTGGGAATCTAAAGACTTTAACAAGTTTTAATATTTTTTTTACTTTAATATCTGGTTTAACTATCTTTAATACTATTGGAACAGACTGTCCTTTCAAGAAGAGGGAAGGATACCATTGATAGCACAGCCATTAATGTTACCCATGGCTAGACTGGGCTATAAAAAGCACAACATGATGATGTTTCTGACCATGGCCAATTTTGACTGCTGAACTCAAACCCTGCCATCCAAAGCACTTTATTTGTTTTGAGCTGAAGCTCAGGCACCAGCCAAACATATGTTATATAGTTGGCATGTTTCAGACAACAGGCACACAATCCAGCTCTTGACACATCCCAAGCTAGCTCCTCTTTTCAGTTGTGAGGGGGGATCTTTGGCACATTTATCTAACACATATAACTATTTAAAAACTAATTTACTGGTGATACAGTTACAATTAGAGAGAGAGAGAGAGAGAGAGAGAGAGAGAGAGAGAGAGAGAGAGAGAGAGAGAGAGAGAGAGAGAGAGAGAGAGAGAGAGAGAGAGAGAGAGAGAGAGAGAGAGAGAGAGAGAGTAAATCAAACCAATATTTATTTTGCACACTCTCATATAAATATAACATAATATAAACTTTACACAAGAACTGTTAAAGATTACTTTAGGCTATAATTATAATAGTTCATTAATTTCATTAACACATATATAATAGGAGAAGAAAAGGTTCAATTTCCCATGTGTTTCCTTGTCACTTGTTAACTACCAACTTTTTGGCCTTTTGTTTTCCATCGATGGTTTCTTGTTTCCTTTCTGTTCTTCAGGTTGACAATGGGAGAGAGAGAGTACCAACAGCTTACATATCACAGATCAGGCATTGGGACAAGATTGAGGATATCTTATAGTACCGAGGACTTGGGCTTGAAAACCAGCTGTACACTTCCTGAATGTTGATATGTTAACCTTCAGTAATGAATGTGATGAGTAACAAGCGTATTGGAAACATGGACAGTTTTTCCAACAACCTTTTCTGATTGACTTCTCTTCTTTATTTTGAATAATAATATTATCACAATTGAGCATTAATAATAATAGCAATAATACTTATACTCTGAAGTTGCATAATAATCTGACTACCTAATAATTTCTTTCTCCTTTAATCTTTTATACTTTTTCCTGCCATTGTTTTATCTTTATCATGAGTTAGATCAAGTTTAATTAATTCTTGCATTTTCTACTATCTAATCTCATTTTGAGATTAATCTAACTATCTGATCATTTTATAATGATGAAATAGTTTGTATGGTTTTAATTAATTTAAATGTTAGTTCTAATTTTCTTTTATCAGACAGTAATCTTTTACTAATTACATTTAAAAGTTTTCCCTTTTCAAATTGCTTTTGTTTTGATTTTTTTTTACATTTACTTATTATTATATATTTTTTTCATACATACATTTTTTTTCTGTAATTTATAAAGAGGAGAGCTAATTTCAACTTTTATTTTAGAATATCCCCCCCCCCCACTCCAATTCTAAATTTTTACATTTTTTTAAAAAATGTATATGCAATCATTTACTTTTGATACTATTACATTTCTTAAAAAGAAAGTTGTTTACATTATTTTTTTTCCTTTTCTCTACTTCACTTTATTATAAATTAATCACTTCCTTCTTCTTTTTTCTCTAAAATGAAGATATATAATGTGATTATATGTGTAGCTTTAACATATATATTTCACTAACGTTACAATATATATTTATATATTTAAAAAATACATATATAAATGAATCTATTATTTGTAATATAAATTTAAAAACAAAACAAAAAATAAATACTTATTGTGATAAAATCTTTTTAAACTTCCAATATATATAATATATTTGAAGTTAAATTTTTAATTACTAAAAAATGAATCTTTCAATTAAAATAATAATTACTATAACACAAGATATAAGTTTAAACTTAGGAAAAACATAGCTCTTTCATATTTTAATATGTGAATAGATTACTAATTAACTATATATATTATTTGTCAATAAATAAACTTACATTTTAAATAAAGATGAAATATATATATATTAATAATGACAAATATAAATAAACAACCTGAATAAAAGTCTTTAAATACTGTATTCCCAGCATAGCATCACAGTTCCAATGTTTACTTTTTGAACTACGAAACCAATAGTATGTCTTTATTCCATAGAAGATAAAATGTATTTGTGAGAATTTTTAAATTCAAAGCACATTTTGTTGATTCTGATATTTTATGTATATATTCAAATTATTTCTTTAAATAATAATTATTTGTCTCATAAGAAGTTACACACATAAACATTATTTTATATTTACATTAATATGAAGAGAAATCCTTTCATAAGCAAGTATTATTTAAAAATAATATGAATAAATTGATGTTAGTTTTTATCTAGGGCAATACAATGAAAATTAAAATGATTCATACCTCAAAAAAATTTGATCAAGCAATTTAATAAAATCACACAAGCAAATAAATATGACTTCTGTACACCTTCTGCTGTTTGTATTCAATCTATAAAGCATATGTAACATCCATTTTAAATGATAAAATATTCAGATGATTTATGTAATAAAGCAATTTTGTGAGTTGTTATAATAAATTTTCATTTTCTCATAAAATTTCATCAATAAGCTACCCCAGTTCATAGGACAGACAATGTTAATTCTTACTCCTCCATTTGATTAAGTCAATTATATACTTTTAAGGAAAATAAAAAACATCATGCAAATAAATTTATACATTACTTTCATTCAAAGCAAACACACAGAGAGAGAAGTATGAGTTCAAATTTTTCAGTCCTATGTATAAGATTTCTTTATTAATGTTAGTGTAATCATAGTAATTATCTATATCCACTCTATCTTGAAGCATTCTTTTAATAAAATTGTATTATTCACCAATTAAAAATAAATATTTTAGAATTATTATATAAAATATAAATTCATGTTTTCCAATAGCAATACTATTTTTCATCTTAATAAATATTAAACAATCTACATCATATTTCAATATATTACACTGGAAATATATTTTTATACATATCTCCTAGTATAATATTATACAAATAAAAAAAACAAATATATTTGTAATATTAAACATTTATTTGTACTGTTTATTATTTACTATCATGAATGAAATAGTTAAGGCTTTACTTCATTAGCATTTGAAATCAATTAATATATGTGCTCTGCGCACAGATAATGAAGCTATTCAATGTACTAAAATTATCAAATTTTACTGTAACATCTGCATATGAATTTGCATAAAATTTGCATTAATATTATAGTTATTAATCAAATACAAGTTGCTATGAATATGGGACTATAAACTGTCCTGAAAGCGCTTGGTGGTAAAATTTGATAATTTTTAGTACATTGAATAGCTTCATTATCTGTGCGCAGAACACACACACACACACATATATATATATATATATATATATATATATATATATATATATCATGAATGAAATAACAAAAATAAAATATATAATAAAAAATTAATAATTTCATCCAAACCATATGCTTTATTATTCACATATATAAAGTCAATGTACGTTCTTACAATACAATTAATAATAAACAATTTTATATTAATATTATCATTGTAATAGCAACACAGTTAATATATCATAAGTTAATGTATCCATTATCCAAAAATCAAACAACAAATACAAAAAAAAATATGACTGGCATCTTACCACATATTGAAATACATCTCCAATTTCAGTTGGCACAATATATATATATTGATATGAAAATTTTTACAGGTTGCATATATAAAAGACATATTTTTCAGGTTCATCCATGTTAAAAAATTTAAATATTGATATAGCGACATTTCGACTTGATCACACAAGTCATCCACTCTGATGACTTGTGTGATCAAGTTGAAATGTCGCTATATCAATATTTAAATTTTTTAACACGGATGAACCTGCAAAATATGTCTTATATATATATATCTCAAATAAAATATATTTATAAATGAGCTCAGACATGTGCATTTAATAATAGAAAAATATTCCAGTTATTAATTACTTTAAATTTATAAGACTAAATCATTTTAACAGCATATAAATAATATAAGGATCAGTATGATACATATACATAGATACTCACACAAGTGTTTTATTGTATCATTTTTCACTTATTATTAACTTGCTTTCAAAATATATTGTTACATTATTTCATTAAGTATAAATCATAAACTTAAATATGCTATGTATATGTGCACACGTGTATTTTATGGTATAAAAAATATGTCCGTTATTAATTCTTAACTTGCTTCTAAATTATTCTCTAGGATACATGAATATAAATATATAACAACTTAATGATTATTATTATTATTATTAGAGGTTTTATTTATATTTCATGCAGTAAAAATAAAACAATTTTGTACACTTACTTTAAATCGATCAAGTCCATGAACAAAACAAAATTTGATAGAATAAATCCCCCCCCCCCCAAAAAAAAAAAAAAAACTTGAACAAATTCTCTTTTTACTCTGACTTTCAGTTTCACAATCTTTTGAAAACTAGAAGTTTTTTTCAGTTTTATTTCCATTAATATCTGTACTTAATATCTGTACTTTATGTCTATTTTTTAATGTAAATCAATGTTTAAAAGAAATATACTTTTTTTGCCATAGAAATATTTATTCTTCATTAACGACGGAATTAAATATTATTCTTATTTAGACAACATTTGTTTGGCTAAGTGCATTTTCTGTGCCAGGAACCATACTCATAGTTATCTTATTTTGTTCCATTGCTGTTTTTATACTATTTTTTATTATTCTATTTATGTAAATGGGCTCATTTATGGATTCCACCTGTATGATAATTGGATGCTATTTCTTCTTTTGTCTATAACATTCTGGGATTAGCCATATACCTTGCTTCCATTACATTTTTCTTTTTGTCCTTGCATTCTAAGTAAACTGTATTGATGCTTTAAGCCCATTTACATAATTAAAATAATAAAGAATACTGTAAAAGCAGCAACCCAGAAAAATGAGATAGCTATAAATATGTTGCTTGGCACCAAATGTCCACTTAGCCAAACAAATATTGCATGAAAGAATAACTCACTTGGACAGACATATTAATATGTATAAAAAATTATTACATATAAAATAAAGTGAGTTAGTAAATTTTTTTAACATTAAATTTCTTCCATCTGTGATTTTATATATAAGTAGATCAGTCTCACTTGTAGATTTCTTTATAAAACATTCTGTTTGGAATACTCTTATTTATAGATTGTCTTACAGAAATATTTTGCTTAACAGTAAGAGAAAATTTGCTTTTTTATGGCTTTCAATTCATATTTATTTCCAAGTACTAAAAATAATGATTGCACAAATATGGCCTATGGATCAATACAGAGAACATTGTTGAGTATGTATATCTCTGGCTGTTCCACACCCTATGAGTATAAAGTCTGATTGGAACAACTTTCTTTTTAACTCCATACAAATTAATGACCAGAAACAAAAATCAGACCATAATGATAGTACAGTGGTTGTTATTATCTTACTTTTCATCAAAATATTGGTTCAAATAATTTTTTTATTAATTTTTTTTTAATTCTTAAATATAAACATATTGAACACAACTTTTATAATTACATGCCCCTAATGCAAACACTTTTGTTTACCCAAATATATATTTTTTCCTTTTTGTTACATTAAAAATTTAGAATTTTGTCAGAATCAAAAAATAAATTAAACAATACATTTAATAAAGAGTTTTTTTCTTTTACATTTTAAATAATTTATATCAAAATATCATAAATACTAGAATTTATTTGATTATATTAAAGTCATTGTAAACTTTATTTTAATATTTATATAATTAATTTTTGTGTTTAACCATTTCTCATTTTTTAAATACTTTAAATTCATATGCATAAAATATACATATAATATCAATACCATTTATCTACCTAGTATTAGATTATTTAATGTTATTACAAATCATTTGATTTAATTATAGTCTAGTTTTGCATTATACATTAATTGATATATATTGTAACGGTATATATAATTCAGAACCTCACTTGGATGCGCCATATTAACGGTATACCCCCTCTCAACAAGATAAGTTAAGGAGTCGCATCTCACTATAGTCAGATTTAAGGTCTTCATATAGGATGCCACGAATGATGTGATTTAATTTTGATATAAAACTATATTTGTTCCCAATAACTAATTTATTATTTTTAAAAAATTATTATACCCAACCACATCAAATCAATTTTCACCTTAATTAACTTTACCGTTATGCTCAGATTTCGAACTCCGGGAAGTTTAACACTTTACTCTCTTCAGGGGTTCCTATCAATATTTTAAAGTAATATTAACAACGAATCTCACTAACTCTTTAATTCAAATAAAACAAAATTGAAGACTTCATTTAATATAAAAAACATACTTATTTATTTAACACTTAAATAATTTAAATTTTACAATATATATAAAAAAAATTTATATATCTACCTCCTTATATTAAAAATATAAACATTCTCTTTGCTTACGGTAGATATATTTTCTAAACCTATACGCTACGTGATTTTACAATTTATTTAAAATATAAGTATCCTAATATTTAGACAATTATATTAATGCTAATTTACACTAATTAGATAATACAAATAATAATCCAATTATTTGTATATAACACCTTCATTCGTTAAAATGATTGTCAGTCAAGTTATATTTATTAATATAAAAATATATACTTCACAACAATGTTAATCATTTATTTCTTTATCACACATTACATTTATTAGTCTATTTTGATTAGTATAAACAATGTAGTGTCATGTCATGGAAAATAATATGTGGATTCAAAAATAGTTTAATATCTTACCTCTAAGTTCACATTATCCCGTTCCCAAAATTAACATTTATTAACCGATATTTAAATCTTTATTAATCATAAATAAAAACAAAAATATTCTAAATTATTAATTCTCTACGATGATAAAGAAAATGAAATTAACTTTTCCTAATTATAATTTTTCAAAAATCCCAAATGGCATTTATAAAAGTTAATGTTCCTCGTAAGAATGAAAATCCTTCGAAGACGCAGTTTTTTGATTCCTTTGTTGTTAAACATTAAAGAGAATAATATTAGGATATCCTAAGTTGACATTTAGTTTCCTCTTTATATTCATCTTCTTAATATAAAGTTCCTTCATTAATATTTATAATTCCATTTTGAAGATCTAATTTTTATAATTTTAAGGCATTCATAATTCCATTTTGAAGATCTAATTTCTTTATAATTCTAAAGCATTCGGCAATGATGTTATTCCCACATATATGTTTGATTAGGCAAGTGCATTTTATCTATCCCATGATAAATATTTGTGTTCTAGCCACTCTGCATTTTCTTTATAATGAAAAGTACATAAAATTTGAATGAAGTTTTTATAAACATGTTCTTTTTTTTTAAGACGCTGTTTAGATTTTAAAACGTAATTCAAACAATTTTTTCTATAAAACACAAAAATATATTTAGATTACTTTCATTGAACAAGTATAAGAAACTTCTTTTAATGAGTATTAAATTGTTTAAAATATAAACTTCAGCTTACACTGTTATTTGTAATCAAACGTAGTAAAAGTTTTTATGAAAATATAGCTGATAAAAATAGAATCCTTATTCTTCTAATAACAAGAATAGAAAAAATATTTCATGTCTCGCTCCATCAGCTCGCTGAAGCATACCCATTCTCATTGTTGCAATAACAATTAGATATTAAAACACTAAGTTAATTTCACTTCCTTTAATTCGATAAACTGTGAACCCAGAAGTCATTTATCACCTTGTCAACAGTCTTTTGTCAACAACGTCATTTTTCATTTTAAAGAATGAAAAATAGTAACTTTATATATTTATTTTCATAAGTATAATAATAATGTAAATATAATCTATACATATTGATTACATAAATGTATGAGTATGTATGAGTATATATATACTCCTACAATATATATATATTGTAACGTTTATTTATATACGTTGCAAATATATTGGCATTTGGTAGAAGCTAAAAAAATAAAAGTAGATTTGGATTTTTAATTGACTATAATTTTTTTAAAAATAACGTACAATGAAAGTTAAATTTTTCTTTCATATTTTTTTTACTTAACTGGAAATAAAAGTAGAATTAGAGAGAACAAAAGAATTCCAAAAGCAAGTAAAAAGATAAGCTAAAAGAAAAATATTTTAGCTAATTAAACATGGCCGAAAACTTGATAAAAAAATGAGAACTTAGTAATTGAAAAATGATAAAGACTGTATAAGATTATAAACACAAAAGAAGTCCGACAACGGGACCTCGAGTATAAAAAGGAGGGATTCGGTTGGAGGAACGTCTTGGTTTAGCTGATATTCTTTTGGTTGGTTTTGGATTAGAGAATCCAGACCACTCTACGATGAAGAAGTTATTCATACGAGAGTAGACCGGAGCTTTAGCTGACATCATTACCGATGGACAACAGAGAAGCTTACGCGACTAGCCTATGGAACCAGCACCAAGATCAACTAATAATCAAAGGCCGTGAGCTCAATTCAACCCCGAAAAACTATGCATAGTTATCTACAACCTTCGTGAATTCACAAAGCTTACCGGTAAGTTAAGACTACTTATTCCTGATTATGACAAAATTAAGCGTTTGCAAACAAGTCTTAAAATAATCCCGATAGAGACTTTGATTTTTTCTATACAAGAGACTTTTGTTTATACCAGAACTTTTTAATTAATTATTTTATTTTATTGATTGTGTCATATTTGAATTAATATGTGTTCTCTCTGATTTACTTGATTAGGAATCCTCATTTTAACTTAAACAGATTTTTAATCTGTTATAATAATAAAAATATTTCTAACTTCAATTTTCATTTGTTTGTTATTAATAATAGTTATTATTTTTTATTATTAAATCTATTAGTAGTTTAATAAGATTTAAAAATGTACTTTACCTTTGCCAATATGTTTGAATAAGCCCAGGAATAATAATCTTAAAAAAAAGATAATTCTAGTTTACCGCAAAATTACCGATTCTTAAAATCTAAGACCAATAATTTTAAAAATATTTTATTTTTTTTTATTTGCGAGACATGCTGGTGACAGATATCAGCGGTCTTTTTAGAATAAAAAGACCTGGCGCCTATCAAATAAATTAAAAGCTGATCTCATCAATAGCATAATTCTCAACCATCAATAGGCCGAAGTTGATCAGGAAAAATAGCTGTGTGTAGAATTAAAATAAAACTTTTTTTATTATTTTGATACAGCTTGATCAGCACACGCTCAAATATACATTTGGGGCGTATAGTGGTCTAGTAAAACGGAAAACGATACAATGGCGACCCAACTCGGGCTTCGATTTAACAACTACAACCTGAGATGAGTTGTAATGATAAAGAACATTACAATGATGACTCAAAGAAACTCACAGCCGGAAAATAAATTATGATTTTTTTGAAAAAAAAAAAAATTATAAAAAAAAAACTAACTAATTAAACCCTGATTATTAAAATATGAAAGAAGATATTTTTTTTAATATGACTTCCAGAAAGAAAAAATATATATGTATATTTTTTTTATATATGTCTAAAAACACGATCGTGGCTGATGTAGACGTAAGTCACAAGTATTTGACCGGGTAGGCGGTTACTGAAGAGGGGAATAACATAGCCCCGAGTCCTTATCCGCAGTATATGAACATAAGACCATCCTTAAATGCTCGTCAGACTATTTCTAGCAGAGATCCCAATAAAGGGGAAGGCGGATCAAGTTGGACCAAGTTGCCACGAGCCTGTAAGACTCAGAACGATGAGCAACGCTCGTTTGTGCTTATAACTTGGGCTTCTTATCGTTAATATTACACTAAAGCGGATAGGACACAGATGAATGTTGAAATATTTTCCATTCCCGCCGTGTTAGACCTAAAAGTGGGCATTAAAGCCGAACGTCGCTTGTGAATGAGTCTACACAATATATCAGCACGCTACTACAGAAAAAAAAATATGAATATGAATTTAAAAAACTTAAGAATAAAATTAGTGTAAACCCCTATTTTATTCTCATCTCCTGGCACTGGTGGTATTGTAACGTTTATTTATATACGTTGCAAATATATTGGCATTTGGTAGAAGCTAAAAAAATAAAAGTAGATTTGGATTTTTAATTGACTATAATTTTTTTTAAAAATAACGTACAATGAAAGTTAAATTTTTCTTTCATATTTTTTTTACTTAACTGGAAATAAAAGTAGAATTAGAGAGAACAAAAGAATTCCAAAAGCAAGAAAAAAGATAAGCTAAAAGAAAAATATTTTAGCTAATTAAACATGGCCGAAAACTTGATAAAAAAATGAGAACTTAGTAATTGAAAAATGATAAAGACTGTATAAGATTATAAACACAAAACACCTGCGCAGAAGTCCGACAACGAGACCTGGAGTATAAAAAGGAGGGATTCGGTTGGAGGAACGTCTTGGTTTAGCTGATATTCTTTTGGTTGGTTTTGGATTAGAGAATCCAGACCACTCTACGATGAAGAAGTTATTCATACGAGAGTAGACCGGAGCTTTAGCTGACATCATTACCGATGGACAACAGAGAAGCTTACGCGACTAGCCTATGGAACCAGCACCAAGATCAACTAATAATCAAAGGCCGTGAGCTCAATTCAACCCCAAAAAACTATGCATAGTTATCTACAACCTTCGTGAATTCACAAAGCTTACCGGTAAGTTAAGACTACTTATTCCCGATTATGACAAAATTAAGCGTTTGCAAACAAGTCTTAAAATAATCCCGATAGAGACTTTGATTTTTTCTGTACAAGAGACTTTTGTTTATACCAGAACTTTTTAATTAATTATTTTATTTTATTGATTGTGTCATATTTGAATTAATATGTGTTCTCTCTGATTTACTTGATTAGGAATCCTCATTTTAACTTAAACAGATTTTTAATCTGTTATAATAATAAAAATATTTCTAACTTCAATTTTCATTTGTTCGTTATTAATAATAGTTATTATTTTTTATTATTAAATCTATTAGTAGTTTAATAAGATTTAAAAATGTACTTTACCTTTGCCAATATGTTTGAATAAGCCCAGGAATAATAATCTTAAAAAAAAGATAATTCTAGTTTACCGCAAAATTACCGATTCTTAAAATCTAAGACCAATAATTTTAAAAATATTTTATTTTTTTTTATTTGCGAGACATGCTGGCGACAGATATCAGCGGTCTTTTTAGAATAAAAAGACCTGGCGCCTATCAAATAAATTAAAAGCTGATCTCATCAATAGCATAATTCTCAACCATCAATAGGCCGAAGTTGATCAGGAAAAATAGCTGGGTGTAGAATTAAAATAAAACTTTTTTTATTATTTTGATACAGCTTGATCAGCACACGCTCAAATATACATTTGGGGCATATAGTGGTCTAGTAAAATGGAAAACGATACAATATATATATATATGAAAATAATAAATATACAAACTAACTAGAGGAAAAATAAAAACAATAAAAACACAGAATTACTTCTATAAAAAAACTTTTATATTTCAACCAACAGACTGGTTTTCATCAGAAAACAAAATGACCATTTTGTTTTCTGATGAAAAAGTTTATATATATATATATATATTGAGCCGGATTGATTTCCGATTCAATTGTTTTATTACTAAAATTAAAAAGGGAAAACAACTTCATTTTCATTAAATGTCTAATGCTCAATTTTTTATTATTATTTAAAACACATACGCATTTATATTTTAAAATAGATTATTTAATGTTTATAAAATTGATTGTAAAATAGTTTACTTTCACCATCTGTTTTAATCAATTTGATTAAAAACAGGCAAGCTTGCTAATTATATATTCCTGTTGCTTTTATTGTAATTATTTTTAAAGTTAATTCTAAAAAAAAAAAGCGGATATTTAGTTTTGTATTTGTCGTTTTTGTTTCAATTATCCCTGGTTGGAAGTCTTAAATTAGATTGAGCCGGAAATTAATATTTGCCCTGCCTGGAATATAGAATGGACACTAATGAAAGTTTTGCGCTGGAAATGTAGCAAGGCAAAGATAGCCCGCCAATTTTTGGAGAGAGAAGAGATTCATTATAGGATACACACTTGGTTTAAGGACTGCTAAGAGTCAGATGGTTTTGAGTAGCTATTCAGACATTTAATTGCCTGCTAAAAACTTAAATAATTAAGGACAAACTTCGTTGCTGTGCAAGATGTCAAAATCTACCACTATGGGTTTTGCCATCATTAGAATGTCTTGCTAATTTAAACAAAGGATGGACCCAAGACTACCAGCTCTCCTTCACTCATGCCATGAGCCTCTAAAATAAACACTGCCTCTACCTTGCTGCTGTCAAAGGACCTGAAAGATGAACTATTATCAAAAGTATGCACTCATCACTAAATCACTAGGACTCTGCCTTACCGTAAGCTAAACTTTTTCCTATTCTAGCCAGGGTAAATAAATTGCATTTAATTAAATCTCTGCTCAATCTAATGATAAATATGTTTTAAAATGGTATTGTTTTTTTTTATTATTTATTATCTGTATGTACTCTTTTCTAGTATTTAAAGTGTGTCTTGGAATCTTAGTTTTAAGATTCCAAGTTTGTTTGCAATTGTCGTTTATCAGAGGGTACATTAGAAGATTGTATTTTATATGTTTAATATATACCTGATTATTTCGTTAACTATTACAAAACACATTGGCAGTTTTCATAATCTTTATTTATTTACCTGCCCTTAGTTGTACAATAAAGAATCTTTAAACATGTTTCATTTGTGCTGTTTGTGCAAACAACAAAATCTTTTTGCTGGCTATTCATCAAGTTATTTCTTCGGGTTATCTGAAAATAGTCTATTTCTTTCTGGATTATGTAAGATCATAATCAAATATCTGTTGCTGTCTTGTAGGTGAGATCAACCATGTTTACTTTGAATGTAGTATTATGTGCAGTAGTCCTGTGATGTTTTAATGACAGTAATTAGAATATTACTGCTCAGACGTCCGTGCTGGTTACGTCGATTTCTGGCGGGACAGTAACTGTTTTATTATCCCTGATTCAGGAAGCTAGGGTTGTTGTTTGTTTTTGTAATTTTACAACTGGCCAGCAAGAAGATATTTTCCTAACCCTTTCTTCTATTTTAAGTGAGATAATTTTGCTGCCAAAATGTTTTATGCTTTCATGTTTGTCGTACTCTTGTACACTTTCTGGTAAATATGCGTATGTTAACATAAGTCACTTTTATATTCATGGCTAGATGTCTTCACTCTATTGCACAACTTTTAATAAAATTAATAAATTGTTTAAACTTAATTTGGCTGACGTTTGTCTTTGTGCTTTGATTTCTCAACTGTCTAAATAATATTTAAGATATCTTGTTCCTCCCTGAGTGTAGTTCGGTGCCTTTTGATTCACATATCCTGTTCACCCTAAAATAAATGTCTAGTTCCTATTTTTGCACTAGTGGTACTCCTGGGGTAAGAATATGCGAATCTCAAAGATCTTTCTCCCGTTACAACATATATATATATTGTAGCCCTTGGATTTGCGCAAGGCTCCATTTTTTGGATTGACTAATAATGTTTAACAAAAATTTTCCTCATAGTTTGTATATATTTTTTTTATTCAATAGACAAACTTTTTAGACAAGGCTAGGTTTGAACACATATTCATAGGGATTGCATACATTTTACTTGGGAAGCAATCTAAACATTTGTCATTAAAATATTTCTAGGTAAAAGATTGTTTGATTTAATATTGATTTATGGGGACAATTTAATATTACTGATGATTTATTAAATAGACAATATTTATATATCATTTAACAGTTGGAGTGAAAAAAAAGAAAGGGGGATGTACAGTTTTTAAAACTACTTTAGAGAGTAAAAATAGATAGCCATAGTTTTACACGGATACGTTAGAACTAAATCATTCATGAAATTAAGATATAAATTGTAAAAAAAAAATTGATTTAAGGATTAAAATATTAAACAATCGGTTTAATTAAAAAAATTATATATGTGAAATATATGTGTGTGTATTTGATCTGGTTATAGATTTTAATTATAAAGTTCACACTTAAATAATAGTTATTCCATGTCTCTCATGAAGAAGTACTCTAAAGAAGAAATTAATTTGTTTTAATAGTCTATTCATAGCAGCCAAAATTTTGGTCAAGATTCTGAGTTTGAAGTTGGGCTGCTATACATTTTTTTATTATTATAATAGAAAAAGTAAAAGGGGGTAGAGAGCTTTCTGTTATTTATTCTTAGGAGAGAGCTTTCTGTCATTTGTTCTTTGATGTGATTTTCATGAGTGTAGAATTACTAAAGTAATTACTAAAGTGATATCTATAATGAAAAGAATTTAAGTTTAGAATTAATTGGTGATTATCTATTGGAATGCAGATATGAATGGGGCATGCATTTTTTTTGAGAGAGAAAGAGAGCAGAACTTTAAAATGACAAGAAAGAAAAAGAAATGATAGGCAATTAATCACAAAAACACTGACCAGAGACAGTCAGAATGGTCAATGTAATGTCATATTAGGGAGGAGTGGAGTGAGATGCCAAACTATAAGAGTTCTATCTCAATAACTTTAGCTGGTGGCTGGTTTTATTTCAATCTCTCGCAAGTTTTCTTGTTATAGGTTTTAGAGAGATCTTGGCTGAAAAAGTTTAAAAAGAAACATTTTTTTTAGAAAAGAAAATCATTTATTATTATTATTTTGTCTGTCTCTTGAAGAAATGAACTTTGCCAAATTTAATAATAGGGAAAAAGCAATGACTCTCAAATAAAGTTTAAATTAGGTATACATCATATCCCTGGAAGTTAATCAATATCATAATTGTCTCTACTAATTTATCAGAAATCAGCAAAAGGTACAAATTTAAACTACAGAAAATAAGAAAATCTAAATTTTGATTTCACATATAAAGCATTAAATTTGAATATAATTTTATATAAAGTGTTAAATATGAATATTAATTGAACTAAAAAAAATGAAACAAGAAGTGGACTCATATATTTAAAAAATTAAAACAAGTTCTACTCGACTATAATCCACAGAAATCAAGATAAGAAAACCTTCACAGTAGCTTAAAAACATTATACCTTTGAACATAGGAATCGAACACTATCATAAGGTCTCTTTCAACATAATGTCATATGTGTACACAAACCAGCCAAAGAAAGGAAAAACAGGAAAAATGGAAATAGGAATCTAAAGGACATTTCTGGAGAACTATTTAAGTATATTTTTATTATTATTGCTATTCTTGTAGAATGTTTAATTAAAAAAAAAAGAAAGGAAAAGAGTGTTTTTATGATTTATTATATATATCCATTTTAAAATTAATTCATGTACGAGCTTATTAAATGCTTTCATCATCATCATCATCATTATTATTATTATTATTATTATTATTATTATTATTATTATTATTATTATTATTATTATTTAAAATTAAGAGCGTGCTAATAGCTCTAAACAAGCTTTTTTTTTATTTATGATAAATGCTACTACAAGAAAAGACATTCAAATTATTTTTATCTTGGATTGTCCCCATCCCCAGACCGGTTTCGACCTATGGGTCTCTTCAGTGTTTAGAATATATGGAGTATCTGAATTAAGTTCAGGCCCATATGATTTTTTCAGTTGGAGAGCTGACTTTAAAGACATGTAGATGTCTAAAAGTTTCAGATCTTCTAACAATTAACTTTTAGATAAATGCTTTGCTTGAGTTGGTTTTTTAAATCTAATGTCCCAACTCCTCACTGAAGAGACCCATAGGTCGAAACAGGTCTGGGGATGGGGACAATACAAGATAAAAATAAATTGAATGTCTTCTCTTGTAGTAGCATTTATCATAAATAAAAAAAAGCTTGTTTAGAGCTATTAGCATGCTCTTAATTTTACATATTTGTAAGTGCAAGCTATATATAAGTCATGTGACATCTGACTTGTTATTATTACTATTATTATTTTGCTATTGTGGCTTTGGCTAAATTAAATGGCTAAGCCTACTAATATATGGAGTATATGAATTAAGTTCAGGCCCATATGATTTTTTCAGTTGGAGAGCTGACTTTAAAGACATGTAGATGTCTAAAAGTTTCAGATCTTCTTCTAACAATTAACTTTTACATAAATGCTTTGCTTGAGTTGGTTTTTTAAATCTAATGTCCCAACTCCTCACTGAAGAGACCCATAGGTCGAAACCGGTCGGGGGATGGGAACAATCCAAGATAAAAATGAATTGAATGTCTTCTCTTGTAGTAGCATTTATCATAAATAAAAAAAAGCTTGTTTAGAGCTATTAGCATGCTCTTAATTTTTCATATTTGTAAGTGCAAGCTATATATAAGTCATGTGACATCTGACTTCTTCTTCTTCTTCTTCTTCTTCTTCTTCTTCTTCTTCTTCTTCTTCTTCTTATTATTATTATTATTATTATTATTATTATTATTATTATTATTATTATTATTATTATTATTATTATTATTATTATTATTATTATTATTATTATTATTATTATTATTATTATTATTATTATTATTATTATTATTATTTTGGGGGTAGATAAAATTAATATCAAGTCATTTTGTATGTGCCTGTTGAATGCTTTTATGATTATTATCATTTAGAGGTAGATGAAATTAGTGCCAGATCATTCTGTATGTGCCTTGTTTTAAATGCTTTACATTTTTTTTTTTTGATAACAATGAGAGATATTGTTGTGGAAAATGTTTTTTGAATGGAGTCAGGGATTTTGTCAAGTGCTTAAATCTAATGCTATGTTTTATGAAGGTTGCATGATCTTTGGGCTAAAATATCATCATTATCCTATAAAAGTGCAGAGTAGTTTTGAAATTTTAATGTGCATTTCTTCTTCTTATTATTATCATAAAGTTAAATAAAGTTAAAGCTAGATAAAAGCTAATTAAGGCTTGGAAATATCATTGGCTTATGTTCTAGTGTACTATTTCGCAAGAGTAATGTAGATATGAGAGTTTTACTTGTACAAATTGATGTTAGACCTGTATATCTGTGGGTGGACAACTAGTCCCCACCAAGCTAGTGGAGTCATAGTTTAGCACACTCCCTAACACAGTGGAAGAGTTTTTCCACTTAGTTGTTAATCGTGAGATGATTTTTTTGTTGATGGCCAGAGGTTGATTGGTAAATCCAAGTCTCTTTATATGACTAGCGATAAAAATCCTAGCACACCTCAACATTAGTGAAAAGGTTTTCTTTTATTCGAATCATTGCCTGCCTCATGTTAATGTTGATATTCCTTATGGGTATATGGAATCTAGCTATTACTAAGCATTACTTATAAATGTTGGATACAGGATCACAAACTCAATTTGATGTCAGAATGAGTGCGCATATTGTGTGTGCAATTTGTGTACTTGAATATTGTTTTGTTGATACATTTTAATTTATCAATAAGAGCCAAGAGTAATAACATCAATAAATATTCAACTTAAGAGTTAAATAAAACCTGCGAATATTGTGAGCAATGCGTATCTAAAATTGTTTAATAAATATATCCACAGCCAGCTGAGAACTTCGCTGGAAAAGTAACAGTGCTAAATATTATTATTATTGTCATAAGAACATAAATATAGTGTATATGCACGTATGATGATGATTGAGCTGGATACTGATTTGTTGACATTTGAAAAAAACCCAAAATTAACTTAGTCCCACCATACATAAAATATCTCTATTGTTTAGCATAGGGCAAGGAATATTAGATTAAAATCATTAAATAAAATTATTAAACTTTATTATTGGAAGCATAACCCTTAGAACCAAATCAGTAACTAAAAGCATTAAACATTAGGAGGCAGAAATTTAATGTTCACTATATCTGGAATAAAAACGAGAACAAAAATATATTAGATCTGCAGGTATATAATATTTTAGCTGTCTTATATTAATATTACTTACTCCATGGTAATCTTGATTCCCTAATAATTAAAAAGAATATATTTTAAAACCTCTTGATATTATTATTGATTTATGGATATTTATATGTTTAGATTTTTATATATATATATCATAATACGGTTGTAAAACAGGGGAAAGCCA